>OX578272.1:92565937-93160848 GCA_951217065.1 Baccha elongata
AGAAGAAGAAGACCAAGAAGAAGAAGAAGAAGAAGAAGAAGAAGAAGAAGAAGAAGAAGAAGAAGAAGAAGAAGAAGAAGAAGAAGAAGAAGAAGAAGAAGAAGAAGAAGAAGAAGAATAAGAAGAAGAAGAAGAAGAAGAAGAAGAAGAAGAAGAAGAAGAAGAAGAAGAAGAAGAAGAAGAAGAAGAAGAAGAAGAAGAAGAAGAAGAAGAAGAAGAAGAAGAAGAAGAAGAAGAAGAAGAAGAAGAAGAAGAAGAAGAAGAAGAAGAAGAAGAAGAAGAAGAAGAAGAAGAAGAAGAAGAAGAAGAAGAAGAAGAAGAAGAAGAAGAAGAAGAAGAATAAGAAGAAGAAGAAGAAGAAGAAGAAGAAGAAGAAGAAGAAGAAGAAGAAGAAGAAGAAGAAGAAGAAGAAGAAGAAGAAGAAGAAGAAGAAGAAGAAGAAGAAGAAGAAGAAGGAGAAGAAGAAGAAGAAGAAGAAGAAGAAGAAGAAGAAGAAGAAGAAGAAGAAGAAAAAGAAGAAGAACAAGAAGAAGAAGAAGAACAAGAAGAAGAAGAAGAAGTAGACCAAGAAGAAGAAGATCAGTGAAAGTAGAAAAAGAAGTGGGAGTAGAAGTGGAAATACAAGAACAAGTAGAAGTAGAATTAGGAAAACAATTAGAAGTAGAATTGGGAGGGTTGCCCAGAGCCCCAAGAAGGTATTCTATACAAAATATTTTTTAATAGGTAAAATTTGTTTTATAAGAAATGTATTTAATAAAATGGTTGGTGCTATCACAGAAAAAAACAAAACGTTAAAAATTGAATTTTCTACAGTGCTTGAAAAATAGTACCTCAAATTTCAGACCCTTGGTATTATTTACAGGAACAAACCAAGTCTATATTCAATGCACTATTTAAAAATATGACTCACAGGCTTTTTCTATACGTATTAAAAAATCCAATGATGAAAAAGCAAATATTCTTTCTGAAGATAGTAAAGAAGATAAATTTCAAGTGAAATATTCTCCTAGCCCTTTATTATTCCTTATTAACTTCAACTTCACTAATACATTGGTTGTATCGAATTTGATTCACAAAAAAATGCGTATCATATTTTCAGTATCAATGTATCATATATGGCCAAAGCAAACAAAATGCTACGCCCAATGCATCACATATGATACACAACATTCAATTAATTTAAGAGTCATAATGAAAAGAAAAGCACAAGTTGTTAAAGAAAATATTTAACTAAAATTATCTTTTGTAAACTCAACAGAAATATTTTTTTGTACTGGACGAGGGGCCTGTTTTAATGACTTTTGTATGGGCAATGAAGTGTCTTGATGTATGCTTTGACCATATATGCGAAACGCAAGCGATGAAACCAGGAACAAGTTTAATATATTTAACTTCTAGGAGTAGGAATTCAAAAAACACTTTTGTATGACAGTTTGAGTGAAGTCATTCTTTTAATTTAAAAAAAAAAAAAGGGACGGTGATAAATTTTGGTTAGTTGTCTACTCAAATTAACTACAATTCATACAATTTTACTGATTACCACACAATTGTAGCTTTATTATATTAAATAGGATATAAGACCATAATTATGACATTTATTAAAATACTGATGAAGATGTTTTTTTTACATCGTGAAATGAAGTCCAAATATAAATTATACAATATATTTTTATGTAGGTATCGGTTTCAGGATAATCAACAAAGTCCTCAACAAACCGTCTGTGGTCAGTTTATCTTCTTTTAATACCATTGTTTGTCGTTCTTTTTTTTTTAGAAATCCAAAATCCCTTAAACCTCTTGTTTTTATACCAAAACCGTTGTCACCATCTGCTGCAGCTATTTTCATATTTTATTTCGTTCACTTCTATCATACTTAACACCACTGTCGCTAGGAAGTCATTCTTTTCAACCAACACCCACACATCAAAAAAAAAGAAAAAAAAAATACAAATCCGCTTTGTTGTGTTGTGTATCTGAGAAATGTATCTGTTTCAACTTTTATTTTTTATCTTCAAGCTTTCTCTGAATTACTTCGTCGCAACAGATTTTTCTGTCACACTGTCGAGTCCTTTGGTATATCTCGCTGGATATAGCTTCGGTCAGAGAAGCAAATGTCCTTAACAACTTACCACTTTTATGCGCACCGAGAATGTATCTCATCGTCCGTCGTCATCGTCGTAGCCGTCGTCGTGGGCTTCGTTGTCGTTCTCTGTCAGCCCAGAAAAAGTAGTTACATTTCGCCACTCTTTGAGGGTAATATTGTCATCGTGGCATGTATGTATAAACGGTTAGCTCTCGTCGAACAGATAAATAAGATGACACCGCGTGTGTTGAATGTTTTCATTTAGCCGATTTAGCTTGGACGATGTAATAGTCGCGCACACAAAAATCAACTATGATGATGATGCTCTGGCTATCATAGTCCAGTTGCCAAGCCCATCCTATATATATCACCAACATTTGTTCGTCCTATCCGCGTTAGATATCCGAAGAGATTTAGACTTAGAGATGGTGGCAGTTAATTTCAACGACATATCGGTCACATGTTAGCGCGAAATTGAAAACAATTCGTGGGGTAACGACACCCCTTTGGGGATAACAAGGCTCGTTGGTTGTGGTCTTAAGTGATAAAGTATTAGGTGCCAGGACCGATACAACGAAAAAGAAAATCCATACACCAGGAACAATATAGCTGGACATTCTGTTGTTTGGCTTTTGAAACACGATCTGTACTCAGATACATCTGTGGATGGTCTATTTATTGAGATAATATAATTTTCGAATTGATATTGTTTTCAAAATTAAATTGGCTTTGATGATTTTCGTTCTATAATACTCAATCACAAAAACAATAAATGCTATAAAGTGTCAAACACATTAATCACTTTATCTTTCTTCCTAACAAAATATAAAATAAGAAGTTAAGGCGATAGTCTAGGGTTTAGGCGATTGTGTGTATTGTTGCCTTACGTTTACACTTTCCGCGTCAAAAAATCAGAGTAAAAAATGTCTAAAAATTAAATAAGGGGACTTATGTTGGATAAGTTTTCGTTAGAAACAGATAAGTTTTCGTTAGAAACCAATACCTCAATTTCGTTAGTGAACTTGAGCGTAAAAAAAAATATTCGCTAAGGCAAAAACGGAACAAGGCCTAAAATTGTGCTTTTAAATATTTCAAAATACATTTGAAAACGTTTTCAGGAAAAAAGAAAAAGGGGAACTTATATATTTGAAGAAAAGAAGATTTAAAAAAAAAATCATGCATATTCTATTTCACTCTTTTGCCTGTCTCCAGGCTCCAGTTACGTTCACCAAGTTAGTAAAGGTCCCCTACACTAGCGAGTTCCACCTGAGTAGCTGTCGTTCTCTACTGCGCCGTACCTCGAGTTTCGGTTCGAAGGCTTTAGAAGTTGGAGCCCCAACTCTTCATTACCCAACTCACCCATTTACCTTGATCGATCTTAAGTCTTTGTACAGCTCGTAAAATTGGATGCTAAAAATCTTCTTTTACACTCACCTGTGAATCATACACAGGGCGAAAGCATTTTCTCGGAAGCATTTTCCTCTCAACATTTCATAAAGCTTTCTCATCGACCCTTGACATATAGTCCCTGCGTCTGCATCAATTCATAAGTCATGACTGGGATGATAAGTGTCTTGTAAAGGCACTCTTTAGTTGTTAAAGATTATACTAATATTCTATTCAAATATCTTCCTAACTCAAGGAAGCAGCAATTGGCAAATTTTATTTTTCGTCTGATTTCAGCGACTGGTATCATTGTCTGAGTTTATAACGTATCTTAGGTAAGGTAGACATAGTTCTTGACTAGCTCAAAGTTATAGCTGCCTATATGGCAACGTTTTGTTGAAGTGTCGGCGTAGACTTTACCTACTTTCTTCATGACAGCAAATACTTGGTTTTGCACTTATAGGTATTTACTTGAATCCCATCTTCGGCTCTTCCGTCTCAATACTCACAAAAACCCCACTAACATCACGCTGTGGTCTACCGATTATGCCAACATCATTTGCGTTTGCAAATAATTAGACGGAAATTTCAGAAATCATGCCCCTTGAGATGGCGCGACAGTTTTACATTCAGCCCTATTAGGGATTCCGACGAATGAGTTGCGTAGGGAGTCTTACTCACTATCGGTAGATTTGCTATTAGCGAATCCGCAAGCCATATGCGGGAATAAATGTCGGTAACGTTGTTCGTGAAATTGGTATTACTGAAAACGAAAGGTATCCGCACCACATTCGTACTCCATACAAATGTTGGAAAAGAAAATCCTCAGTAAAATTGGTGCGGATGAAAGTGATTCATATGCAAAAAAAATTCCAGAAAAAGCAGATAGTTAACGAATCTAATTTTTTTTTAAAACAGAAATAAAAATGTTTGGATCGCCGAAACGCATAAAATCTTTTTTTTGTATTTCTAATAATTTATTGACAAATTGTCGTTTTCGAAAACGTCATCTGCGTTTTTTTCAGGAAATGCAATTTGGTGTCGTTTTTTAGCCAAACATCTGCCCAGAAATATAGTTCCCACGACCTAGTTTGACATTTCCTCTATCCAACAGCAAATGAAACTTGAAAATCGGTCCAGTGATTGATGAAATACAGACGGATTAAGATTGGTCGTTAAAATTATTAAAAATGGCTTATTTTGCGGTAAACAAATTATTTTACTAAAAATGATTTACTTTTTGCCCTATTATTTAGAGTTCCGGAAGTACAACTTTGGTGTCCGTTTTCAGCCAAACTGTGAAAATCTGTCCAGAAATATAGTCTTCATGATCAAGTTTGACATTTCTTCTATCAAACAGCATATTTACCTTGTAAATCGGTCCAGTGATTGCTGAAACACAGACGGATTAAGATTGGTAGTTAAAATCATTAAAAATGGTTTAATTTGCGATATTAGACATTTTACGATACTTCTTATCTTAGATTGCTTTTCTCGTGTGCACTTGGCGCGTTCAAGTCAACTTTTGACATCCACTTTTGACATCCCCGATAATACAGTTTCAAAAACGGAAAAGTAGTTCGCAGATCGATAATGCAGCTCATTCATCGGATTCAGTAATAGAATTTTATGTGAATGCGGATCCACTGCGGATCCAACCGACTCCCGAGGAGTGAAATTTTGCGAATTCAGTAATAGGCGTGATTATATTCTTTTCACTTTAGATCGTTTTTAAAATCATAGGTATTTTTGTCTATATGTCGATAAGGCAGAGTATATTCTTCATCGTCATCGTCCACAAACGAAGGAGTTTGGTACGGATGTCAAACTTTCTTACTAACATAGCTCTACATGTTTGCTCCGAGGTTTGCCCTTAATAAATCCTGCCATGCATATATGGTTTTTGTCGATAAGAAGGTTTTGGGTATTAATTTGACACTCCTGGGTTTTTCCCAAGATCTTTCGCAGTACGAACATTTGGTCGGTGTTGCACCTTTCAGGCCAATAGTCGCTCTGGTATGAATCTAATAGATTGAAGAATGATTTTAATCGTGCAGAGGTCCTTCGGGCAAATAATGCTGGGGTTCCATTTCCTTTGAACAATTTGGCACCCAGACCGTCTGCTCAATCTGATTTACATGAATCTATAAGAATTAGCTATCTTATATCTCCATACTAATTCCTCGATCACGCGCGCTTCCGTAGGTCTTTCTCTCTTTTGTTTTCTTTTTATTTTCCTTTCTGTAGCGTGTGCTTGATGGCACTCATCGTTTAACCACGGAGGTTTTATTGCGGTGGCCGTTGGAAACCCAACACGTCAGATGCTGGTGCTCTTATGACTTCTGACAATGATGCAACACGGTTATTTAATACTTGAGGTGCGTCAGATGAATCTATCAGTAGTTATATAGAACCTCGATCACAAAAGGACCTGGTGATATCGTACGATGAAATGCCTTCCGCAGCATGCTTTCGCAGTGTTTCCTTATTTGGCGTGTTTCGGGATATCCGGAGGCAAGGAGATAGTTGTAAAAGCCGATATTGGCTTCTCGGAACGTTAAGTTTGTTGATCCAAAATACTGGAGACCTGTCGCCGATAGCAATGTTGTCAAATTTGGTTAACTTTGACAGTTGATTGGATCAAGAGATCCTTTTTCTGAATTTTGAGATAACGGAAAGGATGTTTTGCCCCGTAGCAAAGTCAATCGGTCTGAAAATATTGTCGATGGTGGTGACGTGGGGGCTTTGTTTTCTGACTTTATCACCAAAAATGTCTTATCATTCTAGTTTGGCACTAAATTCAAAACACTTTTGGGACTCTATCTAGATGCATATCTCTAAAAGGTATAGAGACTATAACTGCGATTTTCATTCGACTATGGTGAACCTACTTACTGGACGATTGATACCTTGAAAAAAAATAACGCGTTATTGTCTGCTCCCTGCAAGTACTTGCACACAAGATTTAAAAACTGAATTTTTGATTGCTTGCGGCAATTCCTTTTCCTTGCATGGTAAAAAGCCACACTTTGAAAATAGTAACTGAAAAAAAGAATATGCTTATTTTGTATTGCAATAAAACTACCGGCGATATTCAATTCAATAACTTTTGCTCAGTGCCTGTTTGAAATGCAGACTCATCATAACCCTCATACTCATATGCTCCCCTATGTACTCTTTAATACATACATAGGTACATTTATTGAGATAAAATAAATTTAAAAATCTTCTTAAACTATAAGGCGCACAAATTAGCTCAACTGTCTGCAATCTGCTTTTCTCTAATTGCTCGAGCAACCATTTTTTGGTTTATTTGCACTTAATCCCTTTAATTACACTCGTAAATAAAATAAATTCTTGATAGTGTCCTTATTTGAATGGATTGTGTTCTCTCTTATTTTCTCTCTCACTCTCTGAAAATCGTATCACAAAAACTATTGTTGGCAAACATAAACCAGAGAACTTTTTTTATTTATTTTATATTTTTTTTTTTGTTTTTTTTTCAATAAAAAGTGTTAAGTAAAATTTACGATTAACTTGAATTTTCTTTTGCGTTAATACCATTCAGGTTGTCCTTTATAGAGACACGCAAATGACTCTGCATTTGGCCAAAACCAAACCAAACTCGCCTTTTCCAGCAGACAGGTGAGAGAAAAAATATGGCATAAGATCAGAGCCAGGATAGCAGCACGAATATATCTTAAAGATTACCAATTGCCATAGTTTGTTCCGTTTGTACTTAGTCTTCTATTCTGTGCGGAGGTCTTTTGATGGTGTCGCCGTCTTCGTCGTTTGTCGTTTCCTTTGTGAACATCCAAAGATATCGAGAAGTTCAGTTTTGTTGTAGACTGAAACTAACGGTGATTATTCTTACCACACTTTTTTACATTCTGCTATCAGTGTGACAATAAAATTTAACTATTATTATCCTTAAATGTAATCCGGTTTTTAATTTACGATTTTGCACAAGGATGTCTCTTTTGCTATTCTGTGTGTTCTTTTGTGAAATCGAAAAATACTACAATTGTTTTTGACTGCGATGTATAAGAATTAATCTGTTCAAAGTTATATTGAATATATGTATAGGTGGCTTGTTAAGACATATACCTAAATGTTTTAGCAAAGATTTACAAATTCATACCGTCGATAATTGATTGATGGTGTTTTTCTACTGGGTTGTCAAAAATACTCATCCTTTGTTGTTTTGATTTATTTTGAAATGACATTTATTTTTAAATCTTCTTTTCGACGTCTAAGTAGGATTCCTTTTTTCTTTACATTTTTTAAATGATATAAGTCACTGTTTTGTGCATGAGCAGGGGCGGACTGGCCCATCAGGCATCCGGGCATTTGCCCGGTGGGTCGCTGGATAAGCAAACATTTTTAAAAGTTTCGGCAGCAAACAAAAAGTTTATCTTAGAATTAGTGTTCGTGGAGGCCACACAACAGAAATAATAATTTTGTGACCCAAAAAGTTCTTGAGAAACTTCTGCAATCTAAAACTCTGTTGCAGACCCGAAAACTTTGAGAGAGCTCCGAAAAACTGTATTTTAGTTCTATTGGATGTCTTTTCAGTTTTTTCAAAAGGCCCTCTACAGTTCTTTGGGAGACTAGTGCAGCTCTTTTGGAGTAGGGACCTCCCTACAGATCTTTAAGAGGCCTCTATAGCTCAATTGGATGTTCCTACAGCTCCATTGGAGACCCCTTCAGTTCTTTTGAAGGACCATATACCTCTTTTAAAGACCCGTACAGTTCGTTTGGAGGCCAGTGTAGCTCTTCTGGAGGCCCCTACTGTTCTTTTAGAGGCCATCGCAGATCTTTTGGGGTTCTACAATTCTTTTCTTGAAGCTCCTACAGCAGCTCTATTGGAGATACAGCTCCTATGGAGACCCCTACAGTTCTTTTACCCGGATTGGAGTATGACCTCAATCAACAACCTTCTTCCAACCGGTTCGGTTTCTAGCTAGCTTTTTCAAGTTTCGCGGCCAAGTGGGGTGAGGTCCTCTTCTCTTGCATGCACCAGCTATTCCACTGTACTACTATACTGCGCCATTCTAGTTGACGGAATTTATTTGGTCTACTTGCCGATTCAGCTCTCTAAGAGTACCCAACAGCTTTTTCTACAATCTGCAGCTGTGTTGCTGACTGGAAAAATCCGATAGAGGTCCCAAGAACAGTATTAGAGGTTTTTTTAGTTCTATTGGGAGTCCTTTCAGTTCTTTTTGAGGCTCCTACAGTTCTTTTGGAGGCCAGTGCAGATCTTTTGGAGGCCCCAACACATCTTTCGGAAACCACTATATTGAAGGTCCCTACAGCTCCATTGCATACTTGTACCCGTACAGTTCTTTTAGAGGCCAGTGCAGACTTTTTGGAGGCCCTACAGTTTTTTTGAAGGACTTTATACAGTTCTGTTGAAGGACTCTATAGCTCTTTTAGAGGCTTCTAAAGTTTTTTTGGAGGCCTCTGCAGTGTGCACCCCTTTGGGAAGCCTTACAATTCTTTAGAAAGTTAGTGCATATCTTTTGGAGGTTCCTACATATCTTCTGGAGGACTCTATAGATCTATTGAAGATGTCTTGATTGAAAGTTCCTACAGCTCCAATGAAGGCCTCTTCAGATCATTTGGAGGACCCTACAGCTCTTTTGAAGACACGTTAAGATCTTTTGGAGGCCAGTGCAATGTTTTTAGAGGCCCTACAGTGCTTTTGGAGGACCCTACAACTTTATTGGAGGCCTCTAAAGCTCTTTTGGAGTCTCCTTTGGATGCCTGTGCAGCTCTCTTGGAAGCCCCTACAGTTGTATTGGAGGCACCTTAGGCTACTATTGAGACCCTTACAGTTCTTTTGCCCGGATTGGTCTTTTTTGACCATTTCTATTTTGCTTCCTTTTCAATTCTCACTCTCATTACTCTCATCAAGCTTTTCTTAATCTTATTATGTCAATATCGTAGACGTCGGCGTATAAGCAACTAATTGGCGGACTTTTGAAAGATTGTGCATCTTTTAAGTATGTAGTGCCTTTACGAGAGAGCTTCGCATGACAGCGCATCGCATTGTCTAAAACCGTTTTGACATTAAAGGTATCGGTAACCTAAGGTATCGGTAACCTAACAAATATCCATACTTTATACTCTACAGATTATTGTGTGGTATTCAGGCCATGACCAACAATATGAACTATGTGTCAAAGTTCAACGGGTTCGAGTTAGAAAGAGAGCAATTATTCAGCTGTACTCTGAAACATGAATCTCTTAACATGCTTGTGTTCACTTTACTTGGGTGGGCTGAAGCCGAGTTTTCTTTTGAAACACCAACCAAATGATTTAAATATGTATGTAGGTCGACATTTAAGAGCTTTCCAGAATATCTGTTTGATAGTTTTAAGATCTTCTTTGATACAATAGTTTTTAGTCGAAATTCTGGGTGACAACATTTTGAATGCCAAAACTCCTTAAATTTCTATTTTTGAATTTCAAAATTGTGTAAGTTCAGCACATATTTACTAATTACGTATAAAGAATTCCCAGTTTATTTACAAAATTATGGGCACACACAATTTCGGAATACAAAATAATTACCATCTCCAGTAGCGAAAATATTTCTCAAAGTCTTCTAAATCATGTAATCTCCGCATCCTGTGGTAAACACCTATTTATCTACTTAGACAACATTAACAACAACTGCTGAAATCTCCCCCATCGCATAACCATAGATCTACTCATCCTTTCTACTTCATCATGAGTAAATAAATTAAGAAAACTTTCGATAGATTTACTACAAATTGAAAGGATGTCGATGGCAGGCAGCAAACCATCCTGCACTCTATGCCCTCTCAAAAACCAAGTACAGAAAACAGCTTGAATAAATCTACAATTTGTACGCACGCAATCAACACTCTGCAAAAGGATATGCTCCACGCACGAACTCTTATAGTATTTTATTACTCAGTGACGCACATAAAAATGATCCTTCATCCCCCCCTTATATGCCAATGTGTAGGTGGGTGTATGTGTGTGTATTTATCTAAAAACCCTTTGCGTTTTCCGACTTGATTGTTCTTAGCATGACACGTAAATTAGAAATCGTTTAGCAAAATATTAATTTAATTTAAAATGTCCTTTTCCCGAAAGCAACAAAGTTTCCTGCTCTATATGTTTATGTTTCAGTAGTTATAGGATGTATCGAAATCATTCAATTGCCACCAATTGACTGTTTGTTTGTATGTGTGGATTTGGAGTCCACATGTGGTGGTTAAATATTTATTACAATTATGTCCTGCCTTGGCATTGGCAGCCAGAGCGAAATAATTTCACAAGAAACTCTATACAAACACCTATATGGAGACACGAAGGAACCCAGGATCCAGGAGAAGAAAGGAGTAGAAACGAACGGACAGACGAGACGTGTGCCATAATGTTTCTTAAACAAATCACACAGCCCTTAACGATAAATTAAGCAGTTAATACCAATTAAGCAGGAGACAAGCAGATGTCCTTAAACAAGTTGCCTTTACTTTGTAGATTTAACCAAGGACGAGGGGGCAGTATGACGCAATATGTTATGTATATATTATTAAGAAACGAAGAGGGAAACCAACAGCATTTGCTAAAACAATAAATGTCCATAATTTATGTTCGCTTACACATGAATACAATATACTTACGATTTTCAAACGAAAACTTTACAAAAGGACGTGTTGGGCATCAAGTAGATATAGAAATGAGACGAGTCACCATCACACACCGTATAGCTGCTGTATACCGCTATCAACTAACTAAAGGTATTGGCAATGAGATCCTTTTTGGTAGTTAAATTTATAGCACAACAAAAGGGGTCTCCTCTTCGTCTGCATTTGTATATGTGTGATTGTTTAAAGGATCCAAAACGGAGACAAATTGTCCTTTTTGGTCCAAATGTACATCTAATGATAGCCAATCGAGGCACACTCCATAAATCGAGTAGAAAAGGACACCACATCCTAGATATTTATATAGGATCTCATTGCATCACATTGCAAGGAGAGGTGGAAAAGTGGTCATCATTTTAGTCCTGAATACCATATTTGAAGGATACCATGCAGGCAGACAATCAGATTCGCATTTGCCAATCTCTCCTGTTCGCTTCACGTTGTATGGTTGAACTCCTCCTGTGAACTCTACATATATATAAGCTTGGGGAGCGATTCTTCAAAGGATGTTTAGGTGAGTTTGGTTCATTCTGGTTGTTGGCTGGTATTTGAATGTGGCCTTATGTGGCCATGATGAACAAATGTGACAAAGTATCCGTTTTGTGGTTCTGTTTGGGGTGTTGAATAACTGAACTAACTCATACCATACCATATACACTCTTTTCTTCTCCAGTGGAATGGGCATTTCCGGAGGTTGAATAGAGGGTATCACACCGGAGCTTGGTCAAGGACATTATGTCTGATTAACGATCGTTTGCCAGAAATGAGGTTATGATAAATTCCCGATTGAAGGACATTATTTTTCATTGTTATTATTTATTTATATGCAATGAAAAAACATGTTTTTGATTGAGAAAAATTAAAAATTAAAATACAATGAAAGAAAACACGAAGATCTTTCTGTCTGTCAAGGTGTGTCTAGACTGAAGAAACATTTCAAGAAACATTGCTTGAAATACTTTCTGAAATGTTTCCAATTCTCTTAGAAAACATGAAAACTAAAACCAAAAAAAAATTACCCATTACGTATATAATGGTTTTGAATAGATATACGCTTTTGGTGAAAAAAAAGAAATTTAAAGCCGTTAGAACAGTTTTAAAATAACTCGATTTGAATGAAGACATTTTTTTTAACTGAAGTACTTACGCCAATTCGAATATTTTAACAATTTGAACATCAATAAAAAATATAAGAAAAAATTGTAGTCAACCCATTCTTCAAAAATTGAATTTATAAAAAAAAATCAAAAAAAAAAGGGCACCACTATGGACCTATAAAACATAACATGAAAAACTTGTTTTACAAGTAAAATCACTTGTTAAGCAAGTAATTTCTTGTTTTTGTTTATAGATCATAGGAGCCTAGGTCCTACGAACCTGTTCTAGTGGCAAGCTGCCTTACTGCTGAATACTTTTAAATATCTTACTTTACAGTGCTTTATTGTTGCCAAATTCTTTCTTCAGATTTGTTTGGGTATTTTAGTTTTTCAAACAACTTTTTTTTTTAAATCCCTTCTAAATTTTCTTTAATATTGAATTTCGTAAAAATCGATGCAGCCGTTCAAAAGGTATACCTACAGGGTGATTTGTATAAGATGCACCAAAAAGCTTGAGCGTGTAGGTGGAGTTAAGGCAAGAAAAAAATCGTATGCGAGGGAGAGTCTATTTCCCCCCGTTAAGGCGGGAGGGGCAATTTTCTAAAACATTGACTTAAACCAGAAAAAAAATATTTAAAAACAACGGTGAATGATACAAAGCCTTGTTGTATTTTTTTGGAAAGCCAGAAAAATACTCTTTTATTTAATTTTTAAATTAAGTTGTTTAAGTGAACGGTTTTAAAAAAAATTAATTTTCAAACTCAAAATTTTTGAAAAAAAAAACTAAAAAAAAATGTTTAAACTAATTTTTTTCAAATTTTTCAAAAATATGTAATTAACTATTATTTTTATTTTCAAGAAATTAAGTAAAACTAGAAGTATTTTTTTCCAAGAAAAACAAATTTTTTTTTTGGTTTTCCCAAATTTGACCTTCTCAAATTTTTTTATTTTTTATTACATACCATCCGATTTTAATCAAATAATAAAAAAAAAAAGAATTAACTTTTTACTTTACTTACTAGTTTTACTTTTAAATTTTTTTAATTTCCCAAAAACTAAGATACATTTTGGCATCCGGTTTTCTGTTTTTGACTAAAAATTAATAAGAGCATTGAATTTTGAAAATAAAAATAATAAAAATAAAAATAATAACTAATTACATAAAATTTTGAAAAAAATTAGTTTAAAATTTTTTTTTTTTAGTTTTTTTTCAAAATTTTGAGTTTGAAAATTAAATTTTTTAAAACTGTTCACTTAAACTACTTAATTTAAAAATTAAATAAAAGAGTAGTTTTCTGGCTTTCCAAAAAAATATAACAAGGTGTTGTATCATTCACCGTTGTTTTTAAATAATTTTTTCTGATTTAAGTCAATGTTTTAGAAAATTGCCCCTCCCGCCTAAACGGGGAGAAATAGACCCCCCTCCCATACGATTTTTTTCTTGTCTTAACTCCACCTACACGCTCAAGCTTTTTTGTGCACTTTATATTAATCACCCTGTATACTCGGTATTTAAAAAAATGGTTCTATGACAGGTACCTTTTATAATATATTAGACAAACAAATTCCGTTGGAAAACATCGCCGTTGGCAAAAAATACCTTATATAAAATTTTATCAAAATTGATTCGTATTTTTTTAAGAATTATCGTTTTAAAATTAATCATTTTTTTTTTTTTTCAAAAAATACTTTTTATAAATTTTTATTGCATTATTATTAAGACCTAGCTGAGCCTAATGAGTAATAAATTTTGTCCAAATCGGCGTTGCTGTTAAAGAAATAATCAAAATAAACAAATGCGAAAACATAATTTCGTTAAAAAACATCTCCGTTTGCAACATATCACTTATGTAAAATTTTATCGTAATCGATCGTATTTATTTCTAGTTTAAAAGCTAGTTTTGAAAAAACGAATTTGACAAAAAACATCACCGTTGGCAACAAATCACTCATAAAATTTTATAAAAATCAATCGAATTTTTTTTAAATTATCTGTCACGTTGTGCTGTTGTTTTCAGACCTAATATAAAAATCAAAAATACGCCTGGCCACATTACCCTTAAAATAAAAAGTACCAAATTTGAAGATAATCAACCCAACCGCTCAGGCTGTATGTGTCGATACGTCAAGAGTACAAAAATCATTTCCGGACCCACTTTTTTCGTCTTTTCTATTATAATGTCGTGTTTGATTGTTATCTCAAAACTTTTTTTTACAAATGCATAACTTGCCTTATTACCTATACACAGGGTGATTCACATACGGTGTGATATATTCTGAAAAAGACATCAGTTGCGCTCAGGATTTAAACCCAGATATAGTCAAACACACTAACCACAACGCCACGAGGCATTACAATTTTAACACAATCTAAGTAAAAAGGTTCTTTAGTAATAAAAATATTAATAATTCAGGTTTAAATTTTAACGCGTTGGTTTACATTTTAGTATTAAAGTATTATATGTTAATCCGTTGGCTTAAAATTTAATATTAAAGAATTACAATTTAATCCGTTAGATTGCATTTTAATATTTAAGTATTGTATTTAAATCCATTGCATTGCATTTCAATCTTTTTTGCATTACAAATAAACATTTTAATTCAAAAATATTAGAATATATGTAGTACGTAATAATTAGAAAAATTATTTAATATTTAGGTATGAAATATTAAAATGTAATTTTTAGTGTATTGCTGGTATTAAAAAGTACCCCAAAAATGTTTTACCGTGTAAATACTCGTATAATATGTAGGTAGTTTACCGAAATTAGAATAACACAATTTTAAAGATTTCGATACTCTCTACTAATTTCTGAAAAACAAGAAAATTGGATATTCTGCGAATCCTTAGTTAGAGCTAAAGCATTGACGCGATACGTACTTTTCTGGCCCCTTAAACCATTTTGAAACCAATTAATTGCAAATAATACAAGATTAAATAAATCGCATCATGTCTCGTTTACCCTTTTAGAAATATTTTTCCAATCAATCGCAGCTATAAACCCAAATTATTTTCAAATCTTGAATGTATATACGTAAACTAAGACCAAAAGGCAATTAAATGCACCCTCGTCCCATTAATAAATAACATTTATGACCGAAATTTGCAATATGTTGCTGAAACAACCCTTAAACTCAGGACTATTGCTTTTCAGTTCATGAACTGTTGGAATGGTTTGATGATGTTGATTACTCGAAATCAAATTCTTAAACCTAATAAAATAACATTTGTGAAATAACTTATTTTGAAAGAGTGAAAGTTAGATGTTTCACTATAAAACTATATACGAACCTTGTTCCACTCCACACCATCATCATAAATGTCAGGTGAATTATTTTAGGTTTCAAGGAACATTCTAATTTATTACTCCCTCATGCAAACACTCTATCTGAACACCAAACAATGGCTCCTTCTATACAGACTTTGCAAAATGTATATAAACATATATTCGGGAATTACTGGGAAGAAATTAAATTAGGTACTTAGGCGTCAAAGTTATGAGTTCCTCAACGAAGGACAATAATGTTAATGTTTGTATATGAGTCTAAGAGTGGCAGCTTGTGTTATATAAAAGGAGGTTTTATATATGAGAGTACTTTATTTTTGTTTGCTGTATCGTCACCAAAAACGAGCGTCAGTGTCAATAAATCCCAACAAATGGCAAACTGGAAACACACAAAATACAAATAATTATACAAACTCAGAATGGAATCATCGCATATCAAAGTTAGGTAGTTTATTCTTTAAAGAAGAAAATACACAATCCCTGGGTTGGTAGTAATTACTCTGAAAGATTGTAATTATATTACTGGTGGTGGATGTTCACTGTTCAGTGTTGCCGAGTTTTCGTATTCGGTGGCCTAATAAATAAAATGGATGAGTGGATCACATAAAGGTTCTTATTTGATTTTGTTATTTATGTTTTCACAATCAAAAATGTTGCTTACCCATATTACTTAGTACTATACAACTTGAAATATTGGACGTGGCAACGTTATTTAATCACATTGTATGATAGGGACAATAAAGTGTCTTCCATGGAAATATCAAATATATAATACATTGATCGCAGGAAACCAGGTACAAATTGACTAATGTGTATCAGATATGATACATTGGACAGTGAAGTCATTTTTACTTTCTCTATAGGATATAATAAGACAAGTCTTGGATTCGTGTAAAAAAAAAGTTTTCAGATAACAATCAAATATGACATTACGATGATAGAAAAGACGGCAACTCTGTCTTTCTGTCTGTCCTACACCTTTAACCAATTTACTTCAAATTTGGTAGGTAAGGTTTTTGGGGTAATACGCCCAGTGATTTTTGTGTAGGTCACTGTAAGTCTTAAATTAATGGTACCTGCCATATAACGGTTATCGAAAACCTTATTTTTTTCGCGAACGACTCTAACGATTTCAACAATTCACATGAGTAATAAGGTGTAGAAGATCTATCAAAGAATGAAAACCAAATTTTCAGGAAAATTCGTTTAACGGTACCTGCCATATAACGGTATTTTTAAATTTCGGTTATCTCGACAACGGCTGAAGCGATTTGAACGAAATTAAATACTACACTTGTCGTAGCTATTTAAATACCCACCTTTTTTCGAAAACCGCTCTAACGAATATGAAATTTTTTTTTTCGTAAACACATATTTAATAAAGAATATTTCTTGCATACTTCAATTTTGGTTTGAATTTTTTTAAAACATGGATTTAGAACTTTTAATAAAATTTCATACGATTTTTATATTTTTGTTGCACAAAAACCCACCAAATGGTCAATAAAGCTCCAGCTAAGAAAGTCTTCGAATCCAAGCTACCAGATTCGAGGCCTCAAGAAAGACTCAACCTTCGATTTAAAACCGAGTAAACGCGGATCCCTGTGAGGACTTGCTCTAGATAACTTGCAAATATCTTTTAAATAGATTGAGTTTCGGATAATTAAAATAAGGCCAACTTGCACGAAACTTTTTTGACATAAGTAACCACTGATTTATCCATGCATAGGCACTAGCCATCGATAAAAATATAAACTCGTTGCAAAATCTTAAATATTTATCCGCTCATTTTTCTCTTTATAACTTTTTACATCCGCCAAATAGAATTTGACATGAAGTTGCTATGGGTGAGTTTTTATTTTTATATCTTTGGTTAGCTGTGTTTTCATTCGTGCAACGTAGAATCGAAAAATAAACAATTATCTATTTAATCCTGGATAGCTAACTGCGATTTTATAAATTTATCCTTTGTTTTCGTGCAAGTGGCCTTAAGTAAGGTAAACCATCTAGAAGGCGTTTGAAAAAGTCTAAAAAAATATATTATGGAAGGGTGGGGTGTGGTAGATACTAACTTGAAGAAAAATAGACTCATTAGAGATTTTAGATTTCTTTCCGCTTTAGAAATAGAGAGTATAAAATATTCGTTTTACTATCGGAACGAAATACAGAGTAGGGCCCAAGATGTTTCAAAAGTTCAAGAGTACAATTATTTCGATTATATGTATGTAATGAAAATTCTAGAGATGTACGAGGGAAGGCTATCTAAACAAGTGTTTAAGAACACGGTTTCTACTAAGGGAAAACTTTTCAAAAAGTAATAAGAGCTGGCAAAAGTGTTGGGTGAAAACTCACCCTCGTATAACTTATATGTCAGAATAATTATTTAAATGAAGATTTGATAACCTTTACTTTATGATTCAATACCTTCTTATATAAAATATTTTTTTCCACTCTTAATGTCAAATGGCAACACTTAACATGTCCTTTCGAACATAAGACCCCCCCCCCCTTTTTCAAATAACCACGAAATCAGACAGAGGTTTCCCTTTAACAATAACTTAAGGGTGTGGGTGTCTAGAATATTTGTGACACACAGATGACTCGTTATCTAAAACTTATTTGCAATAAATTTCGGCACGGCTCATAAAAATGCTGATGCCTTCGTGTTTGGTGTTCTTCTTTCAGTTAAAGAGGGTTGATGTTTGCTTCGCAATGAGAATTATTTGATTCTACTCAGGAAATCAGATGAAATAACCATCCAACTACCACAATCATTCAAGGTTGCAGCATAAGTCACTCGAGTATGTCTTCCTCCATTTCGTTTTCTTCTTAATATAATATTTGCATCACATCAGATTTAGAATTTCTTGAGGAAGAAGAAATCCTTAAATTGAACGAAGAAGTATCACAAGACTTAATGGGAAATAATGATCTTAATTTATGTTTGCTTCAGATTTGGTTTAGGTCTTGGTAAATATATCTGACATCAGATCTTCCCAAAGGTAGGTTACCTAATAGTCAATCACCTAACACTGGTTAGATGGAATATAATTTTCATTAGAATTAACGACAACGAATGGTGATGCGGCATCAGCATAGCAGTATATAGTATCAGTGTTTATATTACACGCCTCTGTTATACCATGGAACGGGGTGGTTATAAGGACTAATTTATTAGTAATAGAAGGTCAGTCCAATAGAATAGACAGGATCAAAATTATTCCTTTTATTCCAAGCGAATGAAGTGAAGGTAATGTGTCCCTTGGTGGAAAAGATATTCTTATTCAATGTAAAAGGAAGAATCTACATATTTCAGAGGGAAAATCCAGGAAAGTTATTGTTCGAGGTAAGACCAAGGTATTCCTTGCAGTTGCTTCAGTTTTCAGGTGCGGACTTGAAGTTTAAAAGATAATATTTAGAATATCCATGTCTTACGTAAAAAACAAAAAACATTTCTCAACTTGAATCCTTACCTCTTTCACAAGAAAAGTCGGGATAAGGGCCTACTGCCCGAGACTCATCGGGCTGTTGATCTTTGTATAATAAAATAAAAATAAATAGTGACACCGATAGCTCCGATGAAACACGACCTAAGTGACTTACACTTTCAATCAATCCTTTTGTGTGCGTTGTTAGTTCTACAGAATTGGAGGGTACCCTACCTACACAATTTTTCGTCGATTCCGGTCGACTAAGGTGAGATGCACTTTTCATAACAATGATACTCTTGGAGGATTTGTCACTTCTTCGCAGGAGGCAGTGCCCCTGAAAAAAAAAATTGCTGTACTCAGGGCTCGAACCCAGACCTCTCACTACGCCATGGGGCACTACTGTCTTTGCCTAATTTTTGAAAAGATACACGTCTTTAAAACATTTGCTAGCTACGTGGATTTTAATCTCTAAGCAAGGTCGCCACCTGCATTAAGTGTAGAGGAAATGTGGAAACTGCCGTCATCAGCTTTCAGAAGAGTCAGCACTGATGATCTGGGCAATTCTGCAGACAAGGACCAGAGCTGCTTAGATAGCAGTCCGAAAACTTATCGGGTAAACAAGAAGAATATAAAGCCGACTTGTCAGAAAGAAAAAGAAAATCTGAGATTAGATGCGAAGTATGAACGCCGAATGGAATTTCGTTACTACAGAGGAATGAACGTCCTAAACTTAGTTTATAAAATCCTGTCGGTTGTATTGTGTGATTGCTTAAAACCTTTGGTCAACCGATCTGATTGGTAACCATCTGTGTGGTTAATCGTCGATCAAATATTCACATTCACAAAAACTGCAGGAATTCTATAGATCGATACCGACCACTTCTTTATCGATTTTAAAGTCACTTATGATATTAGGTATAACAATTAAAGCGATAATGTGCTCTTTGCTGGACGTCATCTCACAAGCTCACAAGCTAGCACCAGGGTAAAACGCATTTTTTCTTCAACTGTGGGCCGCTTAACGCTTAAGTTTTGAATAATAAGTCAGAAAAGTCCACTTAAAATAAAATGATGCTAAGTCTTCTACTTGGTTCAATATTTTCAATTAATGTTCATATAAGTATACATATAGAATTTGTATTATTATTAATTTTATTTCTTTGTCACTTATGATAAGTCGTGGATAGGGACGAATTATACAGAGCAGCTGGTTCTAGTCTGCAGCATTGCCTGATATGCCTGTTCTTAGTTGCATGTGCTAACCGGTATTCCTAATCAATCCAGGACTTTCGTTGTGTTCGCCAAGTAAAACCCAGCACACTTCTGGGTCGCTTTTCGCAATGTCTCCAATGGTCCTCTGTACTTGCTGCTCGTGACATCAAATCTTCTAACACCACCATCTTGGCTCGAAATTCTACCAAGTATAGTGGTTCGAGCCAATCTATGCCCCAGGGAATGATTGGATATCCACAATACTGAAACCATGTCTGACTCCGATCGCGATATCATCAATTTGGTTGACAATTATTTTCATCACTCATTCGCCAAGTCCTTTGTTAACATCAAGGTGCGGAAAAAGGGTGCTCAATATGACGATGTTTCGCTCCACCACGAAGTATCGTATCCGTTAATGAAAGTTCCGCTATGTCCTCCGACGTTCGAAGCTCCCCTTTCTGAATCATGGCATTGAAGTCATGCAGAATACTTTTGACGTCGTACTTCAGGCAAATATCGTATGTGTTCCCTCGGAGACCACAGAACACGATGTCATTATTCGTAAGCCCCCTCCATCATCCGCCCTTATTCTATTCAGGTTCCACGGTATCCACTATTTGTTTGGCTGCACGTAGTTTGTACAATCACCGTTCACTCCACGCACAGATCCAACATTTGTTGTCCTTATTTCGTTTGTTGGGTTCTTAATATTTAGATCATCCGTATCCGATGCGTGTGTGTTTTTAAAGACCATGAGTTTTTCACAGAAAAA
Organism: Baccha elongata; assembly: GCA_951217065.1. Lineage (NCBI taxonomy): Eukaryota > Metazoa > Arthropoda > Insecta > Diptera > Syrphidae > Baccha > Baccha elongata. Next base: position 92,586,894 of record OX578272.1, read on the forward strand.
CGTGTTTCCATCAGAGCTAACTCGAACTAACTAACTTGAGTTTTTAGTACAATAACTGCAGCTGTTTGCGGAGTTAAACAGCAGAATGCAATTTCAACTAGACGAGTCCCTTTCTCTTCACAAATATTAATAAAGACTTTTCCAGCAAACGTCAGTGAGTAGGCCTTATACACACGTAACTATTTTTAATCGAAAAACCTTCACTCGAAGGCATCCAGCAAGAATCCTCACTTAATCAACACATTGTGTTACTTTCGTTCTATAATTCACTGTGATAAAATCGAGAGTAAAAGCACAAAAATAAAGTTTACAAAATATTTTATTTAGATCCAGAACTGTTGTATATCGAATGGCCTCGTGCTTATACTCATTAGAATCCGCTCCTGCGTACACAAATTAATTTCATTCACAAAAACACAAATTAAACAGAAAACACTATACTTACACTGGCAAATTTATCCACCGTGTCACACCTTACCCCACTTAAACTTATATTCATCGATGTTGTGCGTGCAGTGTTGTGACTACCAAAGCGTACCCCCCACCAAAAATGTATTGGGCATTAATTATGATTACCGTCACGTTTTATGAGACATTCAGTGTACTTTATGACACCCATCCAAGTAGCCATCATGAATTCGTAAGGATAACGAATATTGACACACAAAACGAAGGTGCACAGGTGTCTGTAGCTTATGTCCTTTCTTAAACATACATACAGGCATACATATAATACATTATGTACAAAAAAAAAAAAATATCCTCAAAAAGGACGACATTTTGCGACACGAAACCCTTTTTCTGTATGTGGGCCATAGCAAGACAATATCATTGAATATTAGAAAAGATACCTTTTCATTATCCAGCTAAGATGACTGTTAATTTCCAATGAAATTGGTATCCTTAAATGATCCAATTTGAATCTTGATTTGATTGTAAATCTGGGTTAAGGGATGTGGTTAGCCACACAAGACACACACTCACAAAAAAAAAACGCTCCACATTTCAATTATATGAAAGCTTACCGCTTTACCAAAAAAGATGCACTTTACCCAATGAAAACCAGAATTTAAAATAAAAAACCCATCTATGGTGCTAAAGATACTGAATTGAAATTGAAAAATTTTAGTAAACCCTTTTTTTTTTGTTCATCTTTAGACTAATTTTCATCAGTAGCGTCGTCACATTTAAAATGCAATTTTTGGTAATAACACTAAGCGTGATCGCGTGATGCGGAAGTCCTTTATTGCAAATGGTGTTTTGTTTAGTTTCACTTAAAAAGGGTAATTACCCTAAGGAGCAAAACAATATTCCAATTAAGGCTATACACTACAAAGTGAGAGAAAAACTCACAAAGGAAACAAAAAAGTCAAAGTGTCATTGCATTAGCTAATTGGGAGACGATAAGAAGGGATGTTTGGAACTTTGAAAGACGTACAACGGGTATAGTATTGCGTGGTTTGGTTGTAATTGTGATGTGGTTGTGGTTATACAAAAATTTTAAAAATGAATTAATTTTGAGATTGCACTTTTGAGAAAATAAAAAATTATCTATTTTAGTGAAATTTAATGCAAACGGAGAGTTCAGGTGCTGATGCTAAAACCACTTCCGTTTAGCAATAATTAAGTACCTATATGTAGACAAATAACTATATCTTACCTTATAAGCTGATAATTATTTACATGTATAGTCTTATTTATAAACGCAAAACAAGTGTATGTAAGAAATGTTTGACTTAACAAAGGGCCCCACGTTGGGCGCCAATTTTTTACATTTTTTTCGCGCGAATAAAAAGAATATAACGCGAACTATTACTAAGAAAATATAGATTTACAGACCTCAATTGTTTCATCAAATTAAAATACACAATCTGGGCATGTGGCAACTGAAATAATAAGGTTTATTTTTGACAATAATGGCCACAAGCAAATAAAACCAAGAAACAAATTTCGAGCTACCACAAAATTAAACCAACGAATTCAAATAAATACATTCTCTTATTTTTTATACAGAATTATTTTTTAAATACAAGTAAAAAAAAACTTTTCAGAAAATATTTTTCTTCGATTGCAGCATTGTACCTATATGCATTTCTATAGTATTTTCATGCTTCTTGCCATCTTAAGAAACTTGTGAATAACACATTTTTAGGTTTGTGCATTTACTAGTTGTCTATTCTGTAACCCTGACAACAGTCGTAAACATACATGATTTTTGTTTTGTTTATGACTCTTGTCAAGGAAATATGGATTTTAGAGCCAATAAAATACAATACATTAAATATTGGTAATCTGTTTAGTTGACGACTTTGTTAGGGTAACAGAATAGACACTTAACAAATGTAAGAACCTTCAAATGTGCGGTTCACAAGTTTCTTTAGATGGCGCTGCTCCATGATTGTACTATAGAAATTTATATACAATGATTGCAGTATTAATTCAGCTTAGCAGAACTTTTAGAATATTTAATTTCGTCAAAAAATAATGGTTCTATGGCAGATAGGCACGGTTAAGTAAGCTACGATTACGCAACAACATCGATTTCCGATGTTCAACACAGACAGAACATCGATGTTACCCAAAATCGTTTTTTTTTCAAACCATTTGTTAAAAAAACGAAAGAACAACGAGAACTTTAATTAATAAACGGTGACTGACGTTTTCTTTTGTAAAAACGTGGAAAGAAAAAATCAACAGAAAATCAAAAGAAAACTTAAGTCACAATGTCATGAAAATAATCACAAATCATATTTAGCAACAAACACCCGAAGATAGAGGGGTCAGGACCCCCTTCCAACCCGGTGAGATTGTTTAACTTTATTAGTATAATACAATAAAAAAAATTATGTCTAAGGTATCTATATAACTTAAGAACTACGATTTAGTATTAGAGGTAAAGATTGTTGAGAGCCAGAAAGAGCGGCGAGCTGTTTATGAACGATCTGTGCGAACGATCTGTGCGAACGACTGCAGTTGCTATAGAAATCGTTCGCACAAACGAAAACGTTTGATCGTTTTTTCAATACAGAATCTGACCTCTGTTTACATCTTGCTGAAGAAGATATGAATCGTCATGCATCAGATCACACATTCAAAATCTTACTAAATATTTACCTATGTAAATATTTAAAATTAAGTGTGTGAAATTCAGAAACAGACAAAGCAGCTCAAGGGTTATTTAACGAAACCAATATCCCTTATTTATTTTATAGAAGGACCTATAGAAATCTCAAAACAATTTAGAGCCATTCTTGTTGAATAACATTTACTTTAGAAATTCATTGAAAAGTCATAGCACTAAATCTTTATTTTTATTTTTACCCATGTTTATACGTGCGTTCTCTCTAAAATCGAAGTTCAATATATACACAAAATGATGCATTGTTAGGAAGCTTTGGGAGCAACTTTAGGGTATAAGTCTATATATAGAGTTAAATGCACGCATAACAAACTGCACCATGGTTAGACAATATATTATTGTATTAATTAACGAAAACAGGATCACCAATCAACTGCTTGATTAATGATGTCATACAAAATCGTAAATCTAATTTGTAACATGCGATACGGATTTAAATCCATGAGGTTTGTTCTAACCTGGTTTCTCTCTTACTCCATATTGGTTTATGGACTGCACCTCAATTCATATCCTGTGTTTTGTGTACATCCCTCTAATTCGATAGTCAATGTGTCTTATTTTATTGTCCTTTGCAATGTTTTGGCTGTTTTGGGTTTTGTTTGTGGGTGGTGCATTCAATGCATTGCAATATTGTGAATCAATTAAGTTCGTACATTATTAAGTACATCACTTTTTTTTTATTTTTAACAAATCATCTCTTTTAAGCTGTGTTGTATATAAGGGAGTGCTAAAGATATCATTGGAAAGCTTATTGATTGATGGGTTTCTGGAAATTAAGTTTCATCCCATTTCGAAATTCGTTTTCATTTATAGAGATATTTGTTTCTTGCAATGTACTAGATACTACAAATTGGGCATGGCAATATTTTGACAGATTGATTTGCATAATTTATACTCTATTAGGTACTGACTTCCAAGTTATTCTTAAGCCCGTGATGGGTTGTCGGTGAAAAACCTTCTTCTTAAGGTAGCTTTTCAAGAAAAAATACAACGAAAAATGTTGATTCTGCTATTCACTTTGTTTATCAGACCATCATAAAGAAAAAGTATTCGTGTTTGATAACTGTACATTCAGCACATCCGATTTCCCTGAAATTTGGTAGGAATTCAATATGAACAAACATTTCTTTAAGATGATGATCATTTAAAATCTGTGGTCAGCTTGAGGGGAAATTCAAGATACAAGCTGTGTCAAATCGTGATTCAATATTTTTAAAAATATCACCAGGGTCACCAGAAAAATCATCTAAGTCAGCAGTCACCAAATTTAACAATGATCATGTAACACCACCAAAACTCAACCTTCCGCTGCCTACTTTGAATATAACTTCAAGTCAAACCATCTATAACAACGCTCAACTCCGTTAAATATAAACGAGATCCTGCACGGAAGAAAGCCAAAGAAATCAACTGTACCCGACAATATATCAATATAATCAGTAAAGATCTAATACTCCGAAAAATCAAGACAGATTCCGGCAACAACAGGATATGAAGTTTTGATTTAGGAAAAAGCACCCTGCTTGTTGAAATTTTAGCGTAACGTTTCTTTCAGCATTAACATCAGCTACCAAGTCACTACTTTTTCGATTTCAAAAATCCAATTAGACACTGTATGAATAGAAATACATAAAAATAATTTCACAAGGATTCAAACAAACTAGGACTATTTCTCTTCATCCAGCCACAACCCGAACAAATTGCCGTATATGGAAATGACTCACCCAGATTGAATCAATGTGTGGTGTGCAGTTTCATCAAAGTGCATTGTCGTGCCATATTTTTCTGAAGAAAACGATGTAACAATAACTGTCACTGGGGACCGTTATTTAAGGATTTTGAAGGAATTTATTTTTATACCCAGAGCTGCGTGGATGACGTATAAGCCTTTCATTACTATTTGCAAGATGAAACAACTGCAGACTGGTTCTGGAGGAGCTGCAATAAAAATTCTGAAACAAATTCATATTTATAAGCTTCACCTTCTGCTGGCCATCAAGATCACCTAGCCGACTGCACCAGATCTTTTCTATTGGGGTTATGTCAAGCAAGGTGTAAAAATCTAGACTGAGGTGAATTGAAACTGTCGATTAAATCGATAATTAAAGCGATCCCGACTTCAACAAATTAGGCCTCCATGAATAATTTTATGGTGGTGTAAAGTATATTACATCTGCTTATGCAAACCAAGATGTTCCAATCAAAATAAGGGTAGACGAAAACAATTACGCAGTAATTTGTTTACCAAGATCAATAACAGTTCTCAATGTCAACATCTTTAGAATGACAAAAAAAAGTGATTATTGTGATTTACTTTTAAACGTTTAATGCTATAGTTTTGAATAGCTTTATCTTACTGAGAACGAAGTGGCGGACATCACATTGAAAGAACTAAGCGCGTCGTCCGTAAAGCTATACTTTTGGCAACTTCACAACCTCTGTTCCTAAATTTCTATTATCAAAATGTAAGGGGCCTCATTACCAATATGGCAGACATACATATAATGTATACTCAAACTGTCCAAAACTTCTCTTTCACATCTTCACCCTTACTAAAACCAATCTCACTTCTGATTATAATAATAGAGAATTGTATAGCTCTGATTTTAAGGTCCATAGTAGGGATATGTTTTAGTTACTGATGGATTTTTTAAGCTTAGATCTCTAAAGTAACTTTTCGTAAAGCGAACCTTACACGGTCAGTCATCGTAAACATATAATCTGTCATCAGGCAAAATCAAATGTGTTTTGATTTTTCATCAAACATATTTACGCATACAACCTTGTTTTCACAAATACTCTTTTATAGATTGATGTCAAATGACTGAACGTGATAAGTTCGCTTAAGTACATGGTAAACTTCTTTGAATTGAGGTTAAGGTGTAAGATATTTGGCCTAGGTTCACAATTCTTCTTTTTTTAAATAATCAGCGACGACCAAATGTTTAATCAGTGAAATGTTAAATGTTGTTTCATCTCCATTTTTTGACAGTTACCGATGAACTCGTTCACCATTGCGAAGGCAAGTATTGCATGACCTTTTCCGGAACATAATACATAATCTGATGACCACAACAGAGTATAAGAATCAGAATGGTGAAACACAACGATTCCTGATGTGATACTTATGATGTTGTTTGATTTTGAAAAAGCATTCGATACACAACTACAAGGAAATCTTTGTGCAAAAAATCATAAACACATACAAACAAGTCAAAACTATGATAAGATACTCAGAAGTCATATCAAATAATTCCTAATCAGTGTTGGTATACCACAAGCAAACGTCTTAACTCCTCTGCTTTTTTATTACAGTCATTATCTATCTGATATAACGTATATATCCTTTCAACGAAATTTAGGTGAACGTTTTGGAAGGAGATGAATACCGTATTATGCAAGAAAGATAAAATACTGATGCAATGGTATGGATTTCCATTCCATTCGGTATGCGATAAAGTCTTGATAGCTAAATATTTTGCAATTTAAAAACCGAAACCGCTTATGCAAAAAACAAAAGAAAAATTGAGCTACCTTTTTTTTCAAATTAGTTGCAACCTCTAATAAGAATTCACTTTATCCCTTCAAATACAAACATTAATTGTTATGCTACTAGGCGTAGACAAGGCTCACTAGTTCTTCTTCTCTAATTTACATAGAATAATTTTCTATAATAAAATCCTTTCGGGCATCACCTATAAACTCTTGGATTTGATTGTTAAGCCGACAAAAAAAAAAGTATTTCAAATAACAAACATTACAAATTTCTCTTTCCCTCGTGTATCCACAACTTAATTTATCAGGAATAAATAACTAGAAGCTCTTCTGACGCAAACGTGTAAACTTTAATTAAAACTTTCCTATTTGAACCATATAACGGACAGCACAAACCCCCTCCCCCTCCCACAAGAAAACCCCCACATTTAATAATATTGCAAAAATTAAGAAAAACGACGGACGGACAACAGTGAACCAAAATAGCTAACAGTAATCAACTTCAACCAGCATTTCCCCTCAGCTCAAAAAGAATGCAAATATGTCTAGATCGGCAAAGGAAGTCGACTACCATAGTCTTCATAATTGGAGACTGTCGGGTCAAGTTCTACTACATACATATATATGATACTCGTTTTAACTTTGCGTTGTTGCGATGCCTCCAGATTCCAGAGGCGTCGGCTCTGCCTTCTCGGATGATGTGCGGATTCCAAATTGAAAGTTATACGCCTATGTAACCAATTACAATGGAAACCCAGCAAAGCAAGCACGCCGACCGTGCCGCCTCGCCTGTGAATTGGAATTTAATCCACTGTCAGTGAGAAGGAGGCTAGCTGCCCATGATTGTAGGTTAAAGGGGGTGGCAGCACAAAAGCTTAAATACACAAATTTATTGGTTAATAAAAATAAATTTAAATACTTTTCTTTGCTTTTCTGGGTTGTAATTTTCTTTTCCCTTTTTGTCCTATTTCTTGTCGTTCTCGTTCTTCTTCTGCAACAACTCACCCCATTTGGGCTTGTAAACTAGCCGCGTGTTTACATTTGGAACACACCCCTGTGTCCCGGTTAGTTAACCTGATTTGTTAACCAGGAGTTTTTTCGGTTCATTTTCCACGTGTTGGCTCTTGGTTTTTAATTTCAATAAATTTTCTTCAACCCTCCTCGCGTATATAGTGAGTTTGAAAAAGATGATTTTTGATGAGAGGTCGAGAGAAGAAAAAGTTGTTTCTGTTGCCGGAAATATGTACTTTCATCCATCCGCCATTTTTATTCTTCATCGTTTTCGTCGTTTGCCGTGCGTCGTCTTCGGCCATTAACCGTGAGAAATGAATATTGAATGAATGGCCGACAAGTTAGAACCAAAATTTATGGTAAATTGGATCTTTTTGAATTCTTTTTTTTTTTTTTGTTTTCGTTTGTTTCATTTTTAATTTTATTTATGCATCAAATTAAAAATTACAACAATATGCTGGAAGCAAAATAATAATACTACGCGAAGGAAGGATGTGTCGTTTGGACTTAACTTTTAATTTTCATAAATTCTTGTTAAGTGTTTTTTTTTGTTGTTGTTGGTGGAATTTAGGTGAAAAGGTGTTTTTTTTCTTGTTCCTGTATAAAGATGATGGAAGCCAAAGGGTCCGCGTTTATAGAGTCAGTATGGATAGACGATTGTTTGCTTTGTTGTTTTAGTTGAATCCAATTATAATAACTTTTGTTTAATGTAGCGCGGTGAGTTTAATTTGAATTAACGTCAAATGGTTCTTGTTTACAGCTTCAAATGTTGCATATAAACAAATGGTTTTAAATTTGTTTATAAGCTTGCTTGTTTCCTCATGTTTGTCTTGTGGTTATAGAAATTAGGTATACATAGTTGTAAGATTTCAAAAAAACATACAAGAACACGAAAACAGTCAATTTGTTTCTCCAGTTCTTAGTCCTTCTTCGCAATTGTACTAGAACATTGCATGACGGGGTTCTTAGCATCTTTCCTTTGTATGACAAAACCACCTAAATTTGTTGTGCTCTGTGTAAGTCATGATTGGATTCTTGAACTTCTGGATCTTTTTACTTCTAGTACGATCGAGCTTTGTCACCCTTGCTGTCATTCGAAAGATCTTTATTTCAGTCACCATCATCGCAAGATACTTTAGTAAACACTATATCAAATGAATGTTCGGAATAAGCCTATGTGGATCAGAGAAGGAGCACAAGTATAATTTGTGCTACTTCCAAAACATCAACCCATACATAAACGATTTTCACTTATGACGGCTCCATCGTCAGAAAAGTTACTTTCGGGTCTCTCACTTTATCTTTCAGTACATAATAATGAACCGTAACAAAAAGCAAATAATTCCAAACGATTCAAACACAATTTTATTGGAAAATTTGCAATGACCCCTTCAGTGCATCTAACCTTTCTTTTGACTTGCTTGATCTATGATCATCCGTACGTACATTTTCAGAACTCGTCGTTGCATTAGGGCAACACATGTCAGATCTCGTGGTTGTCTATCAAATGCTTTTTCAAAATCAACAAGCACAGCATTCGAATCACTTGAGGAATCACGATGTTTTTCCAATCTGAATCTTACACTCCTAATGGCGTCTGTGGTTGATAGCCAAATACAGCAATCCAATACCCGCACAAGGATCTTCATGGTGTGTGACATAAGCTTGATTGGACGGTAACACCCCACCTCTTGTTGATTGGGAGAAATTATCTTTCCCTCCACTGATTAGGCATTTGTGTCGCCCCGGTGACAAATTTAGAGATGAGAACGGGCCATCTTATCCTGATGTCTCCAATCCTTTTCCAAACCTCTGAGAGTATATCCCATCTGGCCCAATCGCATTTTGGAGTTTTTCATAGCCGAACTGACTTCTTCGACTATGATATCGGGTACTTTTCGTTGTTTGGTGTGACTGTTAGAATAAACCGTCTGAGAAACTGTTTGTTCAAGTCCTTCGCTATAGTGTCGCCACATGTACATAAATAAATTTATCGTCAGCCAGCCACAAGAAGTAAATCTTGAGCATTGTTTATGAACTTTGGATAACAAATCACTTCGGCATTTCTCCTTCTTTGAGCGGCACTTTTAAAGATCTTTACACATTTGTTTATGTTGGCATGTCACAGTTCCTGCAAAGATAGGTTTGTATTAGCAGCCGGTACGCTCTGTTTTAAGTTGGACACACTTTTTTAAGTGCTACGTGGCGTAGTGGTTAGTGTGTCGGACTATCACGCTTCAGTGCTTCTCACCTTAGTCGTTCGGATTCGACGTAAAATTGTAGGTCCCCTCTAATCCTGTAGAACTAACAACGCACACAAAAGGATTGGTTGAGAGTTGTAAGTCACTATAGGCCGTGGTTCTTCGAAACTGTCAGTGCCACTAAATGTATTTATTTCTTACACTTTTTCTATGCTTCTTTCTTGCAACGTCTGTAGACTACTTCAAGGCATGATGAGGGACACCACACATTGACCAAGCTTTGAAAGTTATTTTTACAAACCATTTTTCATGTTTGCGATACATTGTTTTTCCTTTGCTTGGGCCAGATTATACCACTTGGTTCTTCCAGAAGTCCTCGTTTGTTTGCATAACTAATCGGTGTTGCTGAGTGATCACTTCTTCCAGTATCACCTTGCAATCCTTCAGACGTTGCTTTAATGACACTTTTTACCAAATCTGAGTTTCATTTCCTTCACTGCTATAGGTCATTAGATATTGGCTGCGTTTGTTGTTTAACAAGACGAGGAAATAATATATCTTGCACATGCTAACGATTTCGTTATCTAGAGAATTCCGATAGTCCATTCAAATCTCCATCCACAAACTCTTTTGAGATGTTCTTCTTAAGAAGGTTTTAAAAATCTTGTCAAATATCTTTCTTCGGTTGCTCACACCCATTTTAGGGAGCATAGGCACTGGAAATATTCACATCCTTTCTTAAATCACCATTTTCAGAGAAATTAAACTATCACTAGACTTTGAAATACCAAAAACACTACCAAGTTATTCTTTCACAAAAGATAATACCGATTCCATTCTTACCTCCTTCTTCTTTGTAATAAAACTTCTGGTTAAGTTTTATCTTCATATCCAAGAAACAGGATCTGTTGTTGTTGTTTTGTTCCTTGGACGCGCAAGATATCAAATCGCTTCCTCTACTTCATCTCTTTCAGGTCATAGCTTCACTTATTCTTACTTTCGACGTTCCGATTCACCAATTCAGATTTCTACTAATCTGTTGCATTTTTTGGGCTAACTCACGGAACCCGTCTAGCACTGACCCGGTCATTTCTGCTCGTTCCAGGATCAGTATTGCTGCGCGGGGTAGTGTCTCTTGTAAAAGCAAGTATGTACTTCCATAATGCTCGGTTTTTTTTCCAAATAATGTGTAATGGTTTTGGATGTTTTCAACACTGGCTGAGCCAATTTCCAAGTACTGAAAAATCTTACTAACCTCAGCTCTAAGGACTTCAGGCTATCTTATTTAAAGTCTTTGTATTTCGGGCGGTTGCTGACACCGTTGTCATTTCATATAATAGTCCATTTCACCAAAAGTTATGTTTTGGAATTTATTTACTATACTCAAATCAGCATTTCAACCTTTGATCATAGTAGTAGGAATAAGTGTGTTCTGGCCCAGGCTTACGAAAGCTAAGGGGTACTTTCTTCTATTATTTCCGCTGGGAACATATTATCATTTCTACTGATCTTTACTAAAAAGCTCACGCTTTATAAGACCTCAAAAGACAATAATATAATTGATGTTAAATGTGACCACGCTCTTATAGACATAATCCCACAGAATAATTTTTGGAAAATGCATTTGACTTGATTAAAAAACTTTTTGCGTAGGTACATTCTATATAAGAACCAATATTTAATTAATGGACTTTCAATATCATTCCAAATCCTCTAGCAGCACTCTTGTAACTCTAATCCTCCAAACGAATCCCTTACATCACCATGTCTTGGCGTAGTTTGACTCTAAATCCTTCTTCCTTCTGAAACAGATTATATATCACTTAAACTTTGCACCAAAGGATTCCAAACAAAACTTCTCCAAACACATTCAACATCCAAACATTTTATGTCCTCACAAATCCACGACACCAAAACTTCAAAGAAAAATCCTTTCTGACTCTATGGTCTTGGAAAAACTTTTAAATCTTAGCTTTATGCGCGCGAGCATTTGACAATTATGGCGTGAACAGGAAAACGGATTCCAATTGGAGAAGTCGTCGGCAAACGAAGGATCCCATACAAAATGTGAACGGAAGAAGAACAACAACTTGGACTGACAAACAAAAATAATAACCGCACCCTTTTGCCTTTTCCTCTGCCGAAAAATGCAACCGAATATAGTGGGCCGCCTATAATTTAGTACCTCATATCCCTCCCACACAAAAATATCCTCTGGGGCCCCATATGAAGGATTACTTACAACTAGGATTGAGGCATTTCTTATGGTCGTCCTCGAGTTGCGAGAAAACTATTATACCCCCTCCTACCTTCCCATATCATCTTTTACACACACAGCGACACCTATATCTTGGGTAAAAATCGAAATATAAGATTTCCCTTGTACATTAAATACTGTAAAGAGGTTTTGGCAGTATTGGGGGTTGTAATCTACAGTTATCTGGGATTTATGAGCGAGATGGTGGTGGGACGACTTTTTTGCAGAGATTTACCGTTTTATACTTGACATTTCCAAAAGTTTAAGTTTTAATTTATGACACCACTTCTATTACACTACACAGCAGCTAAAGAGGCGCACCCATACAACATGCACACATATACCTACACAGAAATAGACTACACACTGGATAAAATATACACGAGTATTCATCCATCCAGGGGTATAGAATGGTTCCGTTCAGTTCAGCATTCAAAGAATGTGAGGAGTTCGTTCGTTTGGCGTCCTTCTCTATTGCCAGAAGGCATTTTTGTCTTTGTATACCGTTAAGCGCATTGTAAATCCTCAAGAATACTTCAACTTCAACGACAACGCCAAGCAACAACGACGACATTACAAAAACAACAACAATCCAAAGCGATGCGATATTTAACTTAACAAAAACCTGAGAGGTCCTTCTGCATCGCATAACCTCTATTTCTCGTTATTTGTATATGTATGTGTGTAAGTGCGAGCATTTGATTTGCTATTGCAGATATCCACAGGAGTTTTTGCGAATATCACGAGTTTAGCCCGATTGCCAAAATGAAAATCATACCAAAAGAAACAGTTAATGCTAACGATTGTCGTCGTCAACATAACTTCCAGAAGGAGATGGTGAAAAGTTTCACACGAAACGAACGAACGAAACCGGAGAAATAGAGGTTCTGGCTTCAGCTCTGGCAAATAACTCGCCCAAAAAGTCACAGAGCCGGAACTCTCAAGTTGGTGGCACTGTTGATGACACTTGCATTTCACCGGATGTTGCTGGAGTTCTTCTGATGAAGTTTTGGGTTTATTTCACGATTGTAATTAAGATATGACAAAAAGGATTCGCGTGATGGTTATGTCCACCGTGCAAGAGATATATATCGATTCATAGTCGGGTGAGAGTTTTCTGTCACATTTCTCTTATGGAATGCAAGTTGTTTACCTGACATGAATTAAAAAAAATACAATTCAACAGTAAGGCCCTCTTTTTCGTTTGGGCTAGAGTACCTTACGAACCTGTGCTTCAATTATCATGTATCTCCATCTTTAGGACTGATTCGGTTTATGAATTTGCTCTTTTGCGAACTCTTAATGCGGTGGACTTAAAGATTCTAAGGTCTGTAGCGATGATGTTCATACGCTCTAAACGAACCAATCCTTATAGACGTGGGGTACGTAACCCTCAGGCTAAATCCAAGCTGCTGTACAACCTGTACATCAGTTTAGTTCTTGGAATGATAGCTTTAGTTCTCGATTGCCCAAAGAAACAGCAATTACCAAAATTATTCTTCGTGTGATTTCAAAGTTTTAGTCGTAATCGCAAATTATAGCAGATCTTCCATAAAATGAAGTTCTGTAATGCCATCATTTCGATAAGGGAACAGTTAAGTGAAACCTGCTTGCTCTTATGCCTGATGGTTACAGGCGGACTCCACAAGCTATAATTTCTCTCAGAATGTGTATCCTGCAATGAAATATTCAATGGAGTCGCGTTGTTTCTCGTTATGTTGGGATATCAGATATCTCTCTCTTAGATTTCGTCTTGACGAAGATGTCCGATATAAATTTGACAGATGAGTTTTTTTTTCCTTTTTCTAGGTAGATGATAATTTTATTTCATTATTTTTTGTCTCTCATGCTGGTCGTTGCTCTTCGTTCTCTTGCGTTTCGGTTGTATTTGTACATTTCAAGTAAAAAAGTTGATTGACATATAAATATATATTTATGGAAACGCATTTAATAATAATTTCTTTAAGTAGGAACCTGTACATTGTACACACCTAGCTGAACAAAAATTAAAATTACATAAACATCATTTCTTTAATAATAAAATATACTATATGAGTGTGTAGTAACTAAAACATTAATTTATCTATCTAAATTATTAACTAACAAAGTAAAAACCATTATTTCTAAGGAAAGCAAAAAAAATATCGAAAGAAATTTGTCGTTTATCCGCAATGTTGACACGTCAACCTCTCTTTCATCAATGAAATGTCAAGACATGAATTGCCCAGCAAAAAAAAAAAAGAAATGCTCTGGTAGAGATATCAGAGATTTAGTTATGCGATACAGATATCAAGTGGAGTCGGTGTGTTACGGAAGGGTTTTATATTGTGAGACAAATTTAAATTAATGGATTGCTTTATAAGAAGCATTTCCAGCTATATTTTTATTTGCAGTTATCTATTATGAAATTAATACGTTTGATGATATAGAAGACGTATTCAGGTGTTTGACTTTAGTTCAAACACCTTAATGAGTTTCTAATAGCTTTAGAATACTAGGTCATGATGCTTAATTAAGTTTTATAGACAAAAGCCTTCTAGAAACTATTAACAAGAAAATCAATAAATTGGCAGAAGTCAAAAGATACGACTTTAAAATCTAATTATTGAAGTATTATATTGACGTTTTCTGAGGTCCATTCAAAGATCCGCTGGCACGGATAGTATTTTCACATTACTCTGAAAAGGGGCACTTAAACACTGGCAATTAAATACGTAAGCTTTTCTATACAATGTCAAAACATCGAAAAAGCGTTTTTTTTTTTTTGTATATTAAGTTTTTATATTTCAATTTTCTTATAACTACTTACTTGCTAGACAAAAACCTTAACAACTAGCTTACATATTAACTTAACTTACTTACTGGCCCTATGCGAGCGCTCTAAATTATACCATAACCAACTAACAATTATTGCCTTTCGGCGTACCTAGCTTAAATATTATAGAAATTCATTTATTCCTTAAAAATAAGAAAATTAGGAAAAAACTTATTATATGTATCATTTTTTAATTTTTTATAAAACTTAAAACTACACTTAAAACTACTTAAAATAACTTAAGACTAGAACAGCCACAGCAACGGTTTTTTTTTTTTTAGTGCCACCATAATTGTTTTGAACTAAGGTTATTTAGTAAGTTAGTTAGCCTACTTTTAAAGCCAAGGACACGCCTAAACCTGCGTAAGTCAAACCAAGGCAATAAACTCAATTAGTCAACTTTTATTAATATTTATTTTTTAAATTTTACTAGTTATTTTAGCCATCATTCAACCACCAGAACTGGCGATTTTGGTCCAATCTATCTATCTGGTCCCTTTCGGACACAGCCCTACTGAACC
Organism: Baccha elongata; assembly: GCA_951217065.1. NCBI lineage: Eukaryota > Metazoa > Arthropoda > Insecta > Diptera > Syrphidae > Baccha > Baccha elongata. The sequence continues at coordinate 92,602,333 of OX578272.1, forward strand.
GAAGGCGCTCTGCTCCGCTTTCTGCGACGACGTCACGACCATAAAGGAGTCGCCTATCCACAGTTTTTCGGCCGACGTGGTAGATCAGCGGTACCGCCGAACTATCCTGTATCAGCCCTCGACTGTCTAAAAAGAGGAAAGCGTCGGGTGGGATAAATCCGCTTAGACACACACTTTCGTAGTATTCATCTTTGGGGTAGTAAGCCCCGAAAATCAAGCCATTCGTTGAAGTCATCGCTCTTGCAATATGAGCCCGAATCAGCTTGATTAAAAAATTATCTATTCTGTTTATGTTAGCCCTGTTGTATAGAACCTCGTTGGAATAATATTTTATGTACTCCGACTCTGGTGTTCTGTGCAATCCAAGGCAGTGTCTAAGACACTGCCTCTCAAATACCCGAATCTTTTCCATTTGAGATGGTGCAACGTTGAACCACACAGGACATCCATAGGCAATCATCGGCCAGATTAAAGCCATGTAACAAATCACCTTCACCCTGCTATCAAGATGGCTGCTGTAAAACAGGCGTCTTGTCAGGGCAAAGGCTCCCCTAGCCCTGGTCAGAGCAGCATCTATATGTCTGTCGAAATACAGATATTGATCCAGCCAGATGCCAAGGTACTTCACGACACTTTTACTTGCCAGTAGCTGTCCAAGGGGTCCAACGATCACAAGTTTTCGCCAGTTCTTTCTCGTATCCGCAGAAGCTCTAGACAAAGGGGTTCTAAACAGAATAGTTTCGCGTTTCTGAAAGTTGATTTTCAACTTCCAGTCATCGCAATATTGCTGAATCTTTTCGAAGTCACGCTGCAAAAGAATTTTGATAACTTCAACTTTTGGACCTGTTCTGTACGCTATTAGATCATCGGCATACGCAATTGCATGAGTTAGACTACTTATAAGATCGCTAGTGTAAATGTTGAAAAGAATCGGCGAGTTAACCGCTCCCTGCTGCAGACCAAAGCGAAAAAGCGTGCTTTCGGTTAAATGTATTCTTTCGATTATTTCAATTCTCAAATCTCAAAAAAAAAAATGCTGGTGTACCCCAGAGCTCTATATATTGATTCCTTGCACTCTTTTTCTTACTTTTATTAACAATCTTCTGTCAGAAACTTTTAATCCGCTGAATTGTTTCGCTGACGACAGCACCCTCATCTTCTCATATTCGTTTCTATAGACTCGAAACCCTCTACTTCAGTTGAATAACTGAAGCGGCGGTGTCTAATAATAAGCTCATTAAGCTCCGATCTTGACGTGGGAATAAAATGTAAACGACTGACAAATTCGTCAACTTTTTACCGTCAACAACAAGACACTCACAACTTATTTTATTAAAATTGATCGATTTTTTTTTTAAATAGAATTGAAAAAAAATTACTTTTTGAAAAATACTTTTTTCCAAAAATTTTGAATGCAGTATGAATCAAGCTTAGTCGGCCTATAAGAGTATCAAATTCCGTCAAAATTGGTTACCGTTAATAAGTTACTCCAGAAAAATTTTTTTAGATCACCATCACCATCGACAATAAATCACTCATATAAAATTTTATCAGAACTGATCGAATTTTTTTCGAGAAAAATGGAATTCAAAAAAATAACCTCTTAGAAAAAAACTTTTTTCCAAATTTTTTTTATTGCAAAATTAATGAAATTTAAGAGTTATTTCAGAATATTAAATTTCGTTGAAATCGGTTTAGCCGGTCGGAAGATAATCGCTATCGAAAAAGTACCGTTGTATGGCAGGTAGCGTTAATAAGCTTCTCCAGAAACAAATTTTTAGATGAAAGACATCATTATTGGCAACAAATCACTCATATAAAATTTAAGAAAAATTGATCGGATTTTTTTCGAGAAAAATGGAATTCAAAAAACTAACTTTTAAAAAAAAACTTTAATCCAAATTGCAGAATTAAATAAATTTAAGAGTAATTTCAGAACATGAAATTTCGTAGAAATCGGTTCAGCTGTTTGAAAGATAATCGCTATCGAAAAAGTACCATTGTATGGCAGAGGTACCGTTAATAAGTTTCTCCGGAAAAAAAAAATTTAGATAAAAGTATCATCACTGACAACAAATCACTAATGTAAAATTTTATCGAAATCGATCGTATTTTTTCGAGAAATTTGGAATTATCGGTGAGGCTTTTATGGTATAGGTACCGTTATTTCACGACCTAGGATACAAATATAAAAAAAGGTCCGGGGATATTGCTCAAAAAATGCTTTTTACCAAGTTTGAAGAAAATCCCTTAGGCTGTAGGTGTCGATACAAGACAGACAGGCAGACAGACAGAATTTTCAGACCCACTTTTTTCAACTCAGCTACCATCGTAATGTCAAAGATTTAGGTTTTAATTGATAATATTTGTATCGCTGTAGAACAAGGAATGTTCATCGTTATCATTTTGATTTTATCCCTGAGCCTTAACTTCGGACGTACAGAGAAATGCAAAGATTTTTTCTCAAGTAGCACTTTAACAATGTGGAATGCTCTAGCTCACTCATGTTTTTTCTTTCTCATTGTGATGATATTTTATGTTTGCCTCTAATTTATTTGACTGTGAGAATTCTTTCCTTTAAGTGTTTTGTTATTAAAGGGGACAGTTGAATGCAAAGCTTATCGGATTCAAAATTAGAGAAATACAGGTTTTTGATTTTTGGTTTTCGAAATTGTCGGAAAGTGGTTCCAAGTTAGTAATATAAAGGTACCTATGTTTATACCTATCATTAGGTATACCTTATTATCAAAAGAGCGCGTATAAGTGGCCCATATATATATATATACTTATAAGTGCCCAACTTCTGGTACTGAGGAATTTCCTAATTTACACAATTCAATTATTTAGAGAAGCTGAATCTTAATTCACAATTTTAAAAATGGAATCTTAAAGACAAATCAAACATAAAAATAAGTTACCACTATTTCCAGCCGCACCATTTACAAATTTTGTATTATCTTTATGTAAGGAATTCAGGATATTAACGAATAACTTTCAATACAATACTAAGTGATCGATTACTGGGGACATGACCCTCTGGAAGTACCAATATTCTTGAACGTGGAATTAATTTTATTTCTATCGCAGCAAAAAAAATATAAGCGTTAAGAATAAAAGTACAAACTTGTACACCCACAATTTGAAGTACCTACCTTTTTATAACAATATACAATTTCAAAGATTTCACACACAAAAAAAAACCATAAATCTGAGTGAAAACTTTTCAAACAAAGCTCGCAATTTATGTCCCTCAGAAGTACCGCTCCAATTTTTCCATTTCAAAGGGTTGACATTGTCTCTGCTCCACCAATCCTCCGGATTGGCCAAACTAATAATTTAACTTATTCACATTTAATTCCTTACCCATCGCGCCAGCAAAGAAAAATGTCCTGCACATCTTCCGGTGTCTGTTCCGAAGCTGATGCTGCTGCTGCTGCTGTGGTATTGTTTCATGTGTCGCCCATGGACTCCTCGAGCTTAAGAGTAGCAGCAGCAGACCGGCATAGAATAGGATCTGCCATAACAGTCATTCATCTTTTATTTTTGTATTTTTCTCGTGTGCTATGTGTGTACCTTTTTCTATATATATTAATATGTTTCTACCAACTTTGCTCCTTTGGCAGGCGAGTCAGAATTTAAAATTGTTTCAGGAGCATGATCCTCTCTCTTTCTCTTAAAAATAATAATTTATTCGCCTAGTGGTAATTAACGAACCATTTATTGTCATGTCCTTTTCTTTGCACCCGCTATACCCATTCGACGGCACGGTAGCGGTCTACACTTCTGGCCCCGGGGCGGACAAGGATTAAAATAAGAAAGATGTGGAATAAAATATTAGAGAAATTCACTCACATACACAGACGGTTTTAGGTCCGATGAGGTCCTGCTGTCCGAACTCCGAATAGCGGGTATATATGGGGGATGGCTGGTCTTTTCAGAGGAAAGACAAAAACATAACTCTGACTCTATGGTGTTGTCAAAATAAATCAATCGGTTTTATCCTTCTCCCAGAAGAATTTGTTTTATTTTAAAGAACCAACCACACATATATAGGTATAGATAAAAATTTATAAAAGGATTTACTATTGCGGTACAGAAGGTGGACATCTAAATAAATCAAATTTGTTCTATGTTAAACAAAATGTGCATTAAAAGAAGTAAGGTGTCACGACTAGATGGTACAGAATTTGTAAGGATGTTTGTTTGGAAAGGTAACCTAATTGTACAAAAATCCTGTATTAATATTGTTTTTTCTAGGAAGAACACCAAATTGATAACACCGAGATAACGGATAATATTTCTAGAGATAAGGTCTTCGGAACCATCTTTTACTCTAAATATTGGCATCCCCCAAAAAATTGTGAAGGTACCTATGCTGGTAAATCTATACGAGCCAAAAATATTTCAAATGTCAATAAATATAGTGGCCGAAGACATATAAGGTGATATTGAGCAGCTAGGCTCAGTTCCGTGTTTTTTATTTGTTTCTTTAATCGCTTTTACGACAACTGAAATTCACTTGACATCCTGACCCGTCCTCACACGCGATGTAAAAAAAAAAGTTGATAAACAATATTTGTACGCCATTTATAATTACTTTTTTTTATAATTTTTATAATAGGAAGTACCGATGTACTTGGTTTTGAATGTCTGAACATGGGAGTAGGACATTTTACGATCGTGTAGTGCGGCTAAAAAAGAATCTCTATTTAACAGGTGGAATCCAGGCTGAACTGATGGGCATTCCTTTCAGTGCGAATATTTCGGATGAATCGTTGTATGACAGGAACACAATTTGGTATTGTTTATGAAAAAAAAAAAACGAACAAATGAGGACAAACAAGGACCTCCAGTAGACGCAGCCAACGACAAGGGCTGTGTATCTGAAAAGAAATATAAACAGCAGAACGTGCGATCGTTAGCGGAACCCTGGGGACACCAGCATTAATTTTGTAGATGTCAGACTTGATTGTAAATTACAATTAATTTCTAATTAGAGGGGCAGAAGATTCGCCCTTTTTTTAGGGACGGACTGGATTAATGCTGTTGTTCATCCACTCGGGATGAGACCATTAAAAAACTTAACTGAATCTTAAAATCAATTAAGTAAAAAAAAATATACGGAAATAGTATCAAGCATCTCATGAAGATGGTGCAGCGGTGTGCGAAACGTGATAAGAGGGCAAGAATGGACAAACTTGTAGAGAATGCAGAACAGGCTGCAGGAATACGAGACGCTAGGAAGCTTTATAAAATCACTAAGGACATTGCTGGACAGCGGAGCAGCACTAACACTAACCATCCCGTGTAGGATTTAAACGGCAACCTTTTAGTGAGGATAGAAAATCAGCTGCAAAGATGGAAGGAACACTTTTGTGCACAAAATGACGACCAAAATGCAGACTTGAATCCTCATTTGAACAACATGAACAGGTCCGCTTGACGTTGAGTTGCGGGACACCCTGTATAGGGATAGGGTTATTGTTATTGATACCAGAGCCCCCCCAAGAACTACAGAGATTCATCTTCTAAAGGCAAATAAAGCAACTGGACTAGACGGAAATAATAAAAAAAATCCACAATTTTTTTAGTTGTATGATATATTAAAGACAAAAAAGCGACAATTATTTCCGTTATTCCTTTTTAATTTTCGATTACATTCAATTCTTTTTCTGGGGTGGAAGTGGCTAACTTGACAGTCAAGCATTACCAGGGGCCTACTAACACAACGCGAGAAGTTGATAAATCTAAATTCACTAGTCCAACTTTTCTTGTGCGACAAGGACCATTGTATTCTGTAACACAACGCAAATCGTTAAACTTGTCAGAATAATAAATTTCCCTCAACTTGTCGACACAGTTTGACAAGTGTTCAGCGGAGAGGGAATAAGGCAAATTGCAAAAGACAAGAAGATACAAAATAAGAGCTTACAAATATGTTTTTTCGGAGGGTTTGTTTATATTTTTGAATATTTTCGTCGAAGTCGGAATGAAAAATATATTTTTATTTTAAAATTATTTGAATTCTATAATTATTCCGTAACTCGATTATCGCCAGACGATATCGTTTTGACGATAGCTTCGCTTCACGTAACTTTGAAAACGATGATCGTCTGGACGATCTCTTTTTGGCGATTGTGAATTTGATTCACGTAAGTCAATAATCGTCCAAACTATATCGACAAAATGACGATTTTTGGCCGATAGCTAAATAGGTATCGTTTCTCAACAATTTATGTGTTTTAAGTGCAATGAATGCTTTGTGGCTGAGTGATTTTTTTAATTTAACTCTTCTAAATGAAGTCCAAAAAATTGTGTCTCTCAAATAAACAATCAAAATTGTGTATCATCGCTTTCAAACATAAATAACTTTTTGAATGTGTTTGAACAACAACAACAACTTAAAGGCGCTACCACCAATTTTAAACGAATTTTATTTACTCGTTTACGAATATTATTATTCGTTTCTTTCTATCTTTGGCTGAAGATATATGTAGCTATTTCAAGGATTGCCAATTCCTTTCATCAGTCTCCTTTTAGTGGTATTGAGCTTTAATCCAATTTTATTATGAAAAACTTTTTCACATGCACCTCGTGAGATTCGAACCCACGCCTTCAGATTTACTCAGTCTTCGAAGTCGTATGCACTACGCATTCCACCGCTTATGACCACTGATGACACATCAGGTCGAGATGTTATGTTTGTTTGTTTTTTAAAACGCATTTGGAGCTTCAATATTTTTCTAAGCGCCTTTAAGTATGTTGTTTTGTTCCGCCTCCATTTTCTCCTAACCTTAATTTGATAGACTACAATTCGTAGCATATATCAAAGGGGGAGAGGTTGGAAGATAGGTAACATACCAGACTATTTAAGTTATTATTGTTGTTATATTGTACTATACTAAACATAACATCTCGACCTGTGTCATCAGTGGTCATATGCGGTGGAATGCGTAGTGCATACGACTTCGAAGACTGAGTAAATCTGAAGGCGTGGGTTCGAATCTCACGAGGTGCATGTGAAAAAGTTTTTCATAATAAAATTGGATTAAAGCTCAATACCACTAAAAGGAGACTGATGAAAGGAATTGGCAATCCTTGAAATAGCTATATCTCCAGCCAAAGATAGAAAGAAACGAATAATAATATTCGTAAACGAGTAAATAAAATTCGTTTAAAATTGGTGGTAGCGCCTTTAAGTTGTTGTTGTTGTTCAAACACATTCAATGAAAATTAACAGAATGGTCAGTAATAAAAACTGACATTCTAGTACGAATAGTACAATATAACAATAATAATAAATAACTTTTTATATATACACATGTAAACGTCATTCTCTAATTACTTCATGAATTGATAAATGAAACAAAAATAATTGTCACTTATCTAAATAAAGTAAACAAATAGAACATACAATATCAAAGCAAAAAAAAACTCATAGTAAACTATCAGAGTCCACACTCCACAGAACTTACTCCATATACAATGTTCAAAAAAAAAATAGAGAAAAAAAGAAGAACGAAATAAGAATCTTTAACTTAAATTTCATGTCTGTGGAAAAAATGCATTTTGAAAAACAATTTTTAACACATACTTTGACACCTAATCAAACTTTTATACACATACTTTCACATATTATCTTAGTTTATGACAGTTTTAAAGAGTTTGAGAGTTTCTGGAATAAATACAGAAAGCGCTTAAACTGTTTGTAAATTAAACGAACGACGAGACGATAGTGGTAGAGTTATGTGAAGCAAATTGAAGACGATATCGTTCACTACTATCGTCTACACGATTATCGTTTTCAAATATACGGAATGCCCCCCTGATCTTTTTGTACGAAAAAGTGCACATGTAAGCGTATGACAATATTCTATTCACTTGTCCAATATCAGCTGTAGTTGGACAAGTATTTCTTGATACTCGGCACGTTCTGTTACAGAAACGAGGAAATTAAACAATTTCCCACTTGTCATATTGCATCGTTACACTTGTCGATGTGTGCACAGAGTACAGACTTGTCATTTTGTGTTACAGGGTTTTTTACAAGTTGTCGGATTTTACTTGTCCTACAAGTACTTGCCACGTTCACGACAAATTTACGACAAATTCACGACAATTAATCCAATAGTTAAACTTTGGAACTTCAAAAGTAGTAATGCTAACTTGGCAGACATGAATTTTTCTCTTAGCCTTAAAACTGCTCCTTTTGTTTTTTTTTTTAGTTATGTTTTTCGACTGAAGGTAGCGAAACAAAGTTATTTTTTTAGCTTTCGACCTCTTTTTGTACGCCTTATTCATAAAATAAAAATAACAATTTTCCAGCAGTTAATTTGCAGTAAGCATAGCAAATTCAGGGCTAGAAATCTATGTATTCAGTTAACTTTCGTCCGCTAAGATAATTGGTGTCAAAAGTTTAATGATTGGGGTAGAATTGAGGTGACGACATTTTTGGGGGCGGTATGGAAAAGAAATTTTAATCAATATTAATTTTAATATTTGAACGTTTGTAAAAATTTTACAACATCATACTCAATCCAGTATAAAATAACTGAACTCTAGATTATGTTCACTTCTATAGAAAGCCTTTTGAACTTTAGTTGAACAATTCCAATTCATTCCCATCAGCAGCACATTCATATATGTGTATCCTTTGAACAAAACCAAAAACTTAGCCTAATCGCATGCAAACAAATAATTCTTCTCTGCACTAGAAAATGAAAAATTAAATTTATTCTCAAACCTTGGTGTACGTACCTCTTCCTGACCACTCATGCATAGCATATCCCCTCATTGAGATTAAAAAGTACAAAGTGAAATATCCAAAAAGCAGGACAAACATTCCACATACGCCCTTATACGATCTCCCGTTCTCTTCTTCTCAACTTTTCAGTTATATCCCTTAGCAACCTTTTGAGATAATAATAATTTAGTGTTGTTGATATGACTTTTGACCATCATTGCCTCCCCGATTCTCACTGATTCAAAATTTTCAACAAAACGAAATAAATCTAACATTTCCAACCTACATCCCATTTCCTTACTTATATAGTATTTAACATCACCCTAGTCAGACACACATAAAGGATCTTCAAAAAATTATTTCGATTGCACAAATTATTCGATTACACAGACAATGTGAGAGAAGTTTGGTCTTTTGTGGGGCATTTATTTCAAGAATTTTAACCTGAGAACCACACACGAGTGGAAGGAATCCTTTTGATAGAGGAGGCTCGTTTAGAAGACAAGGCGAAATGCAAATGTTTTGCCAAATAAAAATCAAATATTTCAGAGTGTATGGATGAAGAGTTTTCTGAAAGAAAAAAATTAACCTTGAAAATCGCAAGGAGATTGCTTTAAAATCCTGGAAATGATTTTTCATTTATTGCAGAAGCAAAACTTCATCTTTGGGAATTTCTACTCTTTTGTGCAAACCACACTTTATTGAAACAAAGATGAGAGGTGAATTTCACCACTTTGTTAGTTATGTCATTGATTTAAAACAAATTTAAATTCGTGAATAAACTTGTGTAGAATTTAAGCTTTATGGCAACACTAACATATTGTAAATACTTTAATTAAGCCTTATGGCAACACTAACATATTGTAAGGACTTGTGAATATTTCCCTTAACCAAATTCCCAACTGAAAATAATTTAACCTTAGCGTATAAGAAAAGACGAAAAGAATAAAGGAGTTTGTGTCGTGTCGGACCTTTAAACGATATACATGTTTTATTTCTTCCCGGAGTTATTGAAATAAAAGGTTGCTAAATTATCAAATAAAATAAATACCAGCGACTTAACTTGTAACTAACTAGATGGAACTGACTAACTAACTAGATGGAACTGGTTCACTGAAAAAAAAAAATATTCGTTTGGCAACACGACATTTATTGTCACATTTAACTTTCAACAAACTGGTTTGCTAGTTTAGTAAATCGAGATATGATCAGTGAAACGTTTATTAAAATAATTGTTTGTGATTGAATTGATTTGATTTTATTAAAACAACTAAAACGTTTATTTTTTAATAAAATTTTTATTTTTTTTATTTAACACTCTTCTACATAATATTGTCGTGAGGATATGGTCTTTTATAAAAACAGAGTTTTGATAATGAAAATAAATAAACTCGTTCCTGGATTTATTTATATAATTTTTTTTAAATTGATTAAATAAATAAACATGGAGTTTCTTGTCTCACCGATAGGTAGTACTTTTTGTTGAGAAAAACAAAGCAAATTGCGTTTAGTTTTTGAAAATTTAGAAAAAACGCTGTATTTTGAGAAAAAGACAATAAATAAAATAATAAATAGGAAAGGTGACTTTCGAATAGAAAAAGGGCTAGGTGTAACTTAAGAAAAAAAAACACTTTTATTCAAATATAACGATGATATTTTCAAGCATTCTTTAGATTAGCAGTGAATGAAAAAAAAAATTAAGTACGACAGAGCAACGCGGGGATATAAGTAGCAGAAAATATATTTAAATAAAATTTGCTTGGCTTTAAAATACGATTGAAAAAATAATTTAAAAATTGAAATCACTGGGTACCGAAATATTCCTAAACAAATTATCAATCAATTTGTTTGCCAATTTTTTAAATAGTAGCGGCCTAATTTATTGGATTGATCATGTGACCACATTTTTTTTTGGGTACACACTACTTAGGTATGTAAAATAAACATTATTCTCATTGAATTGATTGTTATTTCACTTGTATTTTTAATTTCTCAGAAAATACGTGATTTGACAATAAAAGTGTTTTTTCATAAAACGTTTTTCTTTAAATTTATTATGACAATCAGTCTGCTGAGTAAGGAGATATTCTCAAAGAAAAAATAGCCATTTTTTAAAATGGCTAAATTTCACCCTTAGCATGTCAAAAATTAATTTCTCATTTAATGCAATTGTTAATAACTTTTTATTCTTTCAAAAAAGCGGTTTCTCTTTTTTTTTAACTCACCAACAATTTTTCAAGTGATTTCAGCTTGTTATTAAATTGTGACAGGTCAAATTTTATAGTGACTGGGCTAAAAGTGGTTTCAACTTGTTATACTATAAATTATGGGCAATTTGACCATGTTTTAGTACTAAGGTGACTGAACTTATTTGAAAAAAAAAAACGATCTTTAGAGTATTCGAAATTAAAAAAAAAACGCTTTATCTAAAAATACTATTACAAAATAGGTATTGTACGGTTTTTTATCAAAACGGTGCTTTATGGCTCTAATTGGGTGTTGTTCGGAACAGTTGTTTTGCCAAACCGCCATCTTACCTACCTACTATATAGCTTAGTAAAATTAGAGTTTTACTTCAAAAAAATTCCGACAAAGCTGAATTTTGCTGATGGAGACCTTTGTTTTGATGTCTTAAGCAAATCCTAAACAGTACAAACGATTTGGCCGGAGCAAACAAATTTTTGAGGGGGAGAAGGGGTTGAAATTTAGTTTTCTGCTATTATCTCGGAAACAATCATTTTCTTGCAAAAAGTGTTAAAGTAAAAATTGTCAAAGTAACATTTTTCATGGTAGTTAAATATGTAGGTACAGTCTGTTTTTCGACAACACTGCACATTTTTGCAAGTTTTTGGAGTTTTTTTATTTTATTTTTTGTAGTTTTGCCATTAAGTCTATTTCACAGAAAAAAATAAAATGCACGACTGGGTCGCACGAACTTGCTCTTGTTGCAAACTACGGGGCTACATACATTTTTATTTATGAAATTATTTTAAACATAAAGTTGTTTAACTAAAAACTTTAAATGCCATTTTGTGTAAAATATTTACCTTAAATGCTATCAAATTTAAATGAATTTCGTCCAGACTTTATTAAAGTTATGGATAAAGTTGTTAAAAACCGTTAACACCAAATCTAATCCATGTGCTGTTGTAGCTTATATTCTAAAATGCAGTTATATTTAGAGCACTGCAAATATAAAGTTCATAAAGTTTTATCAAAATCGTTGAAGCCGTTTAAGAGAAAATTAGAATAAACTAAAACCATTATATTAAAAGGGAGTTACCAGCTATAGTATAAGTTTTACTAAATTTTCTTGAAAACGTCTTTATCGATTTTAATAAAACTTTGTTATCGATTTTAATAAAACTTTGCAAGTCTCTTAATAGGTATAATTTTGCATTTCAGGATTTTGGATCAAAATGCAAATAACGGAGATTTGGTGTTAACGGTCTTTTAGAAATTTGGCCGAAACTTGATAACGACTGAATATATTTCTTTGATATTTGAAGTTAAACATTCAACATAAATTGGTATATTAAGTTTTCAACTAAACAGCATAAAAGTAAACAGCATAATAAGTCGTTTCAAGTTACATTGAAACAGCATCAGCGTTACCATCTGGTGGATAAAATCTAACAAAATGTTTTATTTGCCAATTATATCAGCGCTAGCAAACCCATTTTTCACAAAACATTAAACATTTTACCTATTTATAATTTCACACTTTTGTTATCACATTTTGCACTTTATTCTTTGTAAGCACAACCCAATGAACGATTTTTTTTTTTCAAACTAACTGTTCTACCAACAAAACCATAAAATTACCCACCACTTTGGAACCACGACATCACTCACTCTTGTTTTCGTATTGGAAAAGCATTTTTTCTGTAAGCTCGGGCACACAACCTATAGAAAAATGGGTAGTTAATGTTGGGTAGTTTAGAAAAGGTAACTCTTACATTATCAACGAACAGAACAAAACAACAAATGATCCCGATTAGATGATTATTCCGCATCCGCAAGTAGGTTATAGGGGATGTACGACTTTTATTTAAGCATTAAGTAAAGAATTACAATAACAATGCCGTGGTGGCTGTGTGTTTTGTTATAGATTTCAGGGGTTTTTTTATGTTTGCGTTCCACTGGAAAATACGAAGGTCGCACTGATATAAAAAAAGCTCTCCCATAAGACATGTACAATATTTTCTGGACGAACTCTAGTGAAAAGTTGCATTGTTGTAAAAAAAAACAGATGTTTTTTTAAATTCAACATCTCCCGAATTTCCTGAATTCATTGAATTCAAGAAATTAGCAAAAACCACAATAATGTGTGCATATTGTGTGAAAATGGAAACTTTAAACAATAAAATTAAAAATACAATTAAGTGTTTTCTGAAAGGTTTTCAAATCGTGAAATATAGGTAGGTATGTAGCTAGTATTTTTTCTAGCCGTTTGGGTATCTAAAGAATAAAAGTATCCGCGTATCAAAAATACTTTTACCGTCAAGTAAAGTTTAGCCAAATTTCCGTATACGAAAACTTCTGTTGTATCTGTATGGTTGGATCCCTTCCGTAGATCAGATCCGCCACTGACTTTCACTACCCCACATAAAAAATTAATTTAAAAAAAATCGACTCACCCTAAGGAATGCGAAATATGTATGTAGGTACCTAGGGTTTTTTCAATAAAGTTTATTTCGATAGAAATATCACAAATACAAAATCCCTGGTTAGCACCGAATATATCGCAAATTTTACTTTACAACTTTAAACATTTATGTAGGTTCAGGTAGGTACACACTTTACAACACTGTTAAAATAATTAAATCAAAATTTAAGACGAAACCGAAGCACTGACGATGACGACACAAATATAGAAAATACTTTTTATAATAAATTACCTACATAGATGTAATATTATTGAATGGAAAGAAAATTTTTTTTACGATGAAAACAAATTACTACACGCACAAATTGTGGTAAACAGATTTTCAGATTCTGACTTGAATTGACAAACAAAAACAAATCGCGAAGAACGAATTCACTAAATGATAGGAGAGTGACAGACAACATGAAGAATTTTTAAATTTAACTTTTGCATTTGCATACATCGAAACTGTAGGTAAAAATACACCAAATGCTTGATTGTGTTAGTTAGCCCATGTATATCCATAACGCATTAAAAAAAAGGACAGTCAGAAGCACGCAGCTGCATGCGGAAAGCGGAACTAATGGGCGTGTTGGATAACTTTGAACGTACATTCACTGGCAAAATTATTTGAACAACGCATTTTTATTATTTGAAAAAAGTAGTTCTACTGTCAATTTATTAATGATGCCCCAAACCAACGCGACACCGCGACAGCGACAGCATCTGCCGCATTCACCGCGACAGAGGAAACTCAAGTATGTCTGATTTGTCTGATTACCAAAATATTTACTAACCGTGACATTGACAAATACGCTGTAGACTGCGTTTTTAGAAAATGCTGTCGCGTTGGTGTGGGCAATCTCATATGCCGCTGTGTAATTAAAATTTGATCCAAAAAAAACTTCCCTGTCGCTGTCGCGGTGTCGCGAAACGATTACAACAAAAAAATGATCAAAATTCAATATAATAAAAAACATAAAAAAGAAAATGGCAAAAGTATTGCCACATCAAAAAAAAAATGGCAAAATTATTTGCACAAGTGCTATTATTATACAGGAAAACGAAAAATTAACCGTGCATTTTATGCTCTCATGCCCAGTTGCCTCAAAATACACGAAGACACAGTTTTTCAGTATTGGTTTAACCCTGGCTTAACCTCAGAGCTAGTTTATCCCGAAAATAAATTAATCTCGAGTTAACTCACGAATCTGTTTTTCAGTAAAGAACAAACTCTGATTTAAAATGGCATCTTATTGCTGTCATGTTGTCATTTTCAATGAAAAAATTAAACAAAAAACAAACACAATAAAGCGTATAGCTATACATTATAATAAAAACAAAAATGTAACCAATGGTTGCAAGGACAAATTATATTCTGCGGGAGATATTTTAGCATAATGTCAAAAATTTAAATTTTTTTTAATCCAATCTTAACTCAGAAAGTCTAGCGTTTTAGTTAACTGATGCCCAGTTTCTCCACTTTTATCACTTTTAAATATTTATTGGGTTGTTAAATCTTCAAATGGCATTTTTCAATTTCACCAACCATTTTCATTTTTAAAAGGGCCAATGAACTAAAGTCCCATTTTATTCCAAATAAATTTTAAACGCGTCTTAAAAATGCAAGGCAAAGAGAATGTTAAAATTTTTCGATTGATATGCTCTCCTCTCGCTTGCTCTAATGAAAGAGAGCCATGAGTGGTGAATAAAAATCCGGGGTTGGCATCAAGTTTCCTCATTTTTAAAAATTCACCTCCTTATGTTGGTGCAAACCATTTAAGCTAAAATGCCAATAAATTTTATTACTCCGTTAACTAAAATGCTTTTAGGTGTATTTTGGTGAAACTGGGAATGAGTAATAAAATTTATCGGCATTTCAACTTAAAATGGGTTGCACCAACATTGGGAGGTGAATTTTTAAAAATGAGGAAACTTGATGCCGACCCCGGATTTTTATTCACCACACTTCGGTCTCTTTCATTAGATTAAACGAGAGGAGAGCATATCAATCGACAAACTTCAACGTTCTCTTTGTCTTGCATTTTTAAGACCCCATTAAAATTTATTTGGAACAAAATGGGACTTTAGTTTATTGGCCCTTTTAAAACTGAAAGTGGTTGGTGCAACTGCTTTCAGGTGTATTTTGATGGAACTGGGCATTAGTTTTTTTTCTTAAATTTTTTGGGTTATACATTTTTAGCAACTTACAAACTACAAACAAATTTAAACATGTTTTTATTAAAACATGTTTGTTGCGAAATTCCACTTGTACCGATTGTAATAAAGATTCCGCTTGCTTTTGGTGATAATTCTTATTTGTTCAGATAGGTAGGTACATATTCGATTGGCTGGATTGGATGAGTAGGAAATTTTGGCTTGTGCTTAGATAGAATCCAAGGAGTCAAATGCCGGTGCACAAATAAATGAAGTTTGTACTAATGGCACAAAGAAAAGAGATAATGGGTGAAAGTTGGCCGAAATATCTAGTCCATGTCTAGATTGTGTTGGAATGCTATAGAAAAAGGATATCCTTTGTTCGCCACTTTTGAGTTCATGTTTCTTCTTATTCAAGGTCCAAGTTTTTGGTTGAGTATTCCTATACGTATAGCCACCTTTTTGGGGGAAGAAGAATAATTTCAAATTATTTATGCTACCGTACATATCGTGTGGCTCGTTTGTTCCTTTTCACATATGTACATACATAGGACTTGTGTACATACATATATCCTCACATGTCATCGTCGATAATTTTCTTTTAACCGAACATTTTGATGCAAGGGACAACCACATCTCAGAAAAGTTTGTGCACCCAAAACACCCGGATAAAGGATTATGAAAGAGAGGTCTGTGAACGATTGGATGATAATAATGAGAAAAGGGAAATATTTTCAAATAACTTTGGAGACATCTTAAGTCGTTACTCTATTAGGTATGGCCATAGGTGTATAGAGGATGTCTTAGTTTGTTTATACTTGAGGCTGCATAATGTATATGGTAGACACCTATATTTGTATACAAGCAAAGGGAATTACGAATTTCCTATATAACCAAAGCGGATGTCATTTTTGTACATACATATTTCGTATCGGGATTCTCGATGTTCGTTGGTTTACACGTTAGATGTCATCTTAAGTTTTTAACTCCGTATAAGTTGTGGGACTGATTGTCCTTTGTTGTGAAAGGACTAAAAATAAGTGATAATAAGTAGGTACTTTGATTAGACAATCGATTTTGCTGTAAGTGAAGTGTTTTTAAATATTTTTATATTCTGTACTTAATATCTGTTGCTAAATGCTTAGTTGCTCCAAAAAGTTTTAAATATATACTTATAGGTATTCGATTTTAAGATCTTAATCTCATTTTTCAATTTTAGCAACATACCTACTTTCATTTAAAAAAGAACAGTAACTAAATTCTCATTTTGTTCTAAGTAAATTTTAAAAGCGTATATAAAATTAAGGGACTGTTGGCATTCGAAATTCAAATACAGGTGGCAGATCGCAAAACGGAACATGGAGTAGAGCCTGAGCATATCGTGTATGCTCTGAGCAGAGTAGCTACGCTCCGATCGCTCTTATTTATGTATAAAACACTTCACGAATCAAAATCTGTCAAATCCGTCTACTCCATCATTTTATCATGATGCTCAAAAAGCGAGCTCCGAGTTAGGCTTTTTACTAGTTTGTCAAGCTCAGGCAAGGCTTCGTGGCTTGTCATCCTTTTTTTCCTTCCTATAGGTATGCTTTTATAGGTATAGTTAATCAAAAGATATGCATGAAATAACAATTGAATTGAAACAAACATGACAAAAATTTAAAGTTGGTATCGCACAATCTAGGCGGTCAGTTGACAAGTCCCATATGTTTCGATTTTTTTTTTTTTTTTTTTTGTTATTGGTTTTGTAAATTCAAACGCCTATGTAACATTCGCAAGGATGGAGTGAGGAAATAAAAATTGAACCTTCCGCATAAAGCAGAAGGCTCGGCCAGCGGCTGACTGCCTGAACGAAATAGACTGCTGCAACTGCAACTGGAGCAGGAGCTGAAACAGATGTCAAAATATGTCGTACGCCCCATTTGTATCAGCTGATTAAAATTTGATTGCAAATTTATAAAAAGAAACATAAATAAATTTACTTAAATTAACTTCTTTGATTTTTAACACATTAAATAAAATATTTCTTCACAAAACATGCGGTTGGGCAAGGTAAATTGTTTTTTTTTTTTAATTTATTGTGATACTTCAAAAGTGCTGTACGTCGAAAGTTAAAAGTTGGTGGACTTGTGCAGCACCGTATGTAGCACCGAGTACGGTTGCGTCGCGTTGTGTTCGTAACATTGGATTTGCGTGTATTCAATATTTTGACAACTATTCCGGTTGCAGCTCCAGTTCCAGCACCGTCGCTATTGTGTTCAGGCAGTTAGTCGCGGCCAACATTTGAACTATCTTCAAAAATTAAATGTCAGACAATTTTTCAGTTCATAATAAAGATTCCAGGAGACCGTAACGGACACAATATCCCGCGTTAACGCTTTCCCGCCAAAACAATCAATACTCATATTGATTACATCTCGTCGAAGGTTTTCCCGTTAACGTTTCCTACTACAATTCGGTAAGATTGCAAACATTGTATAAAAGTACTAGTTTCGGACACTCTTTTGTAAATTAGTTATATAGTTCACAAGATTTACCTAAGCGAAAATCTTATAAGATGTTTTTCTCAAATTCTCAAAAGAACTTTTTTATGTACCTAGGTATGTATGTAGTATGTACATACATGTTCATATTTGACGCTTTTAAAGTTTTTGTGAATTTGAGAATATTCTGCCCGATGCGCGATATCTCTTGTATCGTTGCCGGCATTTTACTACCGCCGAACGATACACGAGATTATGTGAATCGGCCTATCGTTGTGTGATTTGCGTTAAAATTTTGGTTAAACCACCTTGGTTAAATTACGAGGTGAATGAAATGGGTTAAAATTTGAGCCAGATGTGGAGCCGGCAAAAATGGGTTATGAAAAATTTGACGTTTCTGAAGGTAGATGGAGAAGATTGTATTTGTTTTTTTTTTCGTTTGTTTAAAATCACAACGGTAAACTATAAGCTAAAACATGATAAACATGCACACAAAAAAGGCAAGAGTACCTACTGGGAAACCATATAAGCAATGTATGTTTGAACATTGAACATATGGCCAGTTTCTCAAAACACATTTAAATTTCTATTGGGTTTTTAAAATGATTAACTTTATATATTTAAGTTAGATTTTGTATAAAGAATTATTTAACATGAACAAAGAAAAACAATTTCTTCCGGAATTTTTTTTTAAATCTTAAGAAAATGTTAGCCAAAGCAGTGTTTCAAAAAAAAAATTAACGCAATTCACACATCAAAAGGCTAAAATGTATCCCACCTCGAACCATAAACGTCAAATTTTAATCGTGGTGAAGAATTTGTAACGCAATTCCAACACGGCCTAATGAATGATCCCGCGAGTGCGGTGATTATAAATTCCGGTTAAATTGATGCAGTTTTCAATCTCTCTTGGGTCATAGTTTTTTAATTAAGTTTTTAATCTGAGCACTTCAAGAAATTCTATAATTACCTCGATATAGAAAAACAGATCCAGTAAATACGTCAGTCTAAATATACCCACGACGGTAGTTAGCGCACAATCTTAAAATGCACTGCAAAACAAATAAATTTCAGAGCTTTTGTCACTTTTTCTAATTTTCTTTTTCCAATCTACCGGTTGAGTTAGTATGTCCGAAGAACAACATTTAATCCTCACATAACAATTATAAAAGACAAATGTCTTAAAGCTTACCTGCTTCCTTCCCTTTGTCTTTCTATTCAAACCATTTCACACCATAAGCATAATATACACAAAGATTTTCAAAACTGCTAGACGGGAAATAATTATTATAAAAAAAAATATCTCAATATCCTAAGAACTTAATCCTTCAGACTATTATTTTAAGGATCTTAAATTTATTTTTCAAAACAGATCTTTCTTTCTTAATCCGTCTCGCATGCTAGCGAAATGATTACTTCTTTTAGTTATCCAAACATTTGTACATACTGCTAATATTCTTGCCTAGGATAACTCGCCTCCTCAATTAAAAAGTAGAGTTGGAGAGGAAATCATGCCGCATCGTTATCTGCATTTGCATAAAATGATAATTCAGCAGCGTAGCCTTAATAATGGCAGCCGCCAACTTACGGAATTGAAAGGATACTATATACGACAACAAAAACTATTACAGCTGAAAGTCGTTCTTTCCTTTTCAAAGATGCAATTGTGATGGGTTTCCTTTTCTGGAAAGAGGATGCAAAACGTGGCCTGGCTATTGCAGGAGCATTGCACCGCACGAAATAAATGCAAAAATCGTACACATTCGCCACCATTTAAGAAAATCACAAAGATCTCTCTCCACTAGAGGCAGCAGCAGCACCCTTAGACTGGATTCGTTTCTTCATGATGCTCCCCGAATCCACAACCATTATTTTGATAGGGGTGCTATTTTAAATGCTCTATGCGCCTAATTTACTGTCTTTAATTAGATCCACTAATTGCCAAGTTGTTTTTTGTAATTGTCTCTTATAATGGCGAATGGAATCGCGCATCCTGTGTGTTAGCTCCTTTCACTTCTATGCCCTCCAAATCCTATCAAGTGAAATTTGCACTAATAAGAGTGCGATATGGTGGAGAAGGTAAAATGGAAATTGGAAAGGGTGGCAGTTAAGGCATAACTTTTCACAACAAAGTGTGCGATATCGGATGAGAATAAAAGGATTGTGGTTTCGTTTCCCGTATAATGAAAGAAAATATTGCATGCGTTTAGTGGTTCTGTAAGAACATAAAGATGTGCCTTGGACACAAAGCAGGGTGAAATACTTACCAATATATGTATGCTCCAAGAGTTTTCGGACATGGTAGGCATTTAAGTGTTTTGTATACAATCATTTTGTATAATTTAATCAACCTAAATAAAAAAGTTGTTTTCATACTTCGACTTAAAAAAAGATTTTAGAATTTTGCGCATTTAATACAAAATACAAACAAACAAAATGAATACCGCTTATTGAGTACAAAAATAATTTCTTGCAAAAGGGTGATATTTACTTTTGAGAGCCATTAAA
This sequence comes from Baccha elongata, assembly GCA_951217065.1. Classification (NCBI taxonomy): domain Eukaryota; kingdom Metazoa; phylum Arthropoda; class Insecta; order Diptera; family Syrphidae; genus Baccha; species Baccha elongata. The sequence goes on from OX578272.1 coordinate 92,622,872, forward strand.
AAAAAAAAAAAACAGTTATTGAGGAAGTTCAAAAAACAGTTTTGAAAAAAATTGTGAACAAAACCGTTGGTTTATTTTTAAGAAGACGTTTTTTCATAACGGTTATAAAGCAGCTAGTGTTATACCTTGGACACACTACTGGTATAGAAACCATTGTTTAAATACAATGGTATCGCCAATGCCGAGGAGAGTGAGACACACATTGTGAAGTATGCGTTGACAGCTCTTTAACAAATAGTGATTGATTTTTTTTATCATGATAAAAAGATTTAAATTTTGTATGTTTCATCTTGATTCAAGCACATATAACCCATGAAAATATATGAATATAAAAGTGTTTGATGTATCCATTTTTTAATTTTTTTTCGGCGCTTTCAACGAAACTGCTCAATCGTCAATAAAACCTAATTTAAGGAATATTTATGAAAAAACAATGGTCAAAAATGGCACTTCGTTAAAAAAAAATAACCGTAAAAACCCTAGTGTATGTAACGCTTTTAAGTGTATTTTGGTGCAACTAGACATAAATGACGAAATAAATGTGCCATTCCGATACTTTTTTGGAACACCAAACTGACCACAACTTCTTTGGATCATATTAATCATCCACCGTTTAAATATTCAACTCGTGGTTAACTCAAAAGCATGATTATTGAACTTTGATTTGACACAGAGCATTGAAAATCCGATGGCCTTAAGGTTTTGAAAGCATGTAAATTATTTTATATCCCATTTTTAATTTATGATTGTTTATTAATCTAATGCCCAGTTGCTCCAAAATACTACTTAAAAGCGTTTTTGTTAACGATTTAATAAAATTTATTGGCATTTTAACTTAAAATGCGTTGCACCAACATTGGGAAGTGAATTTTTAAAAATGAGGAAAATTGATTTTTATTCACCACTCTTCGGTGTCTTGCATTAGAGTAAACGAGAGAAGAGCATATCAAGCGAAAAGTTTCAAGGTTCTCTTTGTCTTGCATTTTTAAGACCTCATTTAAACTTATTTGGAACTTTAGTTTATATTGGCCCCTTTAAAACTGAAAGTGGTTGGTGCTATTGGAAAACTCCATTTTAAGATTTAACAACCCAATAAATATTTTAAAGTGTTTGGAGAAACTGGCCATAAGAATATGCCAAAAAATTGAACTTTTTTTCATAAAAAAAACAAGTACACATCTTATAAGAACTGCAAAATGGTAGCCACATTTTTAAGCTGCTAAAAAATGTATTGTTTTTTTCGGCTATTTGCAGTTCAGTTAAAGTTCTGTAAAAATGTTTATATATTGCCGGATCCAATAGCTAATAGCGACGTTTTATTTCCATTGCATTTTTCAATTGCACCAACCACTTTAAGTTTTAAAATGGCCATTAAACTAAAGTCCAGTTTTAGGCGTTTCTCTTTTTTAGCTCTGAGGAGAGCAATGAGCTGTCAAAAATGGATCTGTGTTTCTTTTTTAGCGCCGAGCGCTGTGAGTGCTAAACTTGTGTTTCTTTTTTCGATCAGAGCTTGTTCGGAGCACGATCTATCAGCTCAGTATAAAATGATCGAGTAGACCGAGAACGAAGTATAGCACGGCTAACTTCAAGCAGTTTTCATAGAAAAGCGGGCACATTTTTTTTCTACGGGAGGAGACGGAGGAGAATAGAATACTAAATAAATAGAACATCATCTCAGGAGACTCCACCCACTTTTGCCTAAAAACTTTCAAATCTGCAGAGATTTAACTCTGTATGCGTGCCCGTGCATTTAAGATGGGACTGCCAAATTTGGCTAGACCGTACATTCTTATAATTTTGCATTTAGCTGTTCACAGCTATTCAGGTATAGAAAAGCGCGTGTAAAATTTTTTATCTACAGGAGGAGAAGGAGGAGTACAAGTTGATGTGGGTTTGGGGACCAAGTTTTCTCATTTTAAAAAATTCACCTCTCAATGTTGGTGCAACCCATTTTAAGTTAAAACGATAGTAAATTTTATTACTTCGTTAACTTAAACGCCTTTAACAACCCGATTCTCCCAAACATCAGTGATACCTCTCAAGTCATAACAAGAGGTGAAATTGATTTTGTTACTTTCTCGGATTCTCCCCCGTAGTCACAACTTGTAAGAGTCATAAAAACAATCGAAATTGTGATCTGCTACAGAGCAGGTCACAGCACTCAAATTTCAGTTGTTTTCTCTTTTTTTGCTTTTTTGTGAGTTGAAACGAAAGGAATTCTTTATTATTTATTTTTATTTTTATGATGCATAGGGTTATGCAACTTTTTGCTTTAATTAATTGTTTATTTCTATAAAATTTGTAAATTTGATTGAATTATTTACTTTTCACATAAATTTTGAACAGACAAATTTAAAACTTTATCGTGTTCTGTCACAACCAGCTGTTCCAAGTCGAAAAAAAACTCACCATAACGCGGTGACTTTACTTGTGACTTTTCTTGTGAGGATTGGGGGAGAATTCGATAAATGTTATCGAGTCACAACAATCCTCGCAATAAATTGTCACAAGGGCTTATGACTCCTCACAAGGGGGCGGAATGGGGCTTTTAGGTGTATTTTGGTGCTGGGCATAAGCCTTTTTAAGTTAAAATGTAATCAAATGTATTACTCCGTTAACTAAAATGTGAAATTTGGTGCAACTGATAAGAAGTCACGATAATTATCTGGAGTTAGCTAAACGCATCATCGTAAAGTAATTGAGTACCTGCGCGGACTACTTTATAATTAATCAATTTATGCCCAGTTTCACCAAAATACACCTAAAAGCATTTTATGGCCAGTTTCTCCAAACACTTTTAAATATTTATTGGTTTGTTAAATCTTAAAATGGCATTTTTCAATTTCACCAACCACTTTCAGTTTTAAAAGAGCACATAAACTAAAATCCCATTTTGTTCCAAATAAATCTTAAAAGCGTCTTAAAAATGCAAGACAAAGAGATAGTTGAAATTTTTCGATCGATATGCTCTCCTCTCGCTTGCTTTAATGAAAGATTCCATGTGTGGTGAATAAAAATCCGTGCACACTATTTTAAGTGAAAATGCCAATTAATTTTATTACTCCGTTAACTAAAATGCTTTTAGGTGTATTTTGGTGAAACTGGGTACCAATAAACTAAAGTCCCATTTTGTTCCATTTTGAACGTTGAAATTTTGCTTGATCTAATGAAAGAGACCCATGTGTGGTGAATAAAAATCCGGGGTTGGCATCAAGTTTCCTCATTTTTTTAAAATTCACCTCCTAATGTTGTTGGTGCAAACCATTTTAAGTTAAAATGTCAATAAATTTTATTACCCCGTTAACTTAAATGCTTTTAGGTGTATTTTGGTAAAACTGGGCATAAAAGCGGAATACATCATGTAACTTCTATTTTTGCTCATTCTGTCTTTCGTTTCTGTGATATTTTTGAACACATCCATGTGTGTTTTGTTCTGTCAGGTAACTGTCAACTAGTAGTGCGCAAAAAATATTATATCTGTCAAAAAATAGTAATTCGAATTCTCTTCTTCATTCATAACTTTTCATTTCCTGGCATCGATTGGTAGGTTATTCTTTAATTTTAGTTCATCCGGCAAATTTAAAGTTTAATTAACTAAATAAAAAACATTTCTTCAATAAAATAAGAATGAATTAACAACCATGAATATTGACGATATCGTCTACCTCGCCTGCCTGCTGTCCTGCATTGGCTTTGGTTATTTTATGCGAAAAATCCAAGATGATTCGCAGAGAAAAATCTTCGGGACAGCATTTGGAGTTTTGATTGTGCTCATCGTTTCTGGAGTGCACATCCTACATTGTTTGATATCATTTGGCTTATGTGCATTAACCATACAATATGCACATCCCAGGTAATCTTGTTAGATCATAGTTCATAACCTTTGTGTTCTAGTTACTTGTTTTCTTCTATTTATTTACATATTCATTCTCGGTATCTATTTCTAGCAAATGCCACCTCATTAGCTTTATAATTATGTTTGGCTACTTGGTATTCTTTAGAACAACATCGTACTTTGGACTTCCATCGGCTCCCGGTCATACGAATATGATTCAAATGATTTTAACCTTAAAGGTGATTAGGAACTGACGAATGGAGTTATTAATTTATGTATTCGAATATATAATTTTGTTTTTTTTTTTTTTATTTAAAAGGCAGCTGGAATAGCATTTGAAAAAACCGCTGCCTTTAAGAAAATCGAACAAAGAAAGAAGGAAGTGGCTGAAAGAAGTCAGCCATCAACAAGCGATAAGAAGGATTTGGGACCTTTGGTGGAATTAACCGATTATGATTTGGAATTGCAAAACATAAGCATAGTTGAGATGTTCCACTATTGCTTTAACTATATCGGAGTTTTAACAGGTGATTATGTTTTGGATTATGTTCACTAGTATAACAGATCCAATCAGATAAGATTTTAAACCATATTAACCCCTTGTCTGGACAAATTGTGTACATATAACTATTGAACGTGTATCGCATTAACCTCGATCGGGTGATAACTATGCAGCCGTTTGTTTACAACTTGTTATCTTTATTGCTATCTCCATTTATATTATTTTTTGCATTGTAAAACCTTAATAATTGTTACTATTAAGAAAGCACTTCTAGATTAAAAATAACTACAGAGACTAGTGTAGGAATTAGTTTTTTGAAGGCAGTTTTAATTAAAACAATAGAACACCTGCTATATTTAAGTAAATTTTAGATTGATTAAAGTAAAGTTTAAACTGATTAAATTGGTAATATACATATTTCTATGTGGTTTTTTGGATTTGGATTTTTTCAGTCCTTATTCTGCCTCTGTACGCAAAAACCTTATTTGAAAACATTTTAGACGTGTAATAGAAGCATGAAAAACTACATATATTACGTATTAGGGGTTGAATAGTTCCCAAATATTGATTATTTGGTATCGAAATGTCATAATAAGGAATACAACACAATTTATAAGAGATAAGTGGGGGTTAGGTCAAAAACACAGTTGTTGTTAAATTATGTGCGACGTTTCGAGCATGTTTATACTCATCATCAGGCAAATTTTAAGGATATAGAATACAAGTTTACTCGCATCTTACTCTTTTAAAACAAACAATTAAATTCAAACTATACTATATTATAAATAAAGTATAGGTGAACCCCCTGATGGAGTGCAATTATTAACGACAGTTTGAATTTAATTGTTTGTTTTAAAACAAATTATAAATATCCAACTTTGTTGTCGAAGAAGTAGGGAACAATAACAAATAAGTTACTTTTTGGGGACGCATTCCTACCTGTTGAACCTTGTGTGTGTTGGAGCCTACCCATATAGAGCAATATTGGTTGTAAACATGTTACTATTATTCAATTCAATTTTCTGTCGCAAAGCGCTAAAAAAAACACTCATTTTTATAATAATATTTTATTGTTTGGGCGAGCCACTGAATCATGTACCTGGCAGGCACCTAGGTGATTGGTTTAGAAATGGTTCGACGGTAAGACCCAGGCGCGCACTTGCGATTGCAATCGCAGGATTATATATGTCGCAAAATAATAGAACACACTGTTTTAAATGAGAGCGCGCGCACATGCGAATGAAAAATCGCAAATTTGTCCATTTAAATATTTGGCACTTTTTAACTGCACTTAAAAATAATCGCAAGTGTGCGCTTGGCCTAAGAGATTGAAAAAGAATGTATGAACACACGAATATCACAACTGTACATTGACCTCAGCTATGCTTATCTCTATAATGCACTTGAGTTGTACACGGTTCCCGACGAGTATAGAATGAGGCATTTTCATTAACCGAAAGCATAGCATTCAATAATAGTGATTGAATTATACAGTTAAAATCATAATATTAGACTGTTATTTGTTTTCTTAGTAAACGTAATGTCAAGCCGAAGATTGTTGCGTACAAAAAACTAGCCCTTTATAATCCAATCTTCTGTTGATGAACTTAAACTAGCCGCTTTCAATTTCGCACTCCAAGTTTTTTTCAGACCTCCTTCTACTTCTTCACGCCATCGTAAGTTTGGTCTTCCTCCTGTAAACTACAATCCGTAAATAACGACGTCGACTTTCTTTTTTGCTCAAAACGACTAAACACTCTCTTTTCCAATCTTGGTAATTTCGATAACATTTCACTATAGATAAGGACAGAGATGATCAAGGTTTTATACAGTGATAATTTGATCAGTTGCTTTTTTAGTCCAAAGAGATACACATTTAAAAGCTGGGTGGTTACCACAAGTTACAAATTCCTATTCTGCATCGACCAATTGTCCATAATTACGTTTAGAGATATGTTTCACTGGAGTGAAGCATTTCTTAATATCCTCGCCAAATGACACAACTTGTATGGATTTTTAAAGCATGTTTGTTCGTAGATTTAATCCCCAGTTTCGAACGATGTTTTGTAAATATTTTATTGCCAGCAAACGACATAGTTGTAAATATTGTTAGCTGGACAAGTTTTTTTTGCGGATATCAAGTTCAAGGGGACTGATGCCTCTATAAATAGTGCAAATAAGAGAACTTTCTTCTTTAAACTTTATGTCTGTCATCGTCCATTTCGAATGGTTCACACCGTTAATTTCTCAGGTATTTCCATATCCTCAATTTTTTTTTTTGTTTAAGTTTTAATATTCCACGTACAGTTTGAAGCTCGTTTATTACTAATCGTATGTCAACTTTATCAACATTAAATTCCTGCATATCTGAGGGTATTAGTTGTTTTTTCTTTCATGACTGAGAAATTATCTTTAAGCACAACCCTAGAAACTTGGAGAACCGCTCCTTGAAAACCTGAACTCGGAATATATCGTAGTTGATCTGAAGGGTGTTAACTACACTAAGTAACTCAGCCTGATTTCTTCATAGGAGCTCCTCCGCTTACGAAAAAATGCCTGTTTTTCAAGTATTCGCCACGTCTGCGAGATTTGAAATCACTGAAGATTTAATAGGTTCATTAAGTTTATCTAGCTGAGAACTTGTTAGCCTCTCTGATTCATACATAAACTTTTTAGTTTAGTTTGTTAGCCTTTGGTCAATTGATGTGTTAATATTTTTTTGATATCTTGTATATAGTTAGGACAAACGTTTAGAACGTGAATAACATGAACCTTAAGATTGTTTCATTACACATTTTATTAATAGTCAATTTTTTCTATATTCTTCAAGGTCCATATTATAGATACCGTACATACCGTGATTACTTTGATATGCCATTTAAGAACTATGCAAATTGCAATGAAGCTTCATTAGAAAAGCTGAAGAACACAGCTATGTATGCTGTTATTTATTTAATTGCAAACTCAATATGGCCTTTAAGTGTAAGTTAAAATCAAAATTAAATAACGTAATCTTCTTTTTAACTTTAATTTATAAAAAAAAACCCAACTAAAGTATTCCCTAAGTGACGAATTCATTCAAGAGCGTAGCTTCCTCTATCGGATATTCTATGTTTGGCCGAATTTCCTTATTTTCCGCATGCGCATCTACATTGGTATAACACTCAGTGAGTGTGTATGTACTGCAGCTGGATTTGGAGCATACCCTGTCGAAGCTGGAGCAATCGAAGGTGAAGGTCCTAAAAAACAGTATGAGCATTTAAAAAGAGATGCTGAAAATAAGGAATACAGTTTCATAACAATAAAGAATCTTCGAGCATATGAAACTGAAACTTGTTTAACAATTCGTGAAGCAATGAAAAATTGGAATGTTTGCGTTCAGTATTGGTTGGCGGTTAATGTTTATAAATTGTTCCCAAGTAAAAAATACAGGTAAGATGATGATTGCAGCCTTCTATGAGAAAATTCGTTTGTTATAAAACCTTTTTTTTTTTTAGGACCGTCGTTACCCTTCTTACATCATCATTCTGGCATGGATTCATGCCTGGCCATTATCTGTGCATCATGGGTGCACTATTTTATTGTCCCGTCGAAGATATGTATAAAGCACTTTTCCTTAAAGATGCAACTGGCAGCAAGCTTATGATCGTAGAAAGTCTATTTCGTATCCATAAGTACTATGGTTTGGGTTATCTAGGAACTGCGTTCCAACTTTTAACATTCCCGAATATTTGGAAATACTATTCTTCGATTTATCATTTTGGTTATGTTTATTGGGCAGTTATGATGGTTATTGCAGTTTTATTGACCAACCAAAAAAGATCCAATGAAAAGAGAAAAAAAAGAGAGTTAGAAAAAAGAGGAACAGAATCTGCTGTTGCAGGTGAATTAAGCAAACTTAAAGAAAAGGCTCAGTAAAATATATTGCCTTAGTTTATAAAAACAAAAAACAATAATATTATACTAAACATCATATACACGAGTGGTATATTTTATAGCATTTTTAGCAGAAATTTGATTCAATCATCTGCCATTACATTTTATACATGTTTTTTTTTTTATTTTTATTTTAACACCAGCTAAATTTATACACTATTATAAGGATTCCAACAAAGTTGCATTCATTTTTAAATTTATATCATTAGGAAATAAAATTAAAAACAAAATATATTTCAAGAGAACTAACTTTTGATTTATCTGTTACGAATATCACACTCTTCTGTGTAAAACGCTCTAGTTCTAGGGTCTAGTTATCAGTTTGATTGACGTTTTTCAATTTGATTTACATATACATATATCTCAATAAATATTTTCCTTATTACATTATATAATAAAAATATTTTTAAATCAACTCTTGCATGTTATACATTATTCGTGACTAATTTGTTAAATAATCAGCCCTATCACAGGCCACGTCGTAATATATTCGTAGTACGAATCCCGAAAAAAACTCACAACTCCCGACCTTGCTACGAAATTAAGTTCGGGAAATGTGGTATCACTAGCCCCGAATGAATAGAAAGTTTGGCCGATTTTTCTACGAACTGATTTTTTGATCGGAATCATTATAAAAAAACCCCGCGAATGATGAAAACGCACAAATATATAAAATAATAGAATATTTGTTTCGGAGATTCCAATTTATTGCTTTTGAATACATTTTTTTACAAAACAAAACCAATTAAATTTAATTCACAAACTAAAGAATGATACAAATAAACGATAAATAATTAGTATTTTGTTTGACATTTTGATTGTATCATGATTTCGAAAGTAGGAGTAGGACCGAGTTCCGTTCGGGGCTTGTGATGTAGTTTTCTTCATATTCGTAGAGTGGCGTTTCGTTCGGAACTTTGTTACGACGGACTCTGTGATAGGGCTGAATCTAAATTATAAACGTTTTTTTTTCAAAGGGAAGACGTGCAAATAGTGCTGCATTATTCATTATAAAACAATGAAATACCTCAGCGAACAAGCTTGCATAAAATTTTCCGAAATCAATAAAATGCGTTATTCATCAAAATGTTTCAAGAAACCTTCATATAGATACATATATATTACAATTGGTGCCTTAAAAATAAAAATTGGTGGAATGAATCGAAAGCGATATAAATGCATTGTGCCTTCAAAACCTCTTTCCTCTCATACGCCCTTTACACTGAAAAAATGCAAAAAGAAATTGTTATAACTTATACGTATGTATAAGTATATAAAGGTTTTCGAAGAGAATAGAAACATCGAGGCACCCAAATATATAGATCCTTACGAAAATGACAATGACAATACAAAAAAAAACATTAAAAGCCGAGAAAATTTTTTTGGATATCATGCAAGTTTTAAAAAAAAGGTTAATCGTAAGATGTTTTTGCATAAATTGTTTTCTATTTCATTCGATGTTGAAACGTCTTTTGTCCCGCTTAGTCAAACAAAATTAAAGAAATAACGTCAGTACTGAATACAATAAATTTGATTTTTAATATTGTCTACAGGGCAAACAAAAAGTATTAAAAAAACTGAGTTTAAAGTCATTAGTGAGAAATGCAATGGAATTTACATATGAGAGACTCAAGACGACTAAGAAAAAGAAGAACCACCGAACAACTGAAAAATTCAAACAATCAAGATCCTACACCTAGAAAAAAAATTCTTCTTAAAATATCAATACATTTTAATCTGTACGGCTTTTTGTGATTTACATAATATATGATTGAGGGTAAATCGAAGAGGTAGTTCACTAGTGTGGAACACAACTTAAGTTGTTTTTTTTTAACTCATAATGATCATTTAATATGTAGCTAGTTTTAAAAAAACAACTTTGATTTATTTTGTTCCAAATACATACAGACATATATATGTATATTCTTTGTTTTCCAACTGAGCTTGCAGGTATGTAGTACTTTGTTTGACAAAAAAGCGATAGCACTGTTAACGCAGAATGTGTAGGTTTTTAAATTCCATAACAAAAAAATTCCGGATCAACATTTTAAGCAAACAAAAATACAAACAAATATAATTTCTAGATCTTCTACAAGAGTTCTGTGTGTGATAAGATGCGCTGTGGTTTCGTAAATATTCACACCCTTATACCTACATAATGTCAAAAAACTACTATAAATAGAAATTTGAATCAAATTTAATATTTAGCAAAAAACACATACAGAATCAGACAAAAAATTATGGTGTCAAAAATCATTTAAATGTGTACCTAAGCTTTGTTTGCAGTAACAATAAGTATATTGACTACAAGTATATAATTAGGGCAACTTTTGGCATTATTCGTAAAATAATAATAAGAACGTTTTTTTTGAAATTCTGATAAATTTTGAAGCATGAGCAGCGAACGATTCCCACATAACGACATTCACAAATGCTAAAGAGAGCTTGCGAAAAACCCACCATTGTGGCTTGAAACTTGAGCAATATGAATAAATTATCATCAAAAGCGCTGCCTTAGAAAGTGTAGACAGGCAAACCGTGGTAGAAATACCGTGGTAAAAATACTGTGGAGTAAAGTTTTTCGAACAATAATTTATGGTCCTGTTTTTGTTGACAAAGAACTCTATATCTGGCAAAGAAAATACAACGTTGAAGTATACTTAGTATATAGTATACCTACATGATGTAAAATCAGCATGTTTGTGAAAAAGATTTCTTGTGTTATTTCAATAACTTTGGTACTGTAAGCTTAAAAGAGAAAAATTGTAAGAGCTGCCGGTAACGCGTATTAAGAGTAGTAATGTATCTCATATATTGTATTCACCGGAGCTACGTGTATAATCACATATAACGGGAAAAGCATAAAATCTGTGAACACAAAAAAAAAAAATTCAAAATTCATTTCAGTGCTTAGCTACGCAAACGAACATTCAGTGTGTACCGTCGAGCGTTAATATCCCTCAAACATTTATGTGATTTGTGTGTGTGTCAACCGAAATCAACCCTCAAACGCGAAACAACGCGACGTCTCAAATTTGAATTAACGAATTTATTGGTTTGATTCATACACACAATGGGCAATAAAGACATTGAAAAATACAAAGTGTACACCGCTGCGCAGCTGAAGGTTTGGTTGGAACGTCTCCAACAAAAGACGACAGGCACCAAAAGTTAGTTGGTCTTGCGCTTATTATCCATTCCCGAAAAAGAGAGGGGTGATTTTCCACTCGCGCCGAAACAACAAATGACCGAACACACACAAATGATTGATGAAGACGAGTCTGATGACGATGATGAGAGTGTGGTGTTTGAAGATAACACCTATGAAAACGAGTTCCAAACAACAGCAACACAAACGATAGCAGCACAAGAAAAAGAGAGCCTACAAACGAATCGAAAACAGACTAATTCAGCAAAAGAGCGGCAGCAGACAAATGAACGACAAAATAATGAAACTGATGATGGACAGCAGATTGAAGAGAGTTCGAACGATACGAATGAAAATGGAAACCCACCACCAAATGACAGATATCTAAAGAAACAATTGGAGTTGAATAAAAGAGAGTTGGAAATTACAAAGAAGGAAATTGAATTGCAGAAAAAAGAGATTCAATTGCTTCGCATGGAAAATGAAATGCTAAAGAGAGGTAATCCGAGTACACACCAAAATGACAACAGTGGGGTGAAAGAATTGTTGCCGGATTTCGATGGAAATTGTTTTCTACATTGGAGGACCCAATTGGAAAATTTAATAGACGTGTATAATTTAAATGATAAAAGTGCACGTATTCTCATTTCAACTAAATTGAAAGGAAATGCACTTAATTGGTTTTATTCTAAAGCGGATTTAGTGCATATTCCAACCGACCAGCTGTTAAAGGAAATGGGCGAAATGTTTTTGAACAATGAAAGTCGCCTTACATTAAAAAAAACATTTGAAGGAAGACGATGGCAGTCAACGGAGACATTTCAACAATATCTCCATGAGAAAACGATCATGGCAAATAAGCTGAACATCGACGAGGAGGAGCTGTTGGAACATTTAATTGAAGGGATTCCTGATGGCCAATTGAGATCGCAGGAGAGGATGCAACGTTTCATTAGCAAACAACAACTAGCTGAGGCGTTTGCTAAAATCACTTTACAAAAACCCAGCAGAGCAGTATCATACCCGTCAACATCAAAACGAGCAGCAGCTGTAGAAGGAGGAGAGACGAAACCAGTCAGATGTTTCAATTGCAACTCCCTTGGACACATCGCTACTGAATGTCGCAAGGCAAAGCGGCCACCAGGAGCATGCCATGTTTGTGCTGAAACAGGCCACTTCGCAGCTGAGTGTCCTAAACGAAAGGCAGTGGTTGTGCATCACTTCAACAATCAAAATGATGACGAGGAAGAATACGTAAGACAGTTGTTATTTAATTTTCAAATGAGAGATTTTAATTATAAAATATTATTAGGATCGCTTCTAGATACCGGCAGCCCAATCAGTATTATAAAGAAACAGTTTGTCCCAGATCAATATATATTTGAAGCTAAATGTAAACTTAATATTTTTGGTATTAATAAAAGTGCTTTACTAATTAAAGGTTGTGTGAATAGTTTAATTAATTATGAAGACAAAAAAATAAAGTTAAAAATGTATGTAGTAGATGATGATACAATGCAATTGGCATCTGTATTAGGCAGAGATTTTTTAAAGAAAGCGAATTTAACATTAATTGGAAATAAAGATGACTGGGAACAAAAGAAAGAAAAAGAAAGAGATTTGTATGAAAATGAATGTAATTACCTGATGTGTATAGAAATTGAAGAAAATGAATATGAAGTTAACTTACCTGTTGAAATAGAATTTAAAACAAAAGAAATTTTCTTTAAAATGTTTAAGGAATTTAAATGTTGCAAACGTCCCGAACGGCCTGAGACTGATTTAAAGATGAAATTAAGCTTAACGAATGAAAAACCCTTCCACTACCCCCCTAGGAGATTATCTTATTTAGAAAAAGCTCAAGTTCAGGGTATACTAGATGAATTATTGAAGGCAGGAGTGATAAGAATTAGTAAGTCAGAATATGCGTCACCCATTGTTTTGGTAAAAAAAAAAACAGGCGATGTTCGACTATGCATTGATTTCCGAACGCTAAATAAAATGACTGCGAAGGAAAATTATCCTTTGCCTTTAATTGATGATTTAGTAGACAGGTTAGCTAACAAAAAGATATTCTCACTGTTAGATTTGAAGAGTGCGTTTTACCATATAAATATGGACGAAGAATCTATAAAGTACACTTCATTCGTGACTCCATTAGGGCAGTATGAATTTCTCAAGATGCCGTTTGGATTAAGGAATGCACCTTCGACATTCCAAAGATTTATTAACGAGATGTTTGAAAACTTGGTTCGGTCTGGGAAAATTTCAATATACCTGGATGATATAATGATAGCAACTGAAACGATAGAAGAACATCTAAGTATATTGGAAGAGGTATTTGAAAGATTGATGAAGAACAAATTAGAGTTGAGGCAGGACAAATGCCGATTTTTACAATCAGAGATTCAGTATCTGGGTTATACGGTATCAAAGGAAGGTTTACGACAGTATGGGAAAGGTATTGAAGCAGTGAAGAATTTTCCAATGCCACAAAGTGTGAAAGAGGTTCATAGTTTTCTGGGACTGTGTTCGTATTTTAGGAGGTTTATAAAGGGGTTTTCTCTATTAGCCGAGCCGCTGTATAGGCTAATACGGAAAAATGCAGTTTTCAAATTTGAGGAAAATGAAGTAAAAGCCTTCGAAGTTTTACAAAGTAAATTGATGGAATCTCCCATACTAGCGATATATGATCCGAGTGATGAAACCGAGTTGCATTGCGATGCTAGTTCACTAGGTTTCGGAGCAATCCTCGTTCAAAAGAAGAAAGACGGGAAGTTTCATCCAATCTTTTATTTCTCCAAACGAACTACCGATTGCGAATCCAAATATCACAGTTTCGAGTTGGAGACTCTGGCGATCATATATGCGCTCAAACGTTTTAGAATCTATCTGCACGGGATAAGATTTAAGATTGTCACAGACTGTAACTCTCTGACACTCACTTTAAACAAAAGAGAGATAAATCCCAGAATTGCGAGATGGGCTCTTGAATTACAAGACTATGATTATATCTTAGAACATAGAAATGGGACCAAAATGCAGCACGTTGATGCCCTTAGTCGTACCACTAATCTATTAGTACTCGAAGATAATACTTTTGAGCAAACCTTGTCTATTTGTCAAAATAAAGATATTGTTCGGGTTGCCTTTCATTGTCTTTTATGCAATAAGCAGTTCATTCACTCAGTAATAAAAAACCATACACATAATTGATTTATTTTCATGCAAAATAAACGATACACATTTTTTGTGTATTCGGGTTGATAAACTGATGGTAAACAAAGTCATGCTTTTAATTAATTTTCGAATCTCAGCATAAAAGACAATGAAATGTGAGCTTGACCTTTTTGCCTCAACTGTAGTATATATTTTCATAAGCAATCAATGTTTAATAATAACTGTCTAATAAGCAATATTTTGCTATAAAATGTTGATATTAATAAATAATTTTATGAGTTAATTAAAAACCATCAACCAAGACTTTGAATTTTTACGTCCAAGTGAGTCTGCTTGGAACACCAACCTACATAAATATAAGCGATACAAGAATCGTTCTATATTATTATTCGACATCAGATTCTAGGTTTATGTACCTACGAATCAAGTGTGGACAAAAGAATCCAGACTTTAATCATTTGGCGACCGTGACAGGACTTTCATCAGCAGTTTCATCAGTTGCAGAATTACTTCAGAGTCATCCGTTGGAGCATAATAACTTCGCGTTTAGGCGTAAACTGGGCCATAACACAGTTCATCGCGTTACATTACAATAACTTCGCGTTTGTGCGTAAACTGGGCCATAACACAGTTCATACGTTGTATCATAATAATTTCGCGTTTGGGCGTAAACTGGCCATAACACAGTTCATCGCCTTACATTACAAAAACTTTGCGTTTGGGCGTAAACTGGGCCATAACACAGTTCAACCTAAATTCGATCGCTGATATCATTCTTTGGATCAATCAAACAACGGCAAAATGGATATTGAAGCTCTAACAAAGGAACAGGAAGATACTGGGGAGAAAATATGCAATCTATGGAGAAACTACAAAAAAGACTCTTCAGAGCGTAAGACGATCACTTATTTAAATGATCGCTTGCAGAAATTGGCATTGCTCTGGAAGGTTTTCGATGAGACAGATTCCAAAATCCGAAGGATAGAAACTATAGAAGATGACCATCCTTACATCAAGAAAAATTTTTTTCAAGAAATCAGTAGAATAAAGGAGTCGTTCTATAGTGATATTAAAGAAAAATTATCATTAGCCCAACAGGGTGCAGCAGCAGCTGCGGAAAATGAGCAGGAAGGAGCTACAAAGGAAGCGATTCCCAAGCCCATCCAGAAAGAAGGCTCAAATGCAGAAACAAAAGACAATGCAAATTTACAGCCAGAAGACATCAACACAAAGCAAAAATACAAACTTATAATGGAAATAATACAGAGGTCAATCGAAAAGAATGCTGCACAGCCACACAAGAGCAAAGCATTTTGTCAGACCAAATGTCGAACATTGGAACTGAATTGGGAGGAGTTAACTGCCATTTATCGAAAAATGGAAAACGTTCTAACTTACCATGAAATAAGGGAATATTTTGAGTTGCAAGAAAAGGTTGCGGAATCTTTGCAAGAATTGATTGAAATAATCGAAACATCAACATCAGCAACACAATTGGAGATACCGCAAACCTCATGGCAACTGCCCAAGGTGGATTTGCCTAAATTCGACGGCAATTACCTTAAATGGCAACAATTCTCTGATCTGTACAAGGAGATCATTCATAACCAAAATATATCTGATGGTCAGAAAATATGGTTTCTAAAATCAAGCCTAACAGGAGAGGCTGCGAAACTCATATACCATCTTTCGGTTTCAGGATCCAACTATGCAGCAGCCTGGAAGTTGATTACTGAAAGATACGATAACTCTAGGTTGCTTGTGTCATCATGGCTCTCAAAGTTATTCTCACACCAAAACATATCATCAGGAAGTGCAAAATCCATCCGCAATCTACATGACACAATACAAGAATGCTTGATGGGGCTCCAAGGACTAAATGTGGACACCAGTTCATGGGATCCAATATTACTCCACTTTTTCCTTAAAAAACTGGATAAGGAGTCCCACACACTCTTTGAGCAATCTTTGAGTCAACCAAGGAAGATACCTGCCTTCAATAAATTTCTCATTTTCTTGGAAAATCGTTTCCAATCGTTAGAGGCCTTGGGAAATAAGGATAAATCTGACGATCATAGGATGCACGTTTCTGGAATAAAGACATTAGCAGCAGCTACAATGTCACCATCAGCTTGTGTTTCATGCAAGGAAAATCATCAACTTTACAATTGCCCACAATTTTTAAGTTTGACGCCAGCTAAACGATTAGATCTGGCCAAACAAAGGCATCTCTGCATTAATTGTTTACGTTTTGGACATAAGACTTTCAATTGCAAAGCACGAAGCTGTTTGAAGTGTCAGAAACGACATAATACACTTGTTCACTTCGAAACAGATGCAAACTATTCCGGAAATTGTCCAGCTACTAAGAAGATGGAAACGACAATAAATAACCTTCCAAATAAAAATTCTGGAAATTCAAACAAGGCTGTAAGTGCTTTGTTGAATAATACACATCATCCTCTCATCATACTGGGAACAGCTAGGGTTCAGATTGTTGGACCAAATCAGCAAAAAATAAATTGCCGAGCATTATTGGATTCGGGATCACAGATAAATATTATCAGTGAAAGAATTGTCCGAGCACTCAATCTCAAACCAAGATCAGATTCTCTCACCATCGAGGGAATAGGACAAGGAACACAAAAATCAAATCAGCGAGTAAACGTCGAATGTTTGTCAAATGTTAGTGGCTACACCACTAGAATTGAAGCTTTCATACTAAAGGATATAATATCACCACAACCATCTCAACTTTTGGACGTGTCGTGCTGGAAGTTACCCTCAAATATCAAATTGGCAGATCCAGATTTTAGCCGACCTGATAAAATCGATCTGTTATTGGGAGCTGAGTTCTACCATGAATTACTGTCAGTGGGACAAATAAAATTATCCGACGACCTACCTATTCTGCAAAACACCGTACTCGGTTGGATAGTGGCTGGGAAAGTTGAACGATCAACAATGTCAAGCGTAACATGTGGTGTTGGGATTGAGGAGGATTCTCTGAGTGACATCATAGAAAAATTCTGGCGTCTAGAAGAAATAGAAGAAACCAACAACAGTCTCACTTTGTCAGAACAGCGATGCGTAAAACAATTCGATGAAACAGTTAAGCGAGATACAAATGGAAGATTCATAGTAAGTTTGCCATTTGCCGAACAACCTTCAGCATTAGGTGATTCCAAAGAACTCGCCTTGCGGAGGTATTTTGCGTTGGAGAAAAGATTAAGCAAGGATGAACCTCTCAGAATTCTTTACACGAACTTTATGGAAGAGTATTTAAAATTAGAACATATGGAAGAAGTCGAAATATCTAAGATTGGAACACCTCATTACTTTCTGCCTCATCACGGAGTACTCAAACCAGAGAGCAGCACAACAAAATTAAGAGTAGTGTTCGATGCATCTATGAAAACTTCCACGAATATATCATTGAACGACGTTTTGTTACCTGGACCCAAAATCCAAGACGATTTATTTTCCATTTTACTGCGATTTCGCTTATATCGGTTTGTATTTATTGCCGATATCGAGAAAATGTACCGACAGATTATGGTAACAAATGAAAACAGAAAATATCAATTAATATTTTGGCGCAGAACGAAGGATGAAAGGGTGCGTTGCTATCAACTAAACACAATAACATATGGTACTACTTCTGCACCATATTTGGCAACGCGCTGCTTGCAACAATTATCAACGGAATATACACGTAAATATCCTTTGGGAGCCAAGGTATTAGCTAACGATTTCTATATGGATGACGTCATGTCAGGTTCAAACAGCCTTTTGGAGGTTAGAGACATGCAACAACAATTGACACAGGTCCTGCAGTCAGCAGGCTTCAATCTAAGAAAATGGTGCAGCAATATGCCACAACTTTTAAACCATATTCCTCCAAAAGATCGAGCTTTACAATCGGACTTATTGGACAAGGAAGCAAAACATCTCAAAACACTGGGTCTCATATGGAATCCAGAAAAAGATGAGTTCCTGATAAATTCAACCTTTATTCAACACAGTAAAATAACAAAACGAACGGCATTATCTGAAATCGCGCATATTTTTGACCCGCTAGGTCTTATTAGCCCCATGACAATCATTGCAAAACTGTTCATCCAACAATTGTGGAAGCTTAAGATAGATTGGGACGCGGCTTTACCAATGGAATTACACACTACTTGGGAAAAGTATCGTAAAGATTTGGAAGCAATAAAGGACATAAAAATTCCAAGACATGTCTTTTCAAATAAGATAGCCAAGGAGACCCAATTACATGCATTTGCAGATGCATCGGGAAAGGCTTACGGTGCAGCAATATATATCAGATCAATTGCGAATAATGGTACAATAACCGTTCACCTACTTTGTTCAAAATCCAGAGTAGCACCAATAAAGAAAAACCGGTATAATGAAGCCATAAGTGAAACGACAATACCACGCTTAGAACTGTGCGCAGCCAAATTAGCTACAGAACTAATGCAAAAGGTCACAAAGGATCTTAAACTTGGGGAATTGGAATCTCATTATTGGACCGATTCAGAGATCGTATTAGCTTGGATCAATGCTGACGCAGGCAGATATCATAGCTTCATATCAAACCGCGTCAAGAAGATACGATCTTTATCATTACCACATCAATGGCGTCATGTTCCAACTAAATCAAATCCAGCCGATATTGTATCAAGAGGGATGTCAGCCACAAAATTAAAAAACCACCACATTTGGTTTTATGGACCACTGTTTTTATACGGACCTGAAATAAAATGGCCAGCTGAATTCAAGGCTAAACCCACCAATTTAGACATAAAAAAAAAATTGAAATTGGTAATGACAGCAACAATTGAAACAGACGTTATGTACAGTATAAATCACCGCAACTCATTTTCACGATTACAAAGGATTGTGGCATACATATATCGTTTCCTTCAAAATTGCGGAAACATCAAACCAAGGAAGGACGAATTAATGCCTATCGAATTGGAACAATTCGAACCAAAGGAAGATGAATTATCACTTCTCGAACTGGAACAAGCACTACAGGTAATTGTAAGATTCATGCAAAGCCAAGCCTTTAAAGAAGAATTAAAACAATTGTCTGAGGGGAAATGGATCCACGGCAATAGCCAATTGACTACTTTATCACCATTCATAGACTCAAAGGGTATCCTACGCGTGGGAGGACGATTAGAAGCTGCAGATTTGGATTACGACACTAAACACCCGATTTTGTTACCCTACAACCACGAATTCACTAAATTATTGATTACAGAAACTCATTTCCAAAATCGTCATATAGGACCACAAGGCCTACTAGCTAAAATACGTCAAAAATTCTGGCCCATTAAAGGCAAAACTATGGTCAGAGCAGTAGTACACAGGTGTATACATTGTACAAGAACAAAACCGAAATTAATGACGCAAGCAATGGGAAATTTGCCTGCAACACGTGTCCAGCCAGCTCGACCTTTTGTTAACGCCGGAGTTGATTACTTTGGACCGGTGTGGATTCACTTCAATATTAGAGGAAAACGACCCCGGAAGGCATACGTTGCGGTATTCTGCTGCTTTGCAACAAAAGCAACACATTTCGAAGTCGTGAGTGATCTCACCACGGATGCATTTATCGCCGCCCTTAAACGATTCATCGGAAGAAGAGGAAATTGCCTTAATTTACATTGCGATAACGCCACAAACTTTGTTGGAGCAAAGAATCAACTGACGGAGCTGCAAGCGGTTCTTTATGATCAAGTAGCACAAGGGAAGATTACAACCTTTTGCAATAACAAGGGCATAGCGTTCCATTTCATTCCCCCACGATCTCCACACTTTGGTGGCCTTTGGGAGGCGGCAGTAAAATCTGCGAAATACTTTCTAAAACGGAATCTGGAACCAACAAAATTAACTTATGAAGAATTAGAAACACTTATGATTGAAATTGAAGCTATTATGAACTCTCGACCGATAACACCACTTTCATCAGATCCGAATGACCTCGCTGCACTAACTCCTGGACACTTTTTAATTGGTGAAGCGTTAACTAGCACTATTCACCCTGCAGCCCAAGTTTTTGGTAAGGGTTTGGAAAAACGATGGAAGACAATAGTCGCGCTTAAACAACAATTTTGGGACCGATGGTCCAGCGAATACTTAAGCCAACTACAACATCGCCAAAAGTGGAAGCAGGAAAATCGCAGTATTCGAGAAGGAATGATGGTGATTTTAAAGGAAGACAACTTACCACCTCTTCAATGGCAACTGGGAAGAATAACCAAATGCATACCAGGAAACGACGGTTTAGTGCGCGTTGCGGAAGTTAAAACTAAAACAGGCATTTTCAAACGTGCCATACATAAACTTGCACCTCTGCCGACTGAAAGTGAAGAAGATTCGCACCCTACACCCGTAGCAAAAGCACACTTCAAACATTCGGAACCATTAGTTGATCCTGAAACAGTTGTTCATTCTAAACCAGTGATTCATTCAGAGCCAAAAGAAAAAACATTTAAGGAAATGCAAGGTTCTAGTCGAAATTCCAACATTTCAAGGGTACAACCAGACATACCTAAGAAAAAAATAAAACACTCGCCAACCAACACCTCAGCCGAGGAAACATAATGCAAACATCACCATCCCGAGAATGCAATCAACACCAAAAGACATCCCATCAGAAGCTAGATTTAATGTAACTACTGAAGAATAAACACGATACTTATTTTTATTTCCTTTAATAAATAGTAAATTGTTTTCTTATTAAATTTTAAATCTGTATTTGTATTTATAGTTCTTTTTCTAAAAACATTATTTGTAATTTGTAAAACGAATCGTTTAACGTGGGGCAGAATGTTCGGGTTGCCTTTCATTGTCTTTTATGCAATAAGCAGTTCATTCACTCAGTAATAAAAAACCATACACATAATTGATTTATTTTCATGCAAAATAAACGATACACATTTTTTGTGTATTCGGGTTGATAAACTGATGGTAAACAAAGTCATGCTTTTAATTAATTTTCGAATCTCAGCATAAAAGACAATGAAATGTGAGCTTGACCTTTTTGCCTCAACTGTAGTATATATTTTCATAAGCAATCAATGTTTAATAATAACTGTCTAATAAGCAATATTTTGCTATAAAATGTTGATATTAATAAATAATTTTATGAGTTAATTAAAAACCATCAACCAAGACTTTGAATTTTTACGTCCAAGTGAGTCTGCTTGGAACACCAACCTACATAAATATAAGCGATACAAGAATCGTTCTATATTATTATTCGACATCAGATTCTAGGTTTATGTACCTACGAATCAAGTGTGGACAAAAGAGTCCAGATTTTAAACAGATATAGAAATACAAAAGATTAAAGAAAGACTACAAAGAGAGGAAGATAGATTATATGAATTAAGAAATGGTCTAGTATATAGAAAGGTAGGGCAAAATATTCTCTTTTATATACCTATTAAGATGGAAAGAAATATTTTACAGAAATATCACGACGAAATGGGGCATGTAGGGAATGAGAAAGTATTGGAAACTATCATGAAGTCATATTGGTTCCCAAAAATGAAAAAAAAAATCCAAGATCACATTAGTAATTGTCTGAAGTGCATTGTTTTTTCAGCCAAAGTTGGTAAACGTGAGGGACTGTTACATAATATACCGAAGGGAGAAGTTCCCTTTGATACAATTCATATAGACCATTTTGGCCCTATATCCCTGAAGCACTCTAAGAAAAAACATGTTTTATTGATTGTAGATGCATTTTCGAAATTTACAAAGCTATACGCAGTTCGTACTACTGACACTAAAGAAGTCTTAGCATGTTTGAAGATTTATTTCCGTGACTATAGTAGGCCTAAAATAATGATTTCAGATCGTGGAAGTGCATTTACTTCGACTGCATGTGAAGATTTTTTAAAGGAAAATAATGTACAACACATAAAGATAGCGACAGCTTCACCCCAAGCAAACGGACAAGTGGAACGCCTCAATAGGAGCCTGGCCCCAATGTTGGCTAAAATTTCAAATGGTGGGCTGGTTTCCACATTAGATCAGATAATATCACTTATCGAATTTGCTATGAATAATACAATTCACAAAGGTATAGGAACGTGTCCAAGTCAGTTACTATTCGGGATCAAACAAAGGGGAGAAGTAATAGACCAATTGAGAGAAAAGTTAGAGGAGATAAATGGACAAGAAGAAAAAAGATATTTGGTAGAAATGAGGAAAAAAGCAGCTGAAAAAATCGAGAAAAACCAAAACTATAATAAACAAATGAAAGATAAAAAGAGAGTTAGTAAGAAGTATCAAATTGGAGATTATGTAATGATAAAGAATTTTATAAGTCAACCAGGAGCATGTAAGAAAATATTACCCAAATTTAAGGGACCTTATGAAATCAGTCGAGTGTTACCGAATGATAGATACATCTTAAAAGACGTAGAAGGATTTCAGTTAAGTCAAATACCTTACACAGGGGTATGGGAAAAGTGGCTAATATGAAGCCTTATATAAATTTTGATGAACAGGTTGATGGCAATCGGGACGATTGTAGGTCAGGAAGGCCGAATTGTAAGCTTAAAAGAGAAAAATTGTAAGAGCTGCCGGTAACGCGTATTAAGAGTAGTAATGTATCTCATATATTGTATTCACCGCACGCGACTAGTTCAGTTGCGGACAGATATTCAACCCGAACGGTCGTATCGTAATAAAGAGATTTTAACGTATATAAATATATTTGTGTTTTATTTTACAAATGATCGAAGACTATATTTTAATAAAGAAAACGAATTTCCTGACAAAATAGAGCGTCTTACAGTACAATAATTTTTAAGCATTTTTTTCGTTTTTGTGGTTTTTAAGAATGTATCCTGTTAATGGCCTTTTCTATCTTTCTTATAATTCGAACCCTAAGCGGTATTAATCGCTTGGTAATCTCCATGGTTCGTGTGTAGGGTTAATCCTTTTAATTTGAGCCAAGTTTTGCTATTCTTACGTTACATTCTCAGGTATTTAACGTAACTTATAGGCCTATAGCGTTTTTCATTTGAATCTCAATGATTTGCCAGAGATTAAACACGCATAGGCTGTGTGAATAATATGCCTGCGTTCCCAACGATAATCATACAATTACTAGGATACAAGGCCGTATCCAAGGGGGAAAAAACTAGAAAAACCGAGACAAAATAGTAAGTAAGTAAGTAAGTATAAGTATACACTGGACACAGTAAAACCACTTTGTAAAATCTTACAATCCCCTTCATGCGACTTAGTGTCTGGATTGGAACATGTGGAACTAATATAACAAACACATTCCAAGGAATACGTGAAAATATCGTTCAGGAATTCAAAACAATTTTTGAGACTGCACAAAACTTAGTATGTGTTGTGGATGAAAAACTCCAAATTCCACGAATTGTGTCAAGACAACAGCACAGACAAAACGTGAGCACAACGGATCCTGAAAACTATTTTAGGATAAGTATAATGATTCCTCTTTTAGATGACTTTTTAAGTCAGCTTAAAATAAGATTTAAAAATCATAAGTCCATACTTTCCTCTTTGTGCATTTTAATTCCATCGATCCTTATTCCTTGGCAAATATGAACAAAATTACAACGAAGAAAACTTCAAATTTTATAGATCTTTTTTGGATTGGGACACTTAAGAAGCTGAGTTTATGTTATGGAAGACAAAATGACATAGACAAAAAGATACAGAGCGTTCAAAGAGTGCAATAACAGCTCTTGGGGAATGCAATAAGGATGTGTTTCCTAACATCCACAAGCTTCGACAATGAAACGTCTTAAAACTTACCTTAGAAATTCTACCGGCGAAGAAAGACTAACAGGATTGGCATTAATGTCAATTCATCGACAAATTGAGATTGACACTGAGGAAGTTTTAGACATATTTGCAGCACAGAAGGCCAGAAGATTAAATTTAATTTTATAAAAATGATATACTTACATTTTATTTAATACTTTTTTTTATAATAAAATCTTAAAGAGTGATGATAAATGTACCTACCTAATAAATAATAACTTAAAATTATTTTAAAAAAATATTGGAAAAATCTTTTAGTTTTTCAAATTTGTTTGAGAGTTTTCTTGAAAAACTAAGTATGCAATTGTATTTTATTAGCAGTACTCTACCTAGGAAAAAATATTGAAAATCGTTAAAGCAGTTTTTTTTTAAACCGTTTTCTTTTTTAATTTTTGAAAAATATTTTGCAATTTTTTGAGTATTTCAATACATCGAAATCTGTAGTTCATCTGGAAAAAAATCTGAAAAAAATCGATATTCGCGTTTCCAACATATTCAAAAAATCTAAAAAGTTATGTATATGAATTTGATCATAAAAACCTTCCCAAGTAACAATTTAATTTTCATAAAGGCCAATAGAAGCTATTTTATTATTTTTATAACAACTGTAATCAATCTTATAGAAACCTATTTGGCGCACATAAGCGAAGTTATAACTCTTCATAAACAGTTTGGATGAGGCCTTGTGAAGGCTTTGCAAAGGAAACAATACTTTGCTACGAAAGGCTTTTTATTTCGCTTACAGAAGTCATAACGGAAATCTTACCGAAACAAAAAAAAATTCAAACAAAATTTAAAATAATTTTTTAACGACTTTTTTCTTTTCATTTTTGTTTATCTTTTATTTCGATTTATTTTCTGAGACCATATTTTCTTCGTTCAAGTGCTAAGTTTCTTCAATGCCTTTTCTGAAAACTAGATATATAATTTTATTATTAATGAAAAAACTTACTTGCCTCAACCAGGGATCGAACTTGTGACCCAGCGCACCCCAGTCAAACACGCAGCCACTAGGCCAATGTTATGTATTCAGAAGGAAGATCGAATTTTAACCAGTTGATACCGTATCTACTTGGTGCTACAGGAACAGATATGTAGCTATACAGATCCATTTAAAATTCAGCATTAGCAGTTTTTTTAATTCATACTTATTATATTAACTGCCTGTTGGTAAAATATGATAATGAAGTTTGATAATTTGATGTGTTAAAAAACATTTACACTCCATTTGCAACATTTTCTTGTTATAATGCCAATTGTAGCAAAACAACAAATTAAAGAGACCATTTACCTCCTTAAGTTTGTTAATGTCATCAACAACTAAGCGAAGAGATAATTTTCTTATGTGAGCTATAGCTGTCATTAACAAACACACCACGTGGCATTGCAATAGCTTTCTTAAGGGAACTATAGTTTTCTTTAGTTTGTTATTAACTACAACGACTGCATATAAATGTTTAGCAACCTTAAAAAAGTCTTGTGATAACTCTATACAAGTCATATGGGTATTCGTTCATTTATAAAGGGTGTTTTTTTAGAGGTATAGAACTTTAAATTGCAATTAAACAACGATGAAATATTCGATTGACATGATTTTTTATTTACTCGAAAGATAATATTGTGGCATTAAATTTAAATATGTTTTCTGGCATTTAACTGCCACGGCTGGCTCGGATGTAGACCAATCTGGACGTCCAATTTTCGATGACTTTTTCCAACATTTGTGGCCGTATCGGCAATAACACGGCGAATGTTGTCTTCCAAATGGGCAAGCGTTTGTGGTTTATCCGCATAGACTAATGACTTTACATAACCCCACAGAAAACAGTCTAGCAGTGTTAAATCACAAGATCTTGGAGCCCAATTCACAGGTCCAAAACGTGAAATTAGGCGGTCACCAAACGTGTCTTTCAATAAATCGATTGTGGCACGAACTGTGTGACATGTTGTGCCGTCTTGTTGGAACCACAGCTCCTGGACATCATGATTGTTCAATTCAAAATTGCCAAACCAAACTGAGAATAAATCACTTGACAGCTGTTAAATCGGTCGCCGTCTTGAAAAGTAATGCCAACTAAAAGTTCTACACCTCGAAAAAAACATCCTTTTTGACTGTTCGCATTGCTTCGGTTAACAAGCCTTTTCATTGATTTCGAGTATAAAGCTTTATACAAGCCTTTACATTTAGATTTTGTCTGACTAACTTTGACAAACCTTACAGCGACCTTATAAAAAGCGATTTTATCGTCCCTCCGTATGGCTTGCGAGTATTTTCTACCAAAGGCTTTAAGGAAACTATTATTTAAAATATTCAATAAAAAACAGTTAACATCTATAAATAAGCCTTATGACGACACTAAAGAAATAATAGCTTACTAATTTTTTGAAATTGGACCTTTACACAAGTAAAATTGTTAGTTGGGTTCCTAAATTTTAAATTTAATTGAAATCGGTTTTGTTGTTAGAGAGAAATTCTGATTTTGAAAAATCGGTTCTATGGGAGGTACCTACTGTTTTAAGATAAATCTCGACTGTTTTATCAAAATCGTTAAGGCCATTTTTAGAAAAATTAAGTTTTAACAAACTGTTATATGACATTTACCATTGTTTTAAAATTAAAATTCCAATTTCAACAACGACTAGTGCGAGACTACTAAATAAACACTCTGAACCAAGTTTGCAAATCCATTTAGGCTGCAGATCTGCAAACAGGCAGTCGGACGAACAGAATTTTCCAACACACTTTTGTCTACTTCCCTATCATCGCAATATCATGTTTATTTGTTATCTCCATTTTTTTTTTGACGAATCCATAACTTGCCTTATAGTATCATTATCGCAATTAAAAGTCGTGTTTGGGGGATTTTGGGTTAATGGGCTGTACTAACTTTATTTATTACATCTAAGGAAAGGTACAGATTGATTGGTGTATGGAATAAGTATAAACCCCCCCCCCCCGGAATTAATTGTCTGGCTACGGCCTTGCTAGGATAACTTTGTTTTTGTATGCTTGAAGCAATAATAAGCCGTCATTTATATTTTACACTTCCATTCAATTACAAGTATCATTATTCATTACCATTGTTTGTTTACCTGAACATTTGCACAAATTTGTTAAAAAATTGTAAGATTTATGAAAAATACTATAAATTTGAGTGCAATAAATTAATATAGGTACCTATACCCTCCAAAAAGGTAAAACAATACAAAGCTATCCAATAGTTTTAGAAAAAAAAAGAACGCGCAAGCAAAAATCCGCCATTAAGATGTATTCATGAGTCTCCCAAATTCGAGAGATCGCTTCTTTCTTGTTGAGAATTGAATTGCAAAAAGATCAAATGTTTTGAAGGAAAGAGCAAATCTTTTAGTAAATGAAAAACGCTATTATAGCTCTTTTTGCGTTTTTTATGTTTTATTTAAATGAAAAGAGGGGAAAAAGATCAATTCTCAACAAGAAAGATACGATCTCGTAAACTTGTTAGATTTGATCTGAATGCACTCACACATGGACATGAATTATTTCAAAGGTGTTAAAACCATTATTGTTGTTGTATGTTATGTTTTAAGACACCTGTGTTAGGTGTTTTCAAAACCTAATAATTTATTTATCGATGCGGAGAACAAAACAAAACTATCCAAGTGGTTTTACAAAGCTTATGTGTGATTATCATCTGTACTATACTATGGAAAAAACAATCATATTTCATTTAAAAGAGGATTTCTTGATTTTGAGGGCAAACCTTTTAAGTTTAAATGACAAACGAAATTGGATGAACCCACAAAATCAAAGTCTTTATTTGTCCTTTCTTGCATATATTGGTAAACAGTCAATTCATACTTCACAAGCTTCAATCTACTAATTAGCTTAAGCTAGAAATATGCGAAAGTACATACGACCCATAGTCTCACGTTTTAATTTTATTTATTTTATTTTTAACAGAAGATCTTAAATTTTTGGGAACGCAAACATTGATCTTACGTCGCGTCGCGCATGATATTTGATTTAACGTAAGCTAAGCGCAAATGTCGCCAAAAAAAAAACAAAATTATACAGCTCCCTAAAAGAGCTTTGATTGTTTAACAACAAACATGATATTCAGCACTCAGTTGAGCTTTTTTTTTAATTTATGAAAGATACGATCAATGATCCCTGAATTTCAAATGGAGCCAAACAAACATCTCTCAACTCTCACTCACACAGTACACAGAGTGTATCTCAGACTTGTCGCTAGCAAAGTGCCAGTCTTAGCTCAGACGTCGTCGCGCTTAGCGATTAATATTGTGTTTCATTGAACCGACCTATGGCTCGTATAAACTTTCCCGCATAAAGTCTTATACATTTATGTATTGCCGCAATGTTTCTCTATAGAGACGAGTCGTAATCAAAAGAGGTCTACATTTATGAAAGTATTAATATTAATCAACACAAGTTGATGCCGACTATTCATTAAAGCTCGTATAATTAAACAAAATATTTAAATGTATCTGGGAAATGACTAATCCACCGTATATCCCATCTTCTAGATAAAATTTGTATCTTTTTTTGTGTGTGCATTATTTGTTTATAATTTCAATTAAATTTAGTACCCCGCTGGTAAATTAAAGAAGAAAAAAAACAAATACGTTTTTAACAGTTAAGATCTTTTGTAATGAGTGCCGCCTTCGTCTTGTACAGTTTTTGTGAAAAATCGTTTTTCTTTTATGTGAACTGTAAAAATGTTTATCTGTAACGAAATTTTAAATTTAAAAATATAAAATCATTTATTCAACCCCACACTTTTGCCCTCACTTTCAATCAAGAAAAATTATGAATTTAATAAACGAACAATCAGTGACAACTAGTACTAGAACGACCGAAGAATTATCTCCAGCTCAAGTTCGTCCAGCAAAATCGTCTTTAGAATCGGAATTGGAATCAAAATCCAACGTTACAACAACAAAAACATTTGAATTTTTAGACTCCACGACATCTTCGTTGTCGTTGTCATTTGCTTCGTCTTCGTCGTCGTCGTCCAAGTCTTCTTTGCAATCGACAGCGTTGAAATTCTCGACTTTAGTACGTTCATCATCAGCGGTTGAATCAATTAATAGACAAATTGAGAAAATTTCCAATACAATAAGTTTTAGTGATGCTGCCGATCAAATCAATTTAATCAGCAATATGCCAGCAACAACAAATACGGTTATGAAGCAATCGCCATCATCAGCTGGTAGCAAGGCACTTATCGGTATGGCAGCTCTTCCAGCAACAACAAAAAATGTGAATATCGATAATGTCAGTTGTGACGTCAGTGATTGTATAAAAAATAAAAATGGCGACATTAATATTGATAATACAAAAACAACAAAAACACCACCAGCACCAGAGAAAGAACGCAAAATTGGCTGTGAACACTACAAGAGGCGTGCAATGTTTGTGGTATGTGTCTGTCTGTATTTTTCTATATAAAAAATACCGCCTTAAGGCTTAATGATTTATTGATTTAAGTTAATTAAAATTAAATTTACAACTATGCGTACTCGTACTTAATTATATGTTTGCAGTTTTTTTTTAAATGTTTTGTTTGAGTAAGACACGAACCTCTCATATTTTTGGGAACGCATGTTTTGTGCTTATGTGGTCTTGATCTACATGCTGCCGCTGTTGATTTTATTGATGAAGCTTGAATTAAATTGAGATAGTGGTAGTTGTTTGAATATTAGAATTAATTAACATTTTATTGATTAATGGAACGGGTTTACTTTTGCCTTACGGATGTATATTAGGTTCCTAAAACAATAAATTGATTTTTCAATGGAGGGAACTGTTCGTGTATTTTATTTAGTTTATTTAGGTGTATACGAGTATTTGCTTAAAAAAATTTTACCTATTAATCTTTTTTTTTTTCTTAGACGTAGGTTATGAGCTTGTCTCAAATATTTGCTCAGAAATGTTTAAGCGTAACAAGAAACAAAAGATTGTCCTCTTGTTGCTAACTACGGGGTTTGAACATTTGGGCGGGAAAAGACCTCAATAGTAATACTATAGTTCTATTGTAGATAGGTATGTTATGTATTATAAGTAAATACAATTAGTTATTTAATAAAAAAAAGCGTGAGGGACTTTCGGACACATTTTCCTTTATTCCACAAAACTCAAAACATAAATAATTATAGAACCCATTTTTATTTTCAATTAGATTTAATTTTTTTTAATGATTGTTATGTAATTTACAAAACTTAGAACACATCAAACAGGAATTGGTAAAATATTTATTTATGTTATTTCGTATCAAGTCATCTTAGGTTTCTTAAAAAAAAAAAATTTGGCTAATCAATTTATCCGTTTACGAGATAGTTCAAGAAAAAATAACGGTTCTATGCGAGGTACCGTTAATAGGCTTGCCAAAATGGTTTGTCTACAACTTAAAAAAAGACAATTTTTTTAACGGTTATATGGCAAATACCTTTATTTTTTGAGCGGAAAAAAAATATTTCTCCTCTAAGGAATGGTCTACAAACCCTATACATACACCAAATTTGAAGCACATCGGTTCAGCCGTTTAGTCTGCAAATAGTTGCTGTAGTTGTAGTTACAACCAGACTGACAGATAGACAGAATCTCCGGCCCCACATTTTTCGTCTTCTCTATCATCATAATGTCAAGTTTGATTGTTATCTAAATTTTTGTATTTTTAACGAATGCATAATGCATAAGAAAAATCAATTTTTTTAAACTTATTAAAAACAAATTGAGTACGCAAATTTAACACACACAGTTAAAAATTTAAAAAATCATCAATTTGTTTTCAAAATATTGAACTTACAATTTTTTTAAATAAATAATGTTTTTTTTTAAAGTTCTGAAAAAATAAGTACGTAGGTACGCCATTATCACTCAGCTATACAGGGTGTCCCGCGACTCAACGTCAAGCGGGTACCGGGTGATAGGGTAGGTTATACCCGTACTGCAAATAGTAAGAAAAAAAAATATCTCGCTGGGTTACGTAATAAAAGCAATATTTAGAAAAATTTTGAAAATCGATACCCATTGCCACATTTTTATGTACTGTAGAGCCACAAATTTTGATATTTTTCAGTGATTTTTTTTCCTACGTTATCCTTAATAACCATGCTACTGAATGCAATCTCGAAATACAAAATAAATATTGTTAGTTTTGTAAGAAAAATGAAGTTCGATTGAGTAATTTTTCAAACAAATTTTGTAAGCAAACTTTAATACATCATATTTAAAAAAAAATGTAGGACACTAGGTACCCACGGCAAGTTGTTTAAAAAATTGGTCTATTTTATTAAGTTTTCAAAATAGTTCAAAAAATGCCACTTGCTGCTTCCATAATCATGTTACCAACATTTAAACCATTTTTGAGCAAGTAAAATTTAATTTTTTTTTAATAGGAACGTATTATACCTCATTGATGTAGGACTCCAGTAAGCCATTCATTTAAGATATTGTTCAAGCTACTCAAGTAGCTAACATACTAAAAGTCATGATCCTTGGGAGGTTATCCGGAGGAAGGCGAAGAGTATAAGGTCCCCGAAAAGGGGCTTTTGGCGACTTACGCTTATATCTAGGAAATAGTTTGTCTTAGCGAAATTTTTTTAAGAATAAACAGAAGCCCCGAATGTTGTTGGACTTTTTTTTGTCAGATTAACAGTTTAGAGTAGACATATAATGGAATGCTTGATGAAAAATATAAAAAAAAACACTTGTTTTTGTAATTTTTCTCCCTTTGCGATGAGTGTATCTCGGAAACAGTTGATATTTGGAAAAAAGTGATCATAACAAAAATTGTACAAAATTCGATGGGCTTTTGTTTATTCTTAAAAAAAAATCACTACGACGCACTATTTCCGTGGTATAAGAGTAAGTGCCAATAAATTGATTTTTCAATGGAGGGAAGCTGATGATGGCGATTGCTCGCCCTCCTCCGGATAACCTCCGAAGGATCAGAACTTTTAGTATGTTAACTACTTGAGTAGCTTGAACAATATTTTAAGCGAATGGCTTACTTGGGTCCTACATCAATGAGGTATAATACGTTCCTATTTAGAAAAAAATTAAATTTTACTTGCTCGAAAATGGTTTAAATGTAGGTAACATGATTATGTAAGCAGCAAGTGGCAAGTGTTGAACTATTTTGAAAACTTGATAAAATGGGCCAAATTTTTAAATAACTTGCCGTGGGTAGTGTCCTACAATTTTTTTTTTAAATATGATGTATTGAAGTTTGCTTACAAAATTCGTTTGAAAAATTAATCAGTCAAACTTCATTTTTCTTGCAAAACTTACAATATTTATTTTGTATTTTGAGATTGCATTCAGTAGCATGGTTATTAAGGATAACGTACAAAAAAAATCACTGAATATTAAAATTTGTGACCACAGTACATAAAAATGTGGTATATAGTGGGTATCGATTTTCATAATTTTTCTAAATATTGCTTTTATTACGTAACCCGCTGACGTTGAGTCACGGGACACCCTGTATAGGCCTTTTTAGATATATAAAATTTGGTTAAGATTCGTTAAGTGGTTAACGAGATAGTCAATTTAAAATAAAATTTATATGGAAGATACCATAAAAATTATTTTCTAAGAAATGCGGCTTAAACCATCGAAATGGTATTTAATGTCCTATCAAGTTTAATCAAAATCGTTAGAAACTTGAGAAAAACGATCTTTTTTAAAACTGTTTTATGGCCAGTATATGGTATCCCAACCGTTATTTTTAGATCAATAGAACTCAAATTCCAGACACACCTCCATATGAGATTTTTTAGTACACACAAAAATTAAAAAACAATATAACCAATTCATTATTTACTAGATATCATTTACAATGTGTCTATGATAGAGGAGCAATATCAAATACCAAGTTTGAAGAAAATCGGCACGACCGTTAAGGCTGTATATACATAGGTGCTTGTACATACAGACAGACTAGCAGACAGACACAGAAACAGAATTTTCAAAACCACTTTTTTCGATTTCGCTGTAATCGTAAAGTCATGTTTGACACCACCTAGGCAATTCATAATTAGCCTAGGTAGTATCATTGAGTGTATAAACTCAGTGGTAGTATCTACCTAAAATTGCAAGTAAAATTTATTGAAAAACATTGTTGAATTTTCTTTAGCTCGGCTTAACTGACTGTACTAACTATTTTAACTGCTTATAATTTGTTTTCATTTTCCAGCCCTTGAGTAACAGTATTAAAGCTATAAAATCAAATTCTTGCGGCATTTTATATGTTAGAAAATGTTAAGGTATTTTACATTTTTGAAAATCTCTCCGATGCAAATAAAGAATGAGTCAAGAATCTAACAAAAATTGTATATAAAAATAAAAAAGAAATCGTTTTCATTTTAAATTCAATCACCACGACCACACTCAATTGAATGATTTGGGTAGATTATCAGTTAGGGTATGGGTTTGTAGCTCGCACATTAGAAGCTGCTTTTTGAAAACTCATGATTTGCGTGCTTTAAATTCTAAAAAAAAAAAGAATTCTGTAATTTAAATAAATGATTAATTTATAAAAATTGACGAGTAAATTCTCCCTTTTAGTGTAACATCTCTTTTTTCGCTATTCTGAATTTAATTATCATGATTAAATAATGAAAAGAATTCATGTTAAAAATCGGTACCATGCCCGGAATCGAAAGAATATAATTACTTGAGCAAATTAATAATACATAAGGCCTGATTTTATCGTTGTTATTTAAATACTTTTAAACCACTATACAGAATAAATTCAAGAAAGGCATGCACGTGTAAGAAAGAAATGATGAATGATGTGGTGACTGTTCTCCATTTTTTTCTATTTTTGTAGTTTTTTTATTTTTAAAGAAATTAGGTCTCTTATCATGCTTAATAAAGACATAAATGTATTTATTTAAATTATCAAAATACATTAGCTTTCGAGGAATAGCTTTAACGACGATGATGAGTTTTACCACACCTTTGTTTTCTGAGACTGTAAGTTATAAGTATTATGTACAAATTTTCATGTTTTGCAGTGATTTTTTTTTCTACGTAATGCTTAATAACAATGCTATTGAATGCAATCTCGAAATCAAAAATTGCATTCAATAGCATTGTTATAAGCATTACGTAGAAAAAAAATCACTGCAAAATATGAAAATTTGTGACAACAGTACACAAGTATGTGGCCCAGGGTATCGATTTTCATAATTTTTCTAAATACTGCTATTACTTTTTTCTTACTATTTCCAGTACGAGTATAACCTACCCTATCACCCGGTATCCGCTTGACGTTGAGTTACGGGACACCCTGTATATGACATATCGTTAAATGGGCTAAGGGTTAGCATTCGACGTTTCGTTAATGAATATAGACATAAATTGCGTTCAATGCGTTGACAAAAAGTTAGTCGACAAGCTCTGATTGGCCAGATTCCCTCAAAGGCGAGCTCAAAAGTTGGTTGTCGTTAAGCTGACATTTATCCAACAAGGACTTAAATCTACAAAAATTAGTTGGTCTTATGGGTGAAGGTCAACAACAGTTGATTCGTTATTTAAAGTAAAGTCTTCATAGAAAAGTTGAACTTTGTTTTATTTTGTAGTTAAGTTTAATTGTTTAATTCCAAGCGCATCCTTCCCATCCTTCCAATTGACAGCTGATTTTCACGAAAAGACAAAACGAAAAAGATGAAATCAAAAATAATATGTAATACAAAATCGCATTCGCCTCTAAAAACGAATCGATTCGTATTCTATAATCCAGGCTCCTGGAACACACAAATTCAGGAAAACCAGCAAAAAGTCAAATAAAGATAAGATATACGAACAAAACTGAAAATTATGAAAACACATATTATGTATTTATATAACCATAGGTTGGTTATATAAAGATTCAATTTATTTCAAATTCAAAAAGATTAAGGTACTTTTTAAATCAATTAATTGAACTTTTTTTTAACTAAATCAAAATCAATTCTAATTAAAATGTATGCACCGACACAGTGCAAGCTATGAATCAAGTTCAAGATCTAGATTTAATTGGCTTTCAAATTCAAGGCAATTTCATGGCAGGTTATTTATAAAGTTTTGCACAGCATTACACCTACATCTCTGTATAAATTTATTGTGTCTGGTATCTATATTATATTTAAGTTTACACTTAACATCAATTATTATTGCTTTTCAGAGAAAATAAAAATATAAAAGTAAATTATTGCGCTCTGTTGAAATCCAATTTCGATTCCATTTGCAAATGAACATTGTTTAGTCAACAATCAAAGTAAGATCAAAATTCTACATACATAAAGATAGATGTGCCTTACTTATTTACCTACCTACTTTATTTTTCAAAACTAGTAGCTCCTCAAAAAAAAAAAAAATAAAAATATAAAATAAATTTATTTACATTTCAATCAAACTCTGTTGACATTAACAATCATGACAAGAAAAATAGAGACACGTACAGGTTAAAATTGTATCAGCAAGCAAAGAACTTTCGACACAAGCTTAGCAGAACGCCGAAAACACGTTTACAAATATGTACATATGTAGTATAAAAAACTATATATAGAGTCAAAATAAATATGGCCTAAGTAATTAACACTGCATTTTTATAATTGTTGACTTTTATTATTCGACCGAGCAGTGTACACTTATTACATATGTACGTACATACGTGCTATACAAAACCAAAACAAGATCAAGCCCACATTCCAAGAGAAGATTTTTTATTTAAATTTTATATTAACTACATATCTACATATGCATATAAGTTACGAGTTTTGTTGAAATCGTGATTTACAAGTACTCACCTAATTATAACGAGTGAGCCTCAATGTAAATAGTGTCGTGTGTAAAAGTAAATATCTTTAAAAAAAAAGTATTTTGAAATTTTTATAATATCAAAAAAAAAAATTATCCAATGAATACCGTACATATACATACCTATACGTTCTACATAAGTGTAGAATTTTAAATAAAATTTGTGGCTTGTTTTATTTCCAATCATAAAGATTAAGTTGATGATTGTGTCATAATAAATAAGGATTTAACTATTTGTTAAACTTTTGCTTTACAGCCTTCCTCACTCGGAGTTGGGTTTTATCTTAATAATAAAATAATGATCTGTGTTGAAACTTCACAATTACTACCCTTTCACTTCACTGCTTTATACTAGATTCATTTTAATTATTAACTTTCTTCTCTAGGACAGGGCCATCAAAAAGATACAAGTACCTTTCATTTTTATAGAAAACAATAATTAATAAATAATCATAATCATCAACATATGCGTATTAGATATATGATAAGATGTCACCATTGACGTACTAGATATGTCTGTTAAAATTTTCATACAAACGGCCAAAAAAAGTTGTTCCAGCTAAAAGTGGCCAAAATGTGCCATCATCTTTAGTGTTTAGTGTTAAATGCGTGTACTAATTTCGCCTTTAAAAATTAGATGAAAATGATGACATATTCATTGCAAGTAACTCAATGCCATGTAGAGTGGATTTATGTATTTTGTAAAATAAAACTAGTTTGATAACAATTTCCACCAAAATATACCAAAAATTAAATAATTAATTAAAACAAACATAGCACTGCTACGCAGATTCCCTGTTAGTAGTTGATGGCGCACCTATAGTTATGTTGGAACACGCGTGAAGTTGGCTATTGGCGGTCCATATATAATACGTCAATGGATGTGACCTTAGTGATCAAACCACCATCATATCAGGGCGAAACGCATTATGTACCATAGACATCTGACCAGAAATATGGTTTCCTCCGTTTTATCCATCCACCAACATGTTAGCCATGTAAATCGTTCCAGTGATTGCTGAAATACAGACGGATAATTTTATTAAGAAACATTTTTTGCTTAATCAAGCAATTCATGAGATATTTAAGTATAAATATATAATAAAAAATAAACTGTATTCAAACAGATATATTTTTACTTGTTTACTTATAGGTATTAAATATTAAATATCTCATGAATTACTTGAAATGCAATTAATTGTCAGAAAACTCAATTTTTAAGATTTTTTATTTCTTTTTTTTAATTATTTCATGTTAAAATAATTTATGAATTAACGAAACTATTTCATATTAAATGAAAGAATATTACAGCATACAAGAGACATTTTGAAAACGTCTATTTACACAAAAAGTTAAATAAAAATTGTTGCTCTGTTTCGAATAATTTAAGCGAATATTTGGTAAACTTAAAATAAACATGATTTAACTTTTAAAGGTAGGTAAAAATGTACCTATGTAAAAACAAATTCATTGCTTTATATAAGCAATAATATTTGATTATAATTAATAGATTATAAACATTTTTACCCCTAAAACAACAATTCAATGGATTCAATAATATACCTATTATATATGTATATATTTTTTTATTTTCTTATGTTTTTTGTGAATTTTCCTGTTTAAGTTTTCTCTTATTCTGTTTGGAAGTGGAACAAAAGTACAATTTGTTTCTATTTTGTTTTTTTTGTTTTTTAGAAAATAATCAACAAAATATTTGTTGAATCTTCTTAAGAATTTCACATGAACAGAAAACAGCTGTCAAACAAATTTGGGATAATGTATAGTTCACCCGACGGATAGAAGAATGAAAAGGTAGGACAAAAAGGAATCGAATGGGTGAGGTGAATTAACGATCCACGTGAAAAATTTTATATTTATATGCAGGGGAGAGGTCGGAATAGTGAGACACTTTTTTTTTTTGAACAGTGATATCTCCGAACTCCTTTGAGCTTTCAATATGATTTTTTTGTTCTTTATTAAGACACATTTCTCCTCCTGCTTTTTGCCATTCTTTGTGTACTGCATAAACAAAAAAAAACTTTCTTATGAGTTCGTTGGGGGTCCGAATCCAAAAAGTGAGACAGTGTCGATCGAACAGTGGGACAGTACAATAACTTCAATAAATATTCGCCTAACAACTTTTATACAAAAATTACATGAACTTCACATTTATTTACATATTTTTATTTTAAATAATTTAAATATCAAAAAACAACAAAAAGTAAAATAAACATGTTTTTGCTAAATAATGATAAATTAATAAAATAAAATAAAAAAATCGCATTATTGTTTGTACTTATTTGTATATCTATGTATATATGTATGTATATATAAACATGTAAAAGATAAGATATATACATGCTTATATATTTGATACATATAATATGCATATGTCTCACTCTGTTTGTGCTTTGCATCTGCCTCAGTGTTCAGTTTTTGTTATTTCCAAGAAAAAAAAAAAAATTGCACGAAAAACTGGCAAGGCTATCATAATTTTTTGTTTCTATAGAACAAAAAAACACATAATAAAGAGCATATAGAATTGATTCGTCTACCTGCAAATCGCAAGTTGTTATAAAAATTTTCGCAACACAACAAAAAATGCTTTCGCTCATTTTTCCTGTCTTTACTTATTGAAAGCAACTACGCAACAGGATGTTGTTCGGAGTGGAAACAAAAGTTACACAATGAAAAAGAACTTATATTGCTTTCATCGAAATATCTGTGTGTGTAATGCGGAAAAAGAACTATTGAATGTCTTACTGTTTGAACTGTCTCACTGTTCCAACCTCTCCCCTAATTACCTAAATAATTAAAAAAATTGCAAGTAAAAAC
Organism: Baccha elongata; assembly: GCA_951217065.1. NCBI lineage: Eukaryota > Metazoa > Arthropoda > Insecta > Diptera > Syrphidae > Baccha > Baccha elongata. The sequence goes on from OX578272.1 coordinate 92,661,951, forward strand.
TGCAGGTAGGAAGATGAACATTGACAATGTTAACGAAAACAAATTTTTCAGAATAACAAAAACCTTTTAATAAATTATATTATTTATTGTTAAATTGTTCTCATATTAGTTTATTTAAATATAGAATTTTTCTACCAGAACAAACCCGATTTTTATTGTTGATGTTATTCAGAAAACAATTATTCAGTGTCCATTTTGTGAGAGAGATATAAAAAAAAAAACTAATTATTAATCCAAGTCGCGAATAGCCCATTTCAAATTTGATGTTTTGCCATTCTTACAAATTTATACTAAGTATAGGTAGGTATATAAAACCTGCAAAACTCCTATCGGAAAACATTTTCTTTTTTTCTTTGGTCTTTGACCTCAAAAATGCTTCCCAAGTTGTTCATCTTCTCTTTTTAGTTCACGAATTATTTTTTTTTTAGAAGACTGTAGACACTGCATGACAATCTCAGGCTACACGAACAATTGAAATCTTATCTTTCCAAAGCGTTTAATATCGCCAAAGATACACACGGATTATTTGAAATTTAAAGCTATATCCAGTATAGCCGCACCAAAACAGGTACTAAGCAGCACAAACATTATTGTATTGCTCATTAAAATACATAAATGTGTTATGTTAACGAAATTTATTTTTATTATGAAGAACGCTAAACGCATAGCGAATTAAATTCAAGAAATCGTGATGGGTATGCGAGTAGGGTGGAGGGATATCTATACTTGCAAAACTTGAATAACTATTGAATATCAAAAGAAGAAAGTTTGAATATGAAAACGAAATAGAATATTAATTTTAATAGCAGTTCGATAAATTAAATTTACACGCCTACCAAAATCAAAGAGGCTACTGACATAACTTCGATGTATTATATCTTAAAGGCATTTAGCCCAGGCTTGTACACATAAAGTTAGAAAACTGGGTCACGAATGTAAACGTATGACTACGTGCGACCCAGAGCATGAATCAATTGCGCTAAACCAAGCTGGTTTAAACGAGCTTTGTTATATGGTGAATAATACAAACAAATTTTTTTCAGTTATTTTCATTTGTGTTGAAAGTGTATAACTTTTTGATAAATTTATTAATTTATTGATTACTAGGATAATTTAATGAAAATTCGTACAGCCGTATCGTAACGAGGTATCCGTTCGGATGAAGTTCAAATCGGAAATGATTTCAGATCAGAACTCAAATTGCGATTGAGGTATCCCTTTCGAAACAGAATAAATAAAGCATATATCATTTGACATTTTCCATCAAATGCTTCATTCACACACAGTGTGAAAAATATTCTGATAATTTAAGAACATAATTATTAACAATGAAGTTAGAATTGTATAATGTATGTATAATTAGCCAAGGAAAATTAAAATTTTACTTCGAAAAAATTCGGACAAAGCTGAATTTTGCTGGAGACCTTTGTTTTTATGTCTTGAGCAAATCCTCAAAAGAACCCATGATTTGGCCCGGAGCTAAATTTTTTTCATTACATAAAACCTTTATATTAGAGATACTCGCTATAGCATTAATTTTTCCTAATTTTCTTGAAAACGGCTCATACGATTTCGATGAAACTTTGTGTTCGTTATTCTTGCAAGGTTTTTAATATAACTGCATTTTAAGATTTCGGATAAAGATGCGCATAACGAAGATTTGGTGTTAACGGCTTCTTACAAATTTGGCCGGAACTCTGAAACGGCTTAACCGATTTCATTAATATTTGGTATCGCACATAAGTTTAATATGAAGAACAAGATGACATTTAAAGTTTTTAGCTATAAACAACATAAAACAAAAACAAGAGCAAGTTCGTTCGACCCAGTCATGCATTTAATTTTTTTTTTCTTTGGACTAAGCTCAATGGAAAAACTCAAGGAAATGCGCTTTTTTCCTTTAATAGCCAATTCCATATTAAGACTGTGTGCTTTCTCATGAGCATTGTAGTTGGCCCTTAATTCAGACCGACTAATAAGGCTCCTTACGTACGATAAATTTAAATTTGACAGTTGTCGTTTGTTTTGAATATTTTTTTTTTTTTTTTTACTTTGAATCTTGGAAATAAATTGATAATAAACACTAACGCAAACAGTAACAGATGTCTATTACTAATGCTCAGTTGGCATTTTGGACTGTTTGTTTCTCTGAGTGACTTTTTTTACCGCTGTCCAACACGATCGATCATTTTGCAGTTTTGGTACATGAATTGTTTGACAGAAGCAATAATTAAGATCTATGGGAATTTTTGGTTTTGACATAATGCTTCTGAGAGCTTTCGTTTATATTGACACTAGAATTTCAGAGATGCTTTTAGTTTTACGTTATGTTTGTTCTGTTTAGTTGTACTTCTGTTTGCGTTGTCAATTAGTTGATTTCGAATGTTCTTCATTGATTGTGACGTTAACATTTCGAAAGTTCACGGACGTTTGCGTTGCTTTGCAGTGCGCTGCTCTCAGCATGTCAGCTCTCCTAGTGTTTATTTTTTTAAAAGTAACACAAACAAATTAAAGTGCACGACTGGGTCGCACGAACTTGCTCTTGTATAGCAAATTACCAAATAAATAAAATTGAATTTAATATAAAATAAATTTAATATTTTGTTTTTAATAAAAAAGAAAAATACGAATAAAATCATATGAATTGTTTTTAAAAGTGCTAAAACTACTTTTTAGGAAGATTCAAACGAAAATCAAAGTGTGCAGAAATGCCTGAATGCAAGTTTATCAAAAAAATAATTCCAAAATCGTTAGAGCAGTTTTTAAATAAATCGAAGTTTAATTTTTATAAAAAAAAAAATCTTTTTAGTAAAGCCGTTTTCCAAATATTGAATTTACAAAAAAAAATAAATTAAAAATTAATTAAATCTTTAACTAAGCATTTTTGCAAAATTTTGGTATCGAAGTTATATCAAGTCATCTAGGTCTTTCTATTTTTTTTTTAAATTAAAATCGATTTTCTATTTTCCGGTACCGTTAATAAACATGCGAATTTTTTTTTTCTAAATTAACAAAAGGCAATTGGATAAAAACCATCTGTAATTTTTTTGAAGAAAATCGTTGGAGCCGTTTTCGAGAAAATTAAGCTTTTCCAAAACCGTTATATGGCAGGTACCGTTATTTTTTGAGCAAAAAATTTTTTTTCAATTTCTCCTCTAACTAATGTTCTATAAACCCTACATACCAAATTTAAAGTAAATCGGAACAGCCGTTTAGGCTGTAGGTGCTGATACATACAGGCAGACATACAGACATACAGACAAACAGAGTTTCCGGACCCACTTTTTTCGACTTCGCTATCATCGTAATGTCATGTTTGATTATTATCTCAAATTTTTTTTTTTGTACGAATGCATAACTTGCCTTGTAGTACCTATAATCGCAAGTAAAAAGGACAGTTTTTTTCAATTTCGTTATACTTTATACCCTATTTACCTATATGGAGATTTGTTTTGGAACATGATCAGGATTAAATTACGGTTAGAATTGGGCCGAATTAAAATAAATCGGAATGAAATTAATTCAAATTTTGGGGATTAAGCTTAGTCAATAAACGAAAAATACTAAAGCTCAAGATACAACACTTGCAGCAATATTATCTAACAAAGAAAAAAAGGACATTAAAGCTCGCCCCAATACCGGTACTGTCTAGGGCCCTCCATAACTTGTTTCGGTCCTGTAAGTAGGTGCAGGTAATAGTGTTTAAAAGAGGATGTACACAATTTAGAAAAGTCTGGCTGAACAGAACACATTTATACAACCGGAAATTATCTAGAGAAAAGTGAACTTCAATTGAACGTGTTGCATTAGAATCAGATAATAAATGCTTACATTACATATTTCTATTGTTATTGTTGAAAAATATTCTGTCTTTTAAAAACAGTTGACAAAATAAGTTAAAGGTTCGTTAATGGCGGCAACATATGCAATAGGGAACTATATTTTAAAGAAGCACTTGTTAAAGTGAAAAGCATTTTCGAGTCGGTATATTGGTTTCGAGCGTAACTGGCACTTATATAATTATGTACCTTTAAGTTATGTGGAAATAATTTTGTTTCTGTGGTTTTTTACTTATTATTTAGTCACGAGTAGGGGATTTACAACATCATGCGGGAATGTTAACATTAGTCTTTGATTGTGAAGTATAGGTACTTATAAGAATTACTATAAGGTAGTAACAGTGGTGTATATAATTATTTAAAAAAAACTCATGACTACGTCGCACGAACTTGCTCTTAGATTTAATGAATACCTTTAATCTATAGAGACTCAAGAAACGAAAACAAAATAAATTAAAACATTTCAGAATACACCCACTATAATGGCACAATACAGTAATTTAATTGTTTGTTCATAATTGAATTACTATACAACGAACCTTTAATTGGGATGGCTTTTTAAAAGAAAACGAAAACTTATTTAAAAAGAAAAACATTATGGGACATATTCATAGTTGTTTTTAAACTACAGTTTTGCTTAGATTTGGTTAAAGCAATGTAATTTAAATAGTTTTTCTTAAAAAAGTTTAAACAGTGTATGCCCCAATGTGTCTCTAACTTTCTTTTTGAACAATCAACGATTTAGCATCATACCAAAATATATTTACATACTATGTTAAAAAACTATTATTTTGTAAACTAGTATGATGCTAATGACGTTAAAAATTTTGCGCCATTTTTCAAAGCAGGGGAATTTCAATAAATAAAAAGCGACATGTTAAAGTACCCTAATTTATGTGAATTTAGAAAACGAAAAATCAGCTAGATAATGGCATCCAAATTCCAAATTCATTAAATGCAGCAGTCAGCCCCGGATGTCCAGATTTCGGCGCCCCCTACCATAAATAAGTAGATAGTTGGTATACAAATGTGTCGTTTAAAAAATAAAAGGCACACGACAAATTTGGCGGCCCATCAAGCTGCCGCCCAGGGCACGTGCCCACCCTTGCCTCCCATAGATCTCGGTCTGGCAGCAGGTTGCAGCTACTCATATAAATCACATCAGTTCAAAAGTGGCATATACTGGTCTTTTCAGACGTAAGAGTGGTTAACTTTACCGGGTTTCCGTCTAACAGACGGACATACATTGGCGTCTATAAAAACACAAAAACAGCACCTAAGTGACCGGTTTTATTGTGAAACATGGATTAAATCTCTTCTCTTCTTAATTAATATACTATTTCGAATTTCACCGACTTAGCTCTTCCGTTACGCCAAGGGAAGCTTGCTGACATTTTCTGGGGTCAACCCCACGAACCCCCTCAAGGAGATCAGTTGGGGAAGTGGAAAAATGGGAAAGTTGTGAAGATGTGAAAGATGAAAGAAAGAAGAGCATTTCCGTTACCACAACTTTCTTTTGGCAAGAGAATTACCTAGATATCAGGCGACTAGAACCCCTCCAAACATTTTAAGAATTTGAAAGAGCAGAAACTCTTGTCATATCTTTATTCATGACCACGTGTGAAATGTACAACAGACCACTAAATGTTGAAAATATTGGGCTTTGTCGCAAGTAATGAGAAAACACCTAGCAAAACACAACAAAACTCATATCAAACTGCGGTTTCATATTCTACTCCATCATTGTGGCTCCGCGAAATTAGGCCCCAGGAAATAAGACCCCAAAAGAAAATATGAAATAAGGCCCCAAATTGGGGCCGATAACAACAGGGCTTTCACTTTCATCTTCTTCAAAAATTTCCTCCCCACACGAAAATGGCTGCGTATACTCCCTGATGTTTTGCAGCACGATCTTTACATTGAAAAGCATTAATAAGTAACAGAATAGCTGAAAAAATCGAGCGATTTTTTTCAGCTATTCTGTTACTTACTAATGCTTTTCAATGTAAAGATCGTGCTGCAAACCATCAGGGAGTAACAGAATAGCTGCAGCTATTATTCTGTTACTTACTAATGCTTTTTTGAAGCTATTCTGTTACTCCCTGATGGTTTGCAGCACGATCTTTACATTTAAGCATGAAAAATTAATTTTACCTCGTCAAAATATATTCTATATAGATAACCAACAGCTGCTTGAAACATCCTTGAGGAACAATTTTAAAAGTTCCGTCCATAAAGATGGTTCTGTTGGTCGGTGGAATGTTCTCTTCAATCAGTTTAGTTGTTTTATGGGATGAAAATAAACAATAGGTAAATTGTCCTTCTTACATAATACACGATGTGTAAAATGGCAAAGGATCTGACTCATCTTATGAAAAATGAAATAAGGCCACAAATTGTTTTTAAAATAAAATGAAATTAAGCCCCAACTAGTCTGGGGGTTTTATTTCATTGGGGCCTTATTTCATAATGAAATTATGCCCAAAAAAAATGAAATAAGGCCCCAAAAAATGAAATAACACCCCAAAATTTGAGAAAATTCGTTGTTGTTGTTTTGTGTGATTTTTTTTGGGGCCTAATTTCGCGGAGCCCATCATTGTAATGTACCTACTTCATTTAACGGAGAGAAAATTCTTAAATCAAAATAATAATAGTCAAACTAAGTTTCATGTCTTTGATTCTTAAAATGTTTTAAAACACAACTGCTTTGTTCAAATTTAATTTTAATTAATTTTTTTTTTAAATTGAAGATGTCTTCAATTTTTTTATCAGTGCACTGAATACTAAAAATTCAAAGCTATAAAATAAATTCGTCAAATAATATTATTAAATAGAAAGCCCTCTTCACTATTAAGCAATCAAATTAACAACAACTTATGTCAGGTCTGAGTTTTAATTAGTGGAACACTCGCTCAAAGATGACCACGACAATGAAAAAGTATTTTCAATGCCTGTCAAACAATTTGAATCATTCAACTGTATGTCTTTCAATAAAAAAATAAAAACCAATACAAAACCGCCAACAGTCACAGAACGATATTTTAAATTTATTGTAAGCAATTAAATGATAAAAAATTTATAAAAAAATCCAGTTTGAGCCGCATTTCACACTTAAACAATAGATGTTCAATTTCAATGGCATCAGTGAATTGCATTCTCTTGGGTCAACAGGTTTGCCTTGATCCACCAAAGCTAAGGCAAAGCAAGAGCATCGAAGTTGCACTTCTCAAGGATGGCTAGAGATATAATACATATCTGTGGATTTAAATTTTCGATTGATATATAATTGATTCTGAAAACTTTGTAATCGTCATATTATTATGACGTTGCTTGGTTGTACTCTATTTTAAATTTATTTCTTGTGATGATTGAATTGTTTGATTTAAGATTGTTCATAATTATAAATTGCTGTAATATTTTTTGAAGTTGAAGGTCCCCCATACTTTTTCAATATTTTTGTTTTTTTGTTTTTGCAATTCATGGAAAGCGGCTTTGTTTGATATAAACAATTTTTAATTGTTTATTTTTTTAAGTTTATAAATACGATTTCAAAGATAGCTCATCCCTAATAAAAATGGTTGCAACAATTTGGAGAATTCTTTTTAACTCTTAGGTCCCTCGTATAACGTTCTAAGAACATAGATATGTATAGAATAGTGTATAATACGTATAGGCCTATAATAGCTCTTCAAAGCTCATGTATTATATTTCAATGCATATGAGAAGTGGGTGCAATGGTCTGATCTTTGTAACTGAAAAGTTGTTTGTTTAAAGGCGACGATAGAAAGGCTAAAAAAAAAAGAAGTTAGTAATTGCTTAAATAGAGCAGTGAGTTCTGCGAATTCTGAGTTGATGATCTTGATAACTGACTGTTATAGATGCTGCAATAGGCTGCTGAATCATTTTGAAATAAATTGAAAATATCTTGATTGTGTTTAATCATCAGATAAACATATATCTATTACTAAGGACTTGTCTCACAGTCTCCGAGTAAGTTATTGAAGTAAAATATTTAACAGTTAAATTGTTTGTTTGCTGTTTTGCTGTATATTTTTTTGTTGTTTTCTGTCAAAAAAAGTGCTGAATTGAAACTTGCTTAAATATTGTGAAACAAGCTTTAATTAAAATACTTTATGCAAAAGTCTATAGGATAATCGGACCATAATTTTATACGCACACATATACACATCCATCAATAGCTCTACCCATTGACGTATTAGGTATGGACCGCCAGTAGCCAACTTCACGCGAGTACCAACATAACTAGGGGCGCCATTAACTACTAGCAGGGAATCTGCGTAGCAGTGATATGATTTTTTTAATTAATTATTTACTATTGAAATATTTTGGGGGAAATTATTATTAAACTACTTTTATTTTACAAAACACATCCATTTGGATGGCCAATTCTGATCGCAAAATGGTTCTTTCGTATAGCGCTCTATTTTTACCAACACTCACGATAAACAGATACAAGGAAGGTATGCTCATTGTGCTCACTTCGTTGCGTGACGTCACTATCATCTGTTTATGTCAAAAAATGAAAAAAGTATTTTTTTCCATTTCATTGTTTTTGTAATTTTTGTCTTTTCTCATAGTTAGATAATGAATTGCGTGAATTATGGAACACATTTTATGTTATTCGAATAAGCTTAATCTTAGATGGATGACATAAAAGTGATGAAGTTGCTAATTGGTTGATGTAACTTTTTTGTATTGCTTACAATTGTAGATTATTGCTTTAAAAATAGTTACCAATAGTAACCAAGAAAAAACAGTTTTTAGGTGTAGGTCTACACATAGCCGTGAATGGTTGATATATCAAATTTCAAAAACTATAATCAACAAAACACAATAGGCAACTTTAACCTTATTTAAAGCTTGCGATAAAAAGGGGCGAAGCTGCCCTTTAATATTGAGTACAAAATTGGTTTGCCAAATTCAGCAAGAGTTTACTCTGCTCAATCATACACATTATTTATTTCGTATCAGGAATCATTCATAACATGAATGGCAAAGTCATAATTGTAATTTTATAAACTGAATAAAATAATGTTCTGTCTTTCCCAGTTTTATGTATTTTATTTCTTGTTGACTACTTAATCATTAATTAATAACATTAGTGTCTTGTCTAGCGACTTGTTGTTAATTAAACAAGCGGGACAATAATTCTTCTTCTGTTTGATGTAATAAATAATTATAGATAAGATATCATAAACGACATTTCGAACTCTTTTGTCGCCATTATCGTTAAATTATTGATTATTTAATCGAAATGTGGATAAACTTCATAATGTAAATGTAAGAAAAGGTATGTTTAAATATCTTTAGCAATACTTGGGAAATAAATCATCAATTTCAATTTTAAAAAAAATCTCGTGTTTTCAACAAACCGCATGACTGTCGCATGACTGAGCCTAAAAAAAATTAATTAGGTAATTTAATTTGAAATTTCCAATTGATTGCAGAGTCTTAATTTTTATTGTCGATGTGTTAATATCACAGATCAATTTTATGACGATGGCATGAAAACAAGGCAAATATACGAACAAATAAATTAACAGTTGGCTTAGCACATGAATTTCTTGATGAACAAAATAGTAGAGGAATCTAAAAAATATGGGTTTGTTGCAACTTGCGGTCGAATATAGAAATAAATTTACCAGGGGAGCGACTGACCTTAATATTCTGAAAGCTGACATGCTAGAAATTTTATATGTATGGTCAAATAAATAAAGTCTTTGAATATTACCATTTTTAGAGAGTAGTAAATGTAGTTTTTTTTTTTTTTAAGATAGAGTTACCTATATATTGTATATGCATACGGTTTTTCTTAGTCGGGACTCGGGAGTATTGACTTAAAACTGCCTTCTTAGGGCAGTATCTCTGGTTTCCGGCCATTGTCATTCATTAATGAGTGGTCCTGAAGAAATAACTGGACAAAAATTCAGGCGCGCCAAAATAATGTCCCGAAATCGGTCGCTAGCTCTCCTACTAATACTTTTTTGTAAGCAAAAAACATTTTCTTTAAAAAAAAAGTGTAGAGTTTTTAAAAAATAATTTTCAAAATCAAAATTTTGAATAAAAAATTCTAAATAATTTTTTTTCAATATTTTTTTGTAATTAATTTATTTTTGTAACAAAAATTCAATAATCTTTTTAGTCCAGTTCGCTATATAAAAAAAATACGTGAAATGGAAAAGAATTAAATTTACACTTTCCTTTCACAATTCGATAGAGGGGGTCATTAGGAGCATATATGTCATGACAATCGATCTTGTGTTAAAGCCTCCATCTTGTATTTACCGAACACTTGGTATATACTGAATAACTCGAACATTTTTACTTTTGACAAAAGAGATTAAGGCAAAAAGAAAGTAAATTTTGTTATGTTGAACTGAAGTATGGGCGTCCCAAGTTGAGCCAAAAGGGATACTTTGCGCCCATCGACTGGAATGGGACAACACCACTTCTCCACATATATTTTTGCTTGAAATCTTTGAAAAATACGATAATTTTCATGATTTTTCTATGTGAATCTATTTTGTTTGATTTTCTCTGAGCTATACCCCGGCTTTCGTTTTCAGTATTCTATATAATTTCCCAAAATCCAAGCTCTTTTTTAACAGAAAAACGACAAATAGGCTCCTCAATGACCCCCTCTAACGACTTGTGATAGAAAAGTGTACAATTGTGTTTTTTCCATTTATAATAGCCCTGTTTCTCCAAACGCTTTTAAATTTTAATTCGGTTGTTTAATCTTAAAATAGCATTTTTTATTTGCACAACAACAACTTTCAGTTTTAAAAAGACCAATAAACTAAAGCCCCATTTTGTTCCAAATAAGTTTTAAAATTGTCTTTTAAATAAAAGGGCAGCTGTCATTCCAAAGTAATAGATAGAGAGAACACTAAAAGTGTTTGATTGATACATATGTTATACTTTGATTTACTCTAATGAAAGATTCCATGATCCACATCTACCATCCACATCCAGGGTTAGTACAAATTATTCATTTTATTTAAAACCACCATCTAATATCGGTGCAACAGATATAAAATTTAAATGCCATAATTTGTGTACTCCTTAAATGGTTTTAAATGTTTTTGGTGCAACTGGAGTTGTCAACGGGCGGCAAAAGTGCCCCTATTTCCCTAATTTTAGGATGCCCGCCCCATGCTTAAGATCGAAGTAATAAAATTTACCTTTATGTCTTATTATTGTTCGAGATCAGTTTAAACCAATTTTTCGGTAAACCAACAATAGCGGCTTGGACACAAGCTTCCCGAAAAGACACATAGGCTTCTAATGCACTTCTCTTACGAATTGTGAAAGAAAATTGTACAGCCAAATTGTTTTCATTTAAAAGTCTACTGGAATTTTATTTTATATCAAAAATAAAAAAAAAAAAATTAACAAGTATTTTATTTATAAATAATTTTTAAAAACAATCACTTAAACAACTTTATTTAAAAAGAAAATAGGAACAAATGCGCATTTATTCAGACTTTATAAAAAGGTATATATCATTCCTTTGTAAGTGTTATTAAGAAAATCCTGACTTAAAAAGGAACATCAAAACCCCCTCCCATACAATTTTTTCTTGCCTTAACTCATACCTACACCCTACACGCTATAGCTGTTTGTCACATTTTATGCGAATCACTTTCCACATAATGTAAACCACGGCTTAATTCCCATCGGCTCAGTTGATTTAGACAAAAATGTTTTCATGTTTCACATCTTATTTTGTGATAACACATTTATGTAAGTAGGTATATCTCTTTTTTATTTTTATTTGTTTTTTATTTTAAAGATGTAAACACTTTCATTTAAACCCCTATAATTGTACACTTTTGATATGCCCGCATTTATATTTATATTTTTAATATGACACAATATAGGAGTTTCCATCATATTTTCGTTATTTTCCAAATTGCTGCCACTTATGTATTTTTGTGGAATGTGATAATTACTTAGTTAACCTCCTGCTACCTGCTTTGATATATTTAAACAGTATTTTAACTAAACGAAACTAGATTAGGAATTTATGTAGGTCCCTTACACTATTTTTATTTTATTAATTTTTACAATTGTGTGTTATTTTTTTTTTTTTTTTTTATTTCTAATTGATAATAATTATAACCGTATCAGAAAAACCAAAACTTTGTTATTTAATTCATGTTTTCTTTACTCTTTATTATTTAGACCCCATGCTGTAACAAATTTTATAAATGTCGATATTGCCATGATGAAAATGAAACCCATCATTTTGACAGAAAAACATTAACAGAATTAATTTGCGTTGAATGCAATACGAGACAAAAAGTCCAAGAAAAATGTGAAAAATGTGGTGTTCGATTTGGAAAGGTAAAATTAAATATATAAAACTTTATATTATGTATCTGTAAAAATTGACTTGACTTTTTTTTTGGTTTAGTACACCTGCCTTATATGTAATCTTTTTGATGATGAAGACAAAAATCAATACCACTGTAATGGTTGCGGAATATGCCGCATAGGGGGCCGAGATAATTTCTTTCACTGTGAAGTATGCAATATGTGCCTACCCATTGAGCTGAAAATCGAAGGACATAGGGTAAGTCATACCAATTCCGCAGAGCGGTGCTACTTTTTAGTAAAAGCTTAAATCTTATAGAACTTTTCCAGTGTGTCGAGAACATATCGCGATCGAATTGTCCAGTTTGTCTAGGTGCCATTCATACGTCACGAATACCATGTCATATCCCAGACTGTGGACATTTATTGCACAAAATGTGTTTTGACCAACTGCTAGCGTCTGGGCACTACGTATGTCCTACATGTCAGACATCATTGCTCGATATGACCAAAATGTGGGAATACCTAGATACGCAAGCTTTACTAATGACCATGCCAAAGAAATATGAAAGCCAAAGGGTTTACATATTTTGTAATGATTGTCATGACGTAAGATGCATTTTAAAATTTGAAATATAAAAAAAATTTTAAAACAATTTTTATTTAGACTTGCAAAACCAAATTTCATTTTGTGGGCTTAAAATGCATCCACTGTGGCGGCTATAATACTACGCAAGATGTCAAAAGACGAATGTCATGGGCAAATGTTGGTAAGTTGATTTTAAATTTAAATAATCAGTATTTGAATTAATTAATTGATACTAGCGAACTCTTTAACTTAAACATGAATGCATTTTTTCTGTTCATTCTTTTCAGATACTTCAACATCAGCCTGACATTTGCTCAATTTCCTCAACAAAGCATACTATCATTTACCTATTTCACATACATTCACTCGTTTGAGAATATGAATTGCAATTATAGATTAAATAAACTATTAAAGAATCTTTAACATGTGTAAAGTATTAAATTTTTAATTTTAATGTTATACTTTAATTGAATGCAAAACTCTTGTAAGCAGACCTCTAAGTAAAAATTATAGTATATCAAAAAGAATATTATAATTATTTTATAGATAAAATCCAAAATACAATAACAATTTAAAATAATTCAATCAGTTTTTCATTTTTGAACAGAAATAAAAAACATAAAAGTACTTATACGATGATTTTGTTTGATTAAGATATTTGAAAAAAAAAATATTCCACATATGTACGTCACAACACTTTTATTTTGTTTTATGCAAGAAACACACGAAAAATCCGTTGCAGCAACACAGCCATGTTGAAGCAACCCGTTGCTTGGTTTGTATGCTGTGTTGCCAATCTAAATACTATAGTTTGTCCTCTATTAATTGGCAGTACAGGAAAGATAGGGATGTTTGTCTCTCATTCGCACTTCTTTGCTTTCCATAAGGTTATCTTCTTTCAAAAGCTCTAACAGGGTTGCCGTAGTAAGCATTTTGAATTGGAAAAAAACTGAAAAAATATGATGTAGGGTTACCTTTCTTCTTTTTTAATTAAAATAATTTTCTTAATTTTTATTTATAAAAATGAAATGAAATTTATCTTTTTCCACACCACCAAGAGGTAAGATAGTAGGCGCGTTTTTGAAGGGTATCCCCAGTAGGCCTAATCCCTTTTAAATAAAAAAACAAACAAAAAATAAAGAATTTATTCATTAAGATTAATATAACAAGTAAAATAACTAAACAAGCATAACAAAAATAAATATAAATTCATCTATTAAATAAAAATATGTACATTTATATACAAGGTATTTTAATCACTCGAGAAGTTACTGCTGCTGTTGCTGCTCTCTTCATCTAGATTTATTATGAGGCTTTCTACAGCGTTTTCCGAAAAAACGTCCATTTCCCACATTTTCGGCTCAATTACCTGCTCGACGTGTTGGACACACCGGTGCCATTTCTCAGCGTCAACGTTCCTTATCGCAGTTTTAAAAAGCTCTTTGATTTCAGCCATCTTAAAGGACTTGTTCTGGCTTGCCACGAATCCTTTCACTTGAGCCCAGACCAATTCTATTGGATTTAGCTCACAGTGATATGGAGGCAAGCGAAGCACTTTGTGTCCTGCAGCTAAAACACAAAAAAACACAAACATGATCAACAAAAACACTCCACGATAACACTTTTGTACTAGTAATAAGCTCATCTCAATATCTCATTATCATTTCATCAATAAAAGGTATTTTTTAAGCTCTAAAATCAAAAGTTCCCCAACAGAAACTCAATATAAAAAATACGAAACGAGTTACCAAATGGACAAAGGTATCTCTGTTCGAATGGATGTTAAAAGAGGGTTGAAATGCATCAGCCAATCAGTGCGTATTCAACTGTACGCTAGGCAGGTCGTTGTGGGATTTATGTCGGATGCGATCGAAAAATCATTGGCGGGTAAACATTTTTTAAATGGGGTTTCTTTCAATTCAGTATGGTGCACAAATAAGGCGCGCTACTGATTTTGAAAAAGCTTCCCCATAAGGCATGTACTGCTAATTAATAGAGGACAAACTATAAATATTAGTCAGACTGAAAACATTTTTCCTTTTGCAGAGCCTTATATTACAAATCAGACCCTCTATTGCAGAATAACATTATCTGAACTCACAACCGCACTCTACAATGCAGCAAATAAAAAGACCTTACATATGTCCCGACAGAATTTGCAATGAATTTTACAAAAACGCCCCCTTAGACTTTCTTATGATTCCTGAAACATTCCTTAGGCTTTTCAAGACTCTTTGGTCTTTTCTTTTTTTAAAAAAGGCGATGTTAACCTATCAATAAATTATTTGAATCTATTCTTCTGAGGCGGTTAAATATATGGCTACAAAGTTGTGAAGTTTTTTAAAAAAGGCGATGTTAACCTATCAATAAATTATTTGAATCTATTCTTCTGAGGCGGTTAAATATATGGCTACAAAGTTGTGAAGTGTTGAGTGAATATCAAGATGGTTTTCGCAAAGGGCACTCCACAGTAGACAATATATTTACTTTAACTTCAATATCAAATTATTTTCTGAGGCAAAACTGGAGTTTGTACTTGTTTTTTTTTTTTGTGGATTTTACGGTCCTTAAAAATATGTACAAAAACACCCGCACTTCGGTTTGGGATGGGTCAAGTATGTCAGAATGGTTATGGAAACAAGTTCCGGTGTCAAACAGGGATGTCTTTTAAGTGCCAGTTCTGTTTACTATTTTTCTGGATGACATTTCTAACTTCTTACCAGCAGGTATAAGATTTGCTGGTTTAAACTTAAAGGTTCTTCTGTACGCAAATAATATTTTACTGCTGGCAGAATCCCCGCAAAGCCTACAGCTGATGTGATAAATAGACTTATAGATTTTTATAAAATGTTAATCTTAAAAAGTCTAAAGTAATGATCGTGAGAAACTACTAATAATCCTACAGGGGATACTCATGCGCCTGTTTATTTACCTATTTAGGTCATAGATTCAATTTATTTGCGTTTGACTATACAAACTGCTCATAATTTTTAACCTTGTAATAAAGACTTTGTTTAACTGCGGATGGTTTTCTGTTTTAAAACAGAAATCTTAATAAACAGTTGGTAACCCTGTCGATAATTATATTTATATTGCCGTGAATTTATAAACAACATGGCGATCAAATTTTGTTTGGATTTTTCAAATACCATATGGTATACGGGTAAACCACCAAGGAATATGATAGTAACACCACGAGAGCAACATGGTATTATAGCTATAGCGTGGTATCGAAACTATGGTTTTTTTTTATGCAACTTTTTTGACGCAGCTCCATAATTAACCATTCCTTTTTCATAAAACTGCCTTGAATTATGTTTTGTTGCTGATTAATTAGTTAAAATGGTATATTCTGTTTCAAAATAGACGTGTCAAAAAATGAAAAAATAAGGTATATCAAAAATTATTAAATTAATGTATTTTTAGTGGTTATTATGTGCCAGAATAAAAAGAAAATATTCAAAACTAGCATCTTTTCATCAAAATAAAAAAAAATCAATGACTATTTAGTACCCAGCTGTCATCGCATACTAAAAAGGTGTGTGTCACCCTCCATGGTATTTGTCAATACCATGGTATCTATACCAGCAGTGTGTGTCCAAGGTATTAGGCCCAGTTTTTCAGTATTGGGTTAACTCTGACTTAAGCTCAGAGCTAGTTAATCCCGAGAATAAATTAATCTCGAGCTAACTCACGAAACAGTTTTTCAGTAAAGGACAAACTCTGATTGGAAATGGTATATGAATGCTGGCATGTTTATTGAAACGTGTCATTTTCAATGAAAAAATAAAACAAACTTA
Source organism: Baccha elongata (assembly GCA_951217065.1). NCBI lineage: Eukaryota > Metazoa > Arthropoda > Insecta > Diptera > Syrphidae > Baccha > Baccha elongata. The sequence goes on from OX578272.1 coordinate 92,678,519, forward strand.
ATAAAGCAAATAGCTATACATTTTTCCAATAGGAAAATAATATTGTTGTCGGTGAGCTTTCTTGCGTTTTTATTAATTATTTATAATTAAAATCTATACTAATCTTAACAGGAATGTCTAATGAGACAAAACACTTATAAAAAAGATTGATATGGTATGACCTGGACGAACTACAAATATATTAAGTTTATAGATGTCAAACTTTATCACGAAATAGTTCGGAGGAAACGCCTTTCGTGATTTATAAATCATTTATCTAAATCCGGTCGGTGGGAACATGGTATAAGTGTGTCCCTGCGTTTGTAATGTCGACTGTGACAACTCAAAGCAAAAGAGGGAAAAAACAATTTGGCTCCCGGAAATTACGCCATAGGAAATTACGCCAGATTTTTTTTTTTGAAAAAACGCCAGAATATTTCTTTTGGTTAAAATTGGAAAAGCACCAGAAAATAATTTGGAAAAAACAGCAGAAACATTGGAAATTGTGCCAGACAGCTATGGAAAAAAGTCGGAAAATGAAATGGAAATTAGGCCAGAAAATATTACATTCTGGCTTAATTTCCACATTTCATTTTGGAAAAAGAACCTGAAAATTAATAAATAATTTCTGGTCTAATTTCCTCATTTCATTTTGGAAAAAAGGCCAGAAAAGTTTTTTTCAATTCTAACAAAAAAAATGAATAAAAGTAAGTAAAAATACAACTAGCTGTGATCTGGAATAAGCGATTGTGTACCTACTTACTAGGGGGGGTGGGGGTCAACAAATTAACGGCCGGGGGGGGCGCGTCGCGGGGCGCGCTTGCGCCGGGGCCGGGCGTTGCACCGCGTCGCGAGTCCGGCTACCATCGGCGGCGCGCCGCGCGGCGGGGGGGGGGGCGCGTCGCGATACGCGACGCAACCCACCGCAAACCGCCACACCCCGCTGCGCACCGCCGCGCCCCGCACCGCGCGAACCCGCTACCCGGCGCGCCGCCGATGGCAGCCGGACTCGCGACGCGGTGCAACGCCCGACCCCGGCGCAAGCGCGCCCCGCGACGCGCCCCCCCCCCGGCCGTTAATTTGTTGACCCCCTCCCCTCCCCTAGTAAGTAGGTACACAATCGCTTATTCCAGATCACAGCTAGTTGTATTTTTACTTACTTTTATTCATTTTTTTTGTTAGAATTGAAAAAAACTTTTCATAATCCGTCATTATTGACTGTGGTTGCAATTTAAATATACTTTCATCTATATATGAAAATAACTTTGTATAGCATTGCTCTGATTTTTTTGTCATTAGAACAAAAAACACTGGATATATCTGTAAAATACAAAGATTGTTTAGTTCAATATTTATCTTTTTTTTTTATTTTTAAACTCACATGCTCGAAGTAGTGTATATGTATAATTAAAAGCTGTTTAAAACAACCAATAGGGACAATTTTGAAAGTGGCATCGATCACGATAATACGATTTGACGGAGGAATGTTTTCCCTTATCAGGTCCAAAATCATCTCTGATGCAAAAATACAGAAAGCAAAATCGCTTTCTTCAATACATGCCTTAAAAAACGGGCGAAGATGATTCTCGTGCTTAGTAAGGCCGTAGTCGTTCCAAATCGACTCTTTTTGGAATGCTTCTATGACCTCTAAAGGTGACCTTGGCGAGGAAACGAAAATTTTGCTGGTCAAGTATCGCAGGACGCAGGCCTCTTTCAATTTTTGAGAAACATAATTCCGTTGCAGCATCTTGATTACTGCCAAAAAGTCAGTTTTAAGTATGGTTTTATAATAAAAAAATTGAACATTATTTATACCTTTCGCAAACTGATCTAAAAGCTCGGCGAATACCGCTCATAGCATTTGTATCATTTAATACCACAGCGGAATTCATGCACTAACCCTTGATTTTATTAAGCACCTTTAACTCTTCGTAAAATTTTTTTTGATCGCTGTGGTTATGGTCGATAAATTTTTTACTTTTGAACACATGCCATCACTATTCACCATCATTTTTGCTTCACAGTTTTTAACATAGCAAATATATACAACACTATCTTTATAAGAATATTTTTTTTATATATTTGCTTCTGGTCAATCACATACAATAATTTGCTGTTTTTTTGCTTTCCGGGCACAATTTCGTATACAAAACTTTCCATTTTAATTTTTTTTTCTTACAATTATTACAATCCGCGACAAACGCTTGAAAGAAACTAAATCACATCGCTTTGGATGTACGTGATACCACAAAAAACAATACTCAACATAACTGTTATTTGTTTACCAAATTTATGTAAAAACCGTTTTCTGGCTCTTTTTCCAAAAAAAAAAAAGGAAAAAACGCCAGATTTTTTTCTGGCTCTTTTTCCAAAGCAAAAAAAGGAAAAAACGCCAGAATTTTTTCTGGCTCTTTTTCCAAAATAAAAAAAGGAAAAAACGCCAGATACTTTCTGGCTTTTTTTCCAAATTTTTCTTTCTGCCTTTTTTTCCATTTTATAAAATGGAAAAAGCACCAGAATTTTTTTTGGAAAAAATGCCAGAAAATCGGAAATATTCCCAGAAAAATTTAGCACTTTTTTCCTAGGCAAAAACGCCAGATTTTGTATGAAAATTTTTTTGGCTTTTCTTCCAAAAAAAAATCTGGCGTAATTTCCGGGAGCCAACAATTTTCGTTTTCAGTTGATGAATTGTTTTTAAATTTTTTTCGGCAGTTAAAATAAGCACCTTAAATATAATACAATTTTTTAAAATTAATTTATTTGTGTTTCATGTCATGACCCTTTAAACGAATCTGTCAAAACTATTCTATCCATAAAGTCTGATTTACAATGTCGCGTTGGCGTTAGCGCCGCGTACGTAACATTCAGTCAGCGTTACGGACGCATTGATATGACAGAAGAAATCAAGTGAAACTGAATATAAAAATATTTTTTTCAAAAATAGTCTTAAAAAGTTGTTTTGCCAATTCGATATTAATATCATGTGTTTTTTCCCATTATAAAAACAATATTGAATTTGTTGGTAAAAAATTTATCACCAAATGAAACTATTTCACTCCATTTAAATGCATTTAAAACTTGCGCAACTACAAAATCTATTTAATTCCTTTCAAACACACATCTCTGTTTATCAAAATGTCAGAGACATCCAGGAAAGATATTTCGGAGGGGTATACTCTCCTTCTACTTGCTTTGATATAAGCTTCTATGAATAATAATTGAAGAATATTGATTAGACCTATTGGTTATATAGATCCCTAAGTCAGGATTTACATTGACCAATTTTTCAGGAACGTGTCGAGAATATGTAGGGAAATGAGATGATAGTCAAACATGCATGGTCGGCAGTGTTGCATGAATGTAGTGGTAGGCCAAACTTGACAGTCCCATTTGAAATGCAAGGGCGCACGCACACAGAAGTTTAATACTGCCGATTTGAAAGTGTGTAGGTAAAAGTGGGTGGAGCCTGCTGAGTTGATGTTCTATTTATTTATTATTCTATGACGTTCCGAAAAAGTTGGTCCGATTCTTGTTATTCTTTTTTGCCTTATTCGTTATTTTTTGTAGTTGCTTTATTTTTGTTCGCTTTCGGTCAGGGTTGTTTCGCGGATTTGTTTGAATTCCAAAGCAGAAAAAGAATTTAAAAATAAAAACCTGACTAACAATTTTTTATTTTTGAACAAAGTTCAACTTTTAACCCTTTTTTTCTGAAAATATGTCATCAATTAATACTATCGCACAAGATCACATAGTTTTTAACTACAATTATACCTAAAACGATTATTAAAAAAATCTGTAAAACGGAATTTCGGCATGTAGTACTCAAAATATATTAACGGTCATACATGCCTTGATATCGTTTTCAGTGGTTTCTTAAAAATCAACAATCTCACTATTTTTATCAAATTCAACTCGACCATGAGTGAAAGAATACAGTGTAAGCCCACCATTATGAATGTGACGCGCTATCTGAATATCAAAAATTAAAACCTTTTTTTTATTTGATTAATGATTGACAACTTAAACGTCAGTGTGAAAAAAGTTGAAAATTTTTGTTTGCTATTTCTCTAATAAAGCGGCGTTTTTTCCGCGAATAGAAAAATAAATTTACCTCGCCAAATAATAAAAAAAATACTTCTGTTTTAATAATCTCTACCCACAACCAAAAATATGTCCGACAATGATGATGATTTTATGTGCGAAGATGATGAGGATTACGGATTAGTAAGTAAAAATCCATTTTAATTTGCTCTTCAAAAATTTACAAAACGTTTATTATTTTTCAAGGAATACTCGGAAGATAGTAATTCAGAACCCGATGTTGATCTCGAGAACCAATACTACAACAGCAAAGCTTTAAAAGAAGATGAACCCAAGGCAGCCTTGGCGTCTTTTCAAAAAGTCCTAGACCTTGAAAATGGTGAAAAAGGCGAATGGGGGTTCAAAGCGCTCAAACAAATGATTAAAATTAATTTTAAATTGGTAAATATAAACTATTTGTTTTTAACAAAATAAAATATTTTATTATGATATGATTTTTATTTTTAGAACAACTATGAAGAGATGATGGTGCGCTATAAACAACTCCTTACATACATCAAAAGTGCTGTAACTCGCAATCACTCGGAGAAATCAATCAATTCGATTCTGGACTATATATCCACATCCAAAAATGTGAGTACTATCTACTTATTTAAGTCTTATATTTAAAAGAAGAGGTTTTTCTTATTATTTATCAGTTTTTTTTTTGTTCCAAATGTAAGATACGCACAATCATACAATGTGCAGTTGATTTGCTACAAAAAAGCAAATAAAAAATAGCCCAGGATTATTTACACTACGTAATTTCACCAACAGCTTTTTTTAGTAGTGCATATTTTGGTGTTGTTTTCTATTAAATGCCAGTCTGAAGTATTGGAGTTTAATAGGTATAGGACCACAAAAATGCAAGATTCATAGTGTAAGCTAAAACCGTCAGGCTATGCACACTCCATCAAATCTTAAGCTAACCTAAACTAAAGTAGAAGCTAAGTTACCCAAATTAAGTTAAGAAGAACAAAGCTTAAGAGAAAACATCGTTATAAATATTAGTAATTATTATTTATATCGTTAAAAATAGACTCACTGATTTAATAGTTTTGCATTTATATACTCGGACCAACTTTGTTTAGACCTGGAGAATAATATTTTAATACATAACAATATTTAAGAAAAAAATTGCATCTCAATTGTGGATTGCGTATAATTTGGTTAATTTGGTTTTCAAATAAATGCGAGTCAAAACTGACATTATATGTAAACATTTTAAATCATAACAACTAAATATGTATTTCCAGATGGAACTGCTTCAAAATTTCTACGAAACAACATTAGATGCTTTGAAAGATGCCAAAAATGATCGCTTGTGGTTTAAAACAAACACTAAATTAGGGAAACTCTATTTCGATCGCAATGAGTTTGGTAAATTGCAGAAAATTTTAAAACAACTTCATCAATCCTGTCAGGTAGCAGACCGAAAATGGAATCTTATTTTATTACAGAAAATCCTTTCAATGTATAAAATTTTTTCAGACGGATGATGGCGAAGATGACTTAAAAAAAGGAACACAATTACTTGAGATTTACGCTTTGGAAATTCAAATGTATACCGTGCAAAAAAACAATAAGAAACTGAAAGCTCTCTATGAGCAATCATTACACATAAAATCAGCCATACCACATCCACTGATAATGGGGGTTATTCGAGAGTGTGGAGGAAAAATGCATTTGCGAGAGGGTGAATTCGAAAAAGCACACACAGATTTCTTTGAGGCTTTTAAGAATTACGACGAATCTGGTTCGCCTAGAAGAACAACCTGCCTGAAGTACCTAGTCTTGGCTAATATGTAAGTGTTCGATGTTCAATTGTGTTTTACTTTACTATATCCATTTTTTCAGGTTAATGAAATCCGGAATCAATCCTTTCGACTCCCAAGAAGCCAAACCCTATAAAAATGATCCAGAAATCCTAGCAATGACTAATCTTGTAGTTTCCTATCAAAATAACGATATCAATGAATTCGAATCTATTCTGCGGATCAATCGAAACAACATAATGGCAGATCCTTTTATCCGAGAACACATAGAAGATCTTCTGAGAAATATAAGAACTCAAGTGCTTATTAAATTGATTCGACCATATAAGAATATTGCAATTCCATTTATCGCGAACGCTTTAAATATTGAACCGTCGGAAGTGGAGAGTTTATTGGTTTCATGCATCCTTGATAAGTATGTTCATGAGTTTTGTTTATATACAAAAAAAAACTAAATTGTTCTTTATTTTTAGTACAATTCAAGGCAGAATCGATCAGGTTAATCAAGTTCTTCAGCTAGACAAGGAGAACAGTTGTGCAGCACGATATAATGCCAAGGATAAATGGTCGAATCAAATTCAATCACTGCAACTGGCTGTCATAAATAAAATGGCTTGAAGTCATTTTATATAATTTTATAAATATGCAAAATAAGCGTTAATGCCTTTTTCGTACGATCATTAAATAATTTGAAAGCTTCACAAACAAAAAGTAGTAATTTTTGTATTTCTACTGATGACGTGTTATGACTTCTATTTCTCTATCGCCTATAGTGCTACACAAACAGGTAGAATATTTATACAGGCAAAAATCTATTCAAATACGAAAGTTGAAAATCATCTTAAACTGCCTAAGGGGCCGGTTATAGCGATCAGGAAAAACTTTTCAAATCGATAATTAACTATGTTCTGATTTTATTTGAAACACAAATGCTAAATTTTTCGATAGCAAATAACTCACAAATTTTTCTGATGATAAAAATTTCAATTATGAATGTATTTTTTGTAACAAATACATTTGATTATTTACCTGATGGAATTTCCGTACGAAGAATTAAATTCCATCATTAAAATAAATATATGCGATTTTTACAATAAGTATTTGTTCGACTCAAAATTTTATCATCACAAAAAATTCTTTGAGTTATTTGCCATCGATCAGTGAAACATTTTTATTTTAAAACAAATGAAAACATAAAAATTCTCGATCTGAAAATGTTTCTTGTTTCGTTTTCCTGATCGCTATAACCGGGCCCTAACTTCGAGAGAAATTCTATTGAAATTACGTTTTATAACAGTTATCCCGGTGATTTAAGAAAACAATTCATAGCTCAAATAAGCCAGAAAACACAATAGCATTGTTCCAGAAGTTTCCAAACTACATAACACTTTTCTGACCAACATTAAATTAATTTGACGTTAATCAAACTGAAGTGACGCTCGGCCATAATTTAAGTAAAATAACGGTTAGTGCTATTATACGCCGTTTTGTTAAGCAGAATTTAGTGCGAAAACTTTTGAATTGAATTGTCGAAATCGTGCAATTTTGAAAGTATGTTTGAACCATTGACGTATTAGGTATGGACCGCCAGTAGCCAACTTCACGCGTGTTCCAACATAACTAGGGGCGCCATCAACTACTAGCAGGGAATCTGCGTAGCAGTGATATGATTTTTTTAATTAATTATTTACTATTGAAATATTTTGCTGGAAATTATTATCAAACTACTTTTATTTTACAAAACACATCCACTCCTTATGCCATGAGTTACTTACAGATGAATATATTATCGTTTTCATTTAAATTCTAATGGCGAAATTAGAACACGTATTTAACACTAAAAGATGATGGCGTTTTTAAGCTGTTTTAAGATGGACCAACTTTTCTTGGCTGTTTGTATGAAAATTTCAACCGACTGGCGGTCCATATCTAGTACGTCAATGGTTTGAACCTATTCACTGGATTCAAGTCTTTTTAAGATTTTCGTTCGGTGTGAAAAGGCCTTTAAAAAACATCAGTGAAATAACAGCGACATCTCTAAATGAATAACATGGCAAAATAGACTTACCACACAGAGCCACCTATGTTAAAATAGCCAACATTAGATTAACTGTCAAAAATGTTCCACCGTAACCTAACCCATATAGTCTATGGCGCTTCTGTCATTTCTCTTCGTGTCGTCGCATTCTTTTAATTATTTTTCTTTTTTCACACACATAACTAATTTCTCTAATAAAAATTTCACTTTATTTACCCAGAATATAAGAAAAATATAATTTATCTTGTCAAAACAATTAAAAAAACATAACTGGCAATGTATTATCAATATTAATAAATTTATTATTCGAATATAACTACGAAATAATTGCCATCGACCATACAAAAAAATCGGTTCCTGTTTAAAAGAATTTTTTTTGCAATTTTTTTTTGTTAAATTTTTATTTCACTTGCATTTTTCTTCGTCTCCAGTTGTACGTTTTCTAAAATTATCGGAGTGCACTCTTATTGTCGTATACGTAGTCTGTTTATAAAAATGTTTTGTGGAGTTAATTTTATTTAATAAGTGTACAACAATAACAAAAGAAAAGGAATATAAAAATCATTGCAGAAATGCCATTAAAGTTTTTGAAAAAATCTCGTCACTACAATGTTACTTCAAAGAGCTTGTTTGTCATATCGGTTCATCATCTTCTAGGTAAGTTTGATATTTCTTACAGAAAATCTTAATTAGATAACGTGCAGGCAGAGATAACTTCTAATAAGCAAATCAAATACAAAAGAGTTAAGAGCTTCATAGGCGTTGTGCCTTATCAGGGAATACACCTTCCTTTTACTTGTAGAATATACGCATTGTTCCTTTGTATATGTAGCTGCCTCTGCCGCCCCACCCCCAAATGACTTTAATAAAAATACACATTCAACCGCATTCCTTCCCAATGAGTCGCTAACCAAATCCAACTCCCTCCACACAAGCCATTCTCTGAAATAAGTTTATCGTAAACACAAGATAGGTACCACCAGATCGCTTGAGTCTCCGTCCATTCTACCTTTACATAGCGATCTAGTTGTACAAGCACAAGGTACCTACCCCGTTGTAATTCAGAGGATCTAGATATTGCGGCGGTGGCTGTGTTTATTTTTTTTTTTTTTTTTGTTAAGTTGTTCTGCGTTCTGTTTTTAGTTCTAGGGCTACCTTCTTACCTGTGCAACTTGTATTCTTATCTTTGTCGTCACTTGTGGCAGTTTAGATCGAATGTGTGTGTGCGTTTTCATTTTGTTTTTCTATTTCACCTGCATTCTAAGCACGGCCGTCGATTGTCGATTCTAGTTTTGTCGACAAGGGCGCTATTACAAATAAATAAATTGATAAATATTTTTTAAATTTTAATTAATCTCAATAACTTAATTTGTTTCACTAGTTAAAATAAGGCAAAGATGAGAAAATTAAAATCAAGTACCTACTTATAATAACAGGTCTGTTCCACATGCTACGAAAATCAACGAATTTTTGACGAAAATTAGTCAAATCCTTTTTCAGAAGACACAAATTTCGTATTTGTTCTCAGATGAAAGCGCTCTTGATTTCCACACGCTTCGAATTTCAGCCCGAGAAAAAGCGTTGAGCGTTCAGTACTTAAACTGATATTCCGCTTAGTATGTAGCTAAGAAAGTTGAAGGAAGAGGCAAATGGAAAACAACGCCTTGAAGAATTTTTAAAGCTAACAAAAGCGGACTTTGCATAAGAAAACAAAATTACAAATCGTAACGAGTTACGCGTACAACTGCAGTCATAACTTAAGAAAAATAAGTATGAACTGTCATAACGAACATCCCACATTGATTTTCTTCATCCCGGTTGCATGAAAATGTGGTGATTTTTTAACCAATTCATCTACAAACTAAATACAATCCAATCTTGGTTTTGATTTTAGTACTTCTGTATGTTGTCGTTTTCTACATTTCATCCATTCCTTAGCATTTTCATGTGATAAACTTTATACTTTCTATATTTTGTTCTATGCCCGTCATTTTTGAAGAAGACTCGTAATATTAGTATTCAATGCATTAATTTCAGTTTACCTGTACCGCGTCGGCTTACCATACTAGCATGATTACCAATCCACTCGTAGACCTCTACCTCAATCTGTTGACGCAGAAATATCATTCGAATAGTCCAAAGCCGGCAATCTTTTAAGTGCTTCGTGGGCTTCACGTATACGATGCCAATATGCCATTAAATATTCATAACAGCTTTATTCCTTGGAAAGCATTACATGGTTTGACCAAAATCTTGTGTCTCTTATTTTCATGTTTTGTAATAGACAAATATTTTCTAATTTCTTGATTTATTTTGTTTGTTCTGTTTTTTATTTTTTCTGTCGGAAAGAATTGTGTTGGTGGCGTTTATTTTTCTTTTTAAATGAGAAAACTTTTGAAATAGTGCCAATAATTTCATTGAACGAAAGCAAAGATAGGTACACTGATAGAAAGGCGAACAATGGCTAGCATTAACATAATCATTAACAGCAATAATAAAACAAAATTGAATAAAATTATAATTTTGTTTGTAAATGTTAAAGATTTGTACCTATGAAGTTCCAGTAGATAGGTACAAACAAAAAGTATATCGTGGATCTGAATGGATATTTATAGAATTTTAAGGTGTCGTTTTAATTTGCAGTTAACAGTAAGGAATCTAGTGATGATTCTTAGCTTGTGCCTGCTTAAGTTGATACAATCTGCAAACCACTTTTGGTTGTAGTTCCCAAGTAAAAATTTAGATTGTCTCAATTTTGGAAGGTATATCCATTGTTTGGATCTTTTGGCATCCTCTTCAGATTTAATTTTGTAACTTAACAAATTTCCTCCCATTCTGCAATAGGGTTCAGGTCCTGTTAAGGGTATTTCTGCCTTTGTCTTTACCAAAGCGTCAGCTTCCTGATTTCTTCAAACCCTAGTCTAGTGTTTATTGTTTTTTTTTTTTTAATTTTGTAAACCCTTTTTGTGGTGATTGTTCAGGAATTCAGTGCTTTTAGCGTGGCTTAACTTAACATTATGGCAATGTTTTGATGGTATATTGGAAAATAAGGAGCGTCTTTTCAGTACAAAAAATGTGGTTATGGGCCAAACAAATTTGCCTTAGTCCCATCAGCAGTTTACATTTTCTTCTGCCGATTCCTTTCTACTAGTCATCCCTAATCTCCATAGAGGTGCTTAGGTGACCACGGATTTTATTGACCTAGATTCTGTTCACTTCCCTAGTCAAGGTCCTTCTTTTGTGCGTACTTACATAAATTAAGCTAGGTCTAAAGATCCAGTCGTCCTTTGGCGTTAAGTAATCAGCCTATCCAGTCGTACGTATTTATACTAAGTTGTAGGAAAGTCTTCTTCTACTTGATTCATGCACCGAAGATAAAGATTGGTTTGGTGTCCCTTTGCTTTTTACTGCCGTTGAGATCTGAAAGGCTGTAGCGTCGGTGTTCATTCGCTTTCCATAGCTCAAATTTCCATATTACTCAATGTACTTACTTCTATTTTCCGTTACAGATACCTCAACAACGGTGGATTGTACATTAAGTTCAGAGAGTAAAGGTCAAGAATGTCTTGATAATGTTTGTCAACGGTTGTCTATCAGTCAGCCAGAGCTGTTTGGTCTTCGCTTTATAGTCAAAGGCAAGGAAGATGAACTGAAATGGATTGACTTAGATCGGCCCCTGAGCAGACAACTAGAAAAATATGCTGCTGGACCTAAAATATTCCTACGGGTTCTACATTATGTGACGACGGGTGTTAAACACCTCAGCGATGAGGTATCACGATACTATTATTTCCTACAACTTAAAAACGATGTAGTCGAAGAACGTATTGCATGTGATGTGCGGACAGCCATTTTGCTGGCCCTCTACTGCCGACAAGCCGAGTACGACAGCTATCAGCGTGACAAGCACACAAAAGACTACCTTAGAACTCGGTTGATACTCCCTAAAAGTCTCATGCACGATGGTTTCGATGAAAATCTTATTGACGAAGTTCAACAGCTAAATCCCACCATTCAGCATCTCAGTCAGAGTCAAGCCGAAGAAATGTATATTAAATGTTGTCAAAGGCTAGACGGCTACGGCGAGGAGAGATTTTCTGCAAAGGACTCGCTAGGCAATGATATTCAATTGGGCTTAACAATTAATGGTATCGTTGTAAACTCACAGATCGGGCGACAGTATTATCCGTGGAAGGATTTTTTAATGGTAGTGAATGCAAAACGATCTATAAATATCGAACAGAAAAAGGATGAACTGATTTATACTGTGGCATCGTTTACACTTCCGGATGCTGATACAGCACGATATATATGGAAGTTGTGTGTGACGCAGCACATATTTTTCAAAAGCTATATAGACGAAGAGGCAGATAGCGAAAATGGTGGTCACCATCCAGAATCTATACAAAATTTCGCACAAGATTTTGGTGATAGTCGAGAGGATTTGTTGCTTGAACAACAACGAGCTATATACACCCCAGAATTTCAAATGGTCGCACCAGGTGGCGTCCAGAACTCGATAATGTCATCAAATATATCATTAGCGACAAGTAGTCATCAGCAGGCACGAACACCTAACCAAAGCTGGGCCAACATTCCTCAAGAATATGCCTCTTCGACGAACTGCAGCTTTACAAACATGGTTGTTGATCCACTTGATAACCGAGTGCAGAGTACATCTTGCTTGGATCTAAGTAATAACAACAATTTTTCCCATGAACGAGAACGTCTGAAAGCCATGCTTCCCACATACAGACCTGCTCCAGACTACGAAACTGCTGTGCAACAAAAATATCGGGCAAGTTCAAATGAAATTCACAATATTAACCATCAAACTATTGCCTCAACAGCGGCTTTACGCGTCACTTCGTCTGGTGCCATGTTTTCCCCAGATCATCATTTCTTTTCTGGCAGTCAACCAGATGTTCATAATATGTCCGCGATGACAACAGAAAATATATTGCACCATTTAGCACCTCATCGATATCCCGATGTCACCCAAACAGCTCAAACAATGCAAAACCACATCAATCCAAACAACGTATACACAAATATTGATTTGGCGCAGCGGCTGCAGATGATGCGGACAAAACCACCGCCGCCCTACCCTGCAAATCGTTTAAGTTCCACATCGACTCCTGACTTGGCTGTGGCAAGTCATCGCACATTGTTGGGTTATCGTGCATACGTCTCTGGATCTAGTCCTGATCTGGTATCTAACCGAAATCTGCTCGGTACTCAATACCATCCAATTCATTACCCGTACATGAATCACATTGGTCACTCACAACCGTATTTAGCGCATGGAACTTTCGAGAACCTTAATATGATCGAAGAACAACCGTCCTTGGTTCTGCCGCTTCCACCGCCGACACAGCAACCGCCACCTCCACCTATGCAGTCAACACCAACTCAACAAATCTATCGTCCACCTAAATTTCAGGAGCCCAATGGTGTCGGTCTTCAAAGGTCGGCCATGAATGGTTCTATAGAGCCTATTTACGAGAATGTTCCCTTGCCGCATTGTTATGCATCGGAAAACGCTACGGAAATGAGAAATCGAACTTCCAGCATTCAGTCGGCGCCCGGTGGTATTCATCAAGGCACTCCAATTGCACAAATGCATTCGGAAATCGATGGCATCACTGTTAATATGCAACGTTTACATACGGGTAGCAATGGAAATGGTATTGTACCACAATTAGAAACCACCAATGATGCACTCATCCAGATGAACCTGCATAAATCACCAACACCAACACTTTTGACCACACCACCACGTCACGAAAAGCTCGCCTCACCATCACCTATTGCTCCACCTCGAAAGGCGAACCTTATAAAAACAACTTCCGATGTACTGCCGCATCCATCGAAAGCCTTCAATGACGATCACTACACTTCTCATTCGTCTTCGTACTTGAATTCTACTCAAACGACACAAAATACAACATTGGAATCAATAAATAGCTCAACAGCAAGTAGTGCAACTAAAGAAAAACGAAAAAAACGCTGGAATCTTCTAGGCAGAAGTAAAAACTCTGCCGAAAAAGAGCGCAAAAGTGCCACACTGGGCAGAGATAAGAGTAAAAATCAAGTGAAAGTTGAACTCTCACAAGAAGAGATGAACTTGAGACATCGATGGTCTACGGGACTGCCGAGACTCCAACCGATATCGGCTACTTACAGTAAAGACAAATTGGTAAGTTAATAAATGCAAATAATCTTTATTCCAAAATGTTTACCGTTTCGTTTTAGTTCCAGATTTTGGATTCAAAACTGAATGACTCGCAACTTTTTATGGAATTTGAACGAATACCGAAACGACGAGAAAGTGCACGCTACGAATGTGCACTTTTAGAAGAAAACATGAGAAAAAACTCGGATCCGAACTTTCTGCCATACGACGACAATCGTGTACGAATTACTCCAACAATGGAAAATAGACATGGTTATGTAAATGCTTCGCATATTTCTGTAAGTTTAAAGTAAATTATTTCTTTGAATATCTTATAACTTGTATTCTTTTTCTCTAAAGGCAACAGTAGGTACAAAACAAAGGTTCTATATTGTCGCTCAAAGCCCTCAAGTCGATTTAACGAAAAAAATGTTCTGGCAATGTGTTTGGGAAGCAGATGTTTACTTAATTGTTCAATTATCAGAAGAACTTAACTATATTCCTCCAGACACTAATCAAAGATTAGAATTTGGACAGGTAACTTAAAAAAAAAAACTTTTAAAAACGTTTCAAGCATTGAAAACTGATATTTTTTTTTTTATTTTCAAGTTCCAAGTTTACCAGGAATTTTCTCAAACCACAGACAGGTGTATTACAAGCAAACTTCGATTGTACCATATACAATCGAGAAGATACAGATCGGTTTGGCATTTGAACTATATCGATTGGGCTGAACAGAATTGCCCGCGTGAAGTCAATCACTTTTTGGACTTTTTAGAAGAACTGAACTCAGTTAGAATGGCATCAATAAATGAGGTGCCACCTGGTCACAATACTAATCCCCCGGTACTAATACATTGCTTAGAAGGAGGTGGACGTTCTGGTGTTGCCCTAACGGCAGATTTATTGCTTTATACGTTAGATCATAACGAGGTAAGATAGAAACATTTATGTGTCAAATATTCCTTTACAATTTTCTACAAGATTTCATAACTGGGAAGCACAATTTCTGCTCTTTCATATTTAATGATAATCAGGTTCATAAAATTTGAATTTACCATGCTCTTTTGGAAGTAGTAGTCCCACTCTGACTTCTCCACTTCACCTAATGATGTGCTTGTGGAGTTCGTCTTGTTGACCTCAGAAAATGTCGCCGCCAAGCTTCCCGGTTATGGATTGTTCCATGTCTGAGGCCAACTGCATGCTGGTGTCGCTGCATTTATTTTTTCCAAGAATTCTTGGGTCTGCTTCTCTTCCGCGATTGTAACGGAACGTTGTATAAAAGTATTCGATATAGTTTTGTTAATACTGCTGTCATGCGAAGCATCTTCATCTCAGGTGCCGTCAATCTGCTCTCATACTTTCTGTAGATTGTACAACATTGTGAAGCGTATGTAAGCGAAACCTAAATTCCAGGTTAATAAAGTACACACATTCATTCCTAGTTTGGGTTGAAAATACATAGTAGGTTATGTATGATGATGGTATACTATTATAATGAAGCCCCGTTGGAACTTTTTTAACCTGGAACTAAAACTTTCCCACCATGAATATTTCTTTTTCTTTCCAGTTCAGTAAACATGTCTCAGTTTTGTACACTAAGTTTTCTGAATTATTCTTTACCTTGGTATGGCCTTCATTTTCCACGATCTCCCACTGCGGCTGATCCGAAGACTTTACAGGCTGTTGCTTTGTTTTTCATTCATTCTACATAATCCAACAATCGGAGTCTTTGAATACTTATCCTTCAGGCTAGATCTAGTAATACTAGACCAAAAATAAACCAAAGTATTTTTCGTGGAACGTGACCTTCACAGTTTTCACGTTTCCGCACTATTAAGAAGTACTGGGATGATCATGGTTTTATAGCAATAGTTTGGTTTTTTCGAGTGCGTGCCTTGTTGCTAAATTAATTTCTTAGCTCAAAAAGACAGCGATTAAAAAGGGTTTTCCTTCATTTAATTTTAAAACTAGGGTCGTTATCACATATCACAGCAGAGCTGACGACAAATACTTTGTTTTAACCTTATTCATCACTAAACCCACTGAAGCTGCTTCTTTTGATATAAATTGATGATATTGAGCAACTCCTCTCCTGAATAATTTTTTGACAATAAAAAGATAAAGTTTTTATCGACATTAACGCTCGCGTCTTTATGCATAACTAAAAATGGCAGGATACAGATTACAGTGACAAAGTCTATATCATGTCTTCGCTCATCAAACGGTATCCATTGGATGCGATGCCTTTCTTTTTTATCATTATCTTTGATTATTGACGGTAAAAATGAAATGGTGACAAAACATAACCTTGCCTCACTCCATGAAAATGTCAGTTTTAGATTGAGAATTTATAACGTTGAAATCAGAAATGCTGAAGTCTTTGAAAAAAGTATTGCCTATACATAAATAATGTAGATTCAGTGACAAAGAACGTATTGGATACATTAATCACGTTCAATGTAATGCGGGAAATGAAAATACATTTTAACCGTTTTCGTTCTTCCATTTCTTTCATTTTTAGGATCTAGATATTCCAAGGGTCATTGGGCAACTAAGACACCAACGTGATAGCATAATACCTTCTTTAGCGCAGTACAAATTTATATACGCACTACTCATAACATATCTAAAGAGAACGAGATTAATCTAAAAAAACAGCAGCTATTAACAATTTAAAAAACAAAGTAAGATCACTCATCGTCCGCCACACTTAAGATTCACATTATGTATAATAAGTATTTTTTTAAAGTTTTCAAAATTACTATTTGAAGAATTTAAATCAAATCTAAAACGCCTCATAAGATAAATAAAAAATAAACAATAACGAAAAAAAGTTAAAACAGTAATTATCAAATGTAGTAAGTCAAAACTAATACAATAATTCTAAAAAGAAACGTGATCAAAATGCAACTAAAAGCAATTTATAAAATTGGAAGATATTATGTGCCTTAATTGTTTACAACTTATGCAAAAAGTTTTAATATTTTTACATTAAAAATTTACATTTAAAAAAAATATTAGATTATAAATATGTATGTATTAATATATCGATTTTTATTAAAAAAAAAGAAGCCAACTCCGATCCAAAATTAAAGAAAAAAAAAATAGGTGTACTATTTTGTTTTTGCAACTTATACAAAATTACATAACCGATACATTTTTTTAAATTATGTTTTTTTATGTAGATATACAAATTAAATTAAAAAGAAGTTGTTTCCTTTTGAAATCTATAAACTACTGATTTGTTGAAATGTTGAATTTTAAAGTTGGTATTTTTCTTGTTTTATTTTTCTCCAGTAGTATGTATTTATTTGTTTCGCTGTAACTGTATACTCTTTGTAAGTGTTTAAACATTTACTGTATCACAGTTTATAAAACAAATAATGTTAGCGTTAATAAAATTTACAATAAAAGTAGTATTTCTCTTTTATACTTATGTACATTTTTTTTTATGTATGTTGGTGTGGTAACGAGTAGGTATACTCATACTGTGGCGAGTTGGGTTCACTGAAACTTTTTTATGCAATTGGTGCACACGTGAAGTGCTCGGCGCACTCACTATTTGCTTTCTAGTTCGCCAAATGTATTCTTTCGGTGTGTCAGAGCATTTCCAGATTTGAATTCGTAACTGCGTCGATAAATTTAAAAATCATTTCGTGTGAGATTAAGACGTGTTAAATTCGCTAAGTGCAAAACATTTTGTGTTTTTTTGTTAATATTAACTAAAGTGGACTGTTTATTGTTGATGAAATAAAATATTAATTAATAAGTCAAAACATTTTTCATAGGTGGATGCAGCTGCTGTTAATGTCATGGGCCTTAAACAGGAACGATCCGTCTTCGTCTGTATTAAAACGCGAACAGCTTCAATGGGTCAAGTGTTAGGGTAAACAAAAGTATAAGTTATCATAAAGGAATGTTTTACCTCTGCAAAATCTACCTTTAAACGTATTGATGGACAACACTGTAATGTCGAGGAAGAAAAGGACTTTCTCTACTTGGCTCCTAACTTTAACCCAAGCTGAAAGATAAAATGAAGGATAATTTTTGCTTATCGGCTAAGTAATAGAGTATCAGAACCTTCACTCGATGGATCAAACAACCCTAATCATCTTAGTCCTTCTTTCTTTTGACGGTACGTAGAGATTCTCAAGATTGAATGAGGAGCTCCAAGTGGAAAATTAGTCCATAAACCGAATAGACACAAATGCTCCAGCCCGTAAGATCTTTACTATATGTATAATGAGGTGATCAAAAAGAAGAAAATCTCAAAAACTTGGTGTGCAAAGAGGCAAGGACTAAACAAAGACTGGTAAGTTGGACAGACATTGTGTTGGTTGATCGTATGAGTTTAAGATTCTTACTCACTAAAACCACCTCCCTTTCCCGATTGCAACTAAGACTTAATCAACGACGCACTAAATTTGTTTCGTCAACCGTTTTTATGCTTGTACGCGAATTTTTGTATTTCTTCTCGAACAGTGGAGATCCTAAGATCTTCGTTTATAATATAACAAGTTGAATTTACAAACAATCTTAATAATTTGTTTTTAAAAGTTTGTAAGATATTTAAATTCGTAACGCGTGTACACCCCCAAAGTTTTATACCATAGGTCCATACCGGCTTAGGTACCTGCGTGTAAACCAGTTCGTTCGACAGCTGGAGCTGATCAGATGTTCAGTCTTACGCCATTAACAATGCAGACAGTTATAGGGATCATAGAGATAAGAGCACTACCTACACAGACGACTGGAACTCCTCTTGCCAAGACCACCGGTGCCGGGTGGTCGACTCGAACCCCCTATTTTTTTATTCTATGGTATATACTGTCTTAACGAGATAGAGTAGGTAGAAAGTCGGTTGTGTCTCTCCGAGCTTTCGAGTTCTCAGAGGACAATAAATTCAAAAACAATGAATTTTAAATTTGGTAGTGGGTTTGGAGTGGAAAACATCTTATTATCCACTCAGAACCGGACCTAACATTGACATAAAGAAAAAAAAAAAAAAATACATAACGAAGCCTTGATCGAATCAACATAGTCTGAAAAAAGATTTTTAATGGCTAGTTTCTCCAATTACTTTTAAATATTTATTGGGTTGTTAAATCTTAAAATGGTATTTTTCAATTTCACCAACCACTTTGATTTTTAAAAGGGCCAATAAACTAAAGTCCCATTTTGTTCCAAATAAATTTTAAAGGCGTCTTAAAAATGGAAGACAAAGAGAACGTTGAAATATTTTGATTGATATGCTCTCCTCTCGCTTGCTCTAATGAAAGAGAGCCAAATTCACCTTCTTATGTTGGTGCAAAGCATTTTAAGCTAAAATGCCAATAAACTTTATTACTCCGTTAACTAAAATGCTTTTAGGTGTATTTTGGTGAAACTGGGCATAAGAATCAAAAATATTCCAATAAATTTTAGGTAATATCGCCAATAAATTTTTTTTGCCAAATTTATAAATAAAACAGGAAACTGTATTAATTTTGTATTGCCACCTATGATTGAAAAACAACAACAAAGTGCAGCGCCAACGGATAAATAATTAAACAATGAAATGTCATTTTTTGACATTTTGGCTGACCACTGACAGTCAAATATTTTTCTTCGTGTCAAAAAAAAAAAATTTCGTGCATTTATTCTCGATTAGTAGTGCGCGTTTTCAGAAAGTTTTCAATTAAATTCACACATTTTTGGTTGTTTTCTTAATTTTTCATCAACGTCGAATATTTGAAAAAGACTGTGACATAAAAAAATAAAACAAAAACCGACAACATCCTTTAATGAAGGAATGCATATATTTCCTACCGGACTCAGCCGAAATGCCCTGCTGGTATTATGATAAGAAGGACCTTAAAGTGACACCATCTATTCAGGATGGGATTTCATTTG
This sequence comes from Baccha elongata, assembly GCA_951217065.1. Classification (NCBI taxonomy): domain Eukaryota; kingdom Metazoa; phylum Arthropoda; class Insecta; order Diptera; family Syrphidae; genus Baccha; species Baccha elongata. Next base: position 92,698,461 of record OX578272.1, read on the forward strand.
AGACGGAACGACGCTATCGCAAAGAAGGGGCTCGTTTCATAATGAATTGTGGCACTCAAATGGGCCTAGGTCATAATACAATGGCTACAGGAGTTGTGTACTTTCATCGTTTCTATATGTTCCATACATTTAAGAGCTTTCCACGTTATGTGACGGCTTGTTGTTGCCTATTGCTTGCCGGAAAAGTCGAAGAAACACCAAAGAAATGTCGGGATATAATCAGAACAGCAAGAAGTCTACTTACAGATACGCAGTTCTATTCATTTGGTGATGATCCCAAAGAAGAGGTAATGACACTGGAACGCATTCTACTGCAGACCATCAAATTTGATCTTCAAGTGGAGCACCCTTATAGCTTTCTATTGAAATACGCTAAGTGCATCAAGGGAGACCAAGCCAAGTTACAGAAAATGGTGCAAATGGCATGGAACTTCGTGAACGACTCACTCAGTACAGTTGTGTGCCTGCAGTGGGAGCCGGAAATTATTGCTGTAGCTCTCATACACTTAGCTAGTAAACTAAGTAAGTTTACAGTTGTAGACTGGGTAGGACGGCAGACGAGTCATCTGCGATGGTGGGACATGTTTGTCTCAGACGTAACCATGGAGATTCTAGAAGATATTTGTCACCAGGTGCTCGATCTTTATCAGCCCAGTCATGGCAATAACGATACGAATAGTCCACCTCAAAAACCGCCGAGTCGTGCTGAATCTCCGACAACTATACCACAGCCGTTGCCGCAACCACTTCCTCGTGATGCATCTCCTGCTGCGTTACCTAACGCAAAGAATTCAGCACCACCTCAGCAGCCCTACAATAAGCCAGTAATTGAAGAAAAGATAATGGAGGGCAATAGCATACCGACCACTTCATCAATGAAACCATTGCAACCGCCTCCAGAACCTATGCCGTACATGTACACGGACAATTACATGCAAATGTATACGCACGGCTCACATTACCAGCCTCAAATATCTGGGTCCTCCCAAATGGTTCCCCAAACAAGTGCACCTCCACCATTACCCCCACCGCCTATGTATGGCGCACAATTCCCCATGGCATCACAGCCCATTCCATCGCATTATGGAGGAGCTGTGCCACCTCATATTCCCTCTCATCGACCAGGACCGCCTCCGCAGCATATTGGGCCACCAATGCACCAAGTGCCGTCCAGTGGTGGTTATTATCAACCTCCATATGGACGTCAACGATATCAGCCACCTACGTAATATCAAATCATACGTAACTAGGAATATAGATAAATGTAAACAAATTAACAATTATAATGTTGAAATAAATGCAATGCTATATTATCAGTAGTTTACATTTGTTTTCAGTATGTTTGGGTGGTAAAAAGGAAGCTTGTACCATTTATGCCATATTTTAATTTTGGGAAGTTGCATTTTTTATGTTTTTTTCTTGTTTCATATGCCAAAAGTGGATTAATACCTGCTAGGAGAGATGACGATTTTAAATGGTATTCTCTGTCAATTGAGTTCCTGGATTAGTAGCCATTCCTAAATAAATTTTTTTGAGAAGTACAGCAGGTTGGGAGTGTTTCATTTTTAAAAATGTGCCCGAATCGCATTCCGACGACAGTTATTTATCTTGGATTATTGGATATTTTTGTAGAAATCGTTTTTCTATAGTGGTGTTCGTATCTGCTCCATTCGATTCGCTCGAAGTATAAAGTCTTCTCGCGATTTTTTTTACAGATCCAGAATTGGTGAATTCATTTGATAAGTAGCTAAACTGGGGATTTGTTTGCCAGATTGGCGGCTTCGTTTCCTCGAATGCCAGAGTGGCCATGCATCCACAATCAGCTTTGTTTGACGAATAAGTTTTAATTAATAGGTGATAGATGAATCGAAAAACAAGGAACATCGATTCAAAACAAAAAATAATTTTTAAAAATATCCATATTTTTTTTTTTTTAATTAAAATAGTAATTAAGAATAATGCTTTATCTTTTGTTTAGATTCACAAACATTTTAAAACTTTCTATATATTTTATAATGTATTCATTGAATTTTTAGTTAATCTTTACACTAATAGTTTATAAGATATTATATTTTACTGTGTTTAATAATATCGAACATAAATAAATGAATTGAAATAAATGAATAGATGTTATTAATGAAAGCGGTATAGTTGTTATGTTGCTAGAGTTTCTTATAGATTTTATACTTAACAAATTATGTATATATTTCCTATCAGTTTTGATTGCCTCCTTAAGGGCAATCAGGATAACGAGAGCTTTTAGCTATAAAAACGGTTGAGAACCGCGGAAGGATTTCGAGTCGTAATGTAGTACCGTCCTCCGTAAATATTTGGTTTTAGTTAAGCTTACCATACGTAAATATTTGGTTCCAGTTGTTGGTCTTTAGCTCAGTTGATATTGCTAGCCTGCATGTTTTTTTAAAGAGTCCCTACTTTCAAATACCTGCATCTAGTTACACAAACTAAAGCCGTTCAAGCTAAGTTTCTGCTGATCACACCACGCTTTCGGTTTGTCTTTATTTATCATATAGGTACATTCAAGGCCATTTTCTAAAACGATACTTAATTTATGCTCTAAACCCTTAGTGCACAGTTTACGCAGGAAAAGTACTACCATTGTATACAAATTTCTATAGTACAATCATTGAGCAGCGCCATCTAAAGAAACTTGTGAACCGCACATTTGGAGGTTCTTACATTTGCTAAGTGTCTATTCATTTACCCTAACAATAGTCGCCAACAAAACAAATTAACAATACTAAATGTCTTTTATTGGCTCTAAAGTCCATATTTCCTTGACAAGAGTCGTAAACAAAACAAAAATCATGTATGTTTACGACTGTTGTTAGGGTAACAGAATAGACACCTAGTAAATGCACGAACCTAAAAATGTGTTATTCAAAAGTTTCTTAAGATGGCCAGGAGGTGATTATTCAGCATACAATGCTGAAACTATACAATGCTGAAACTATTGGGATTTGATTGTATCACTAATATTTTCGACAGTAAGGTTAAGTGTTGTTATAAAAATGCATTAACAAACAGTTTTTATACTTTAATTAATTGCTTCCACATCATCATGAAGCTGATCTACTTGATCTACAATCAGTTTTGCCCAATCTCTTAAGAATTTAACTGGCTATTAAGAATAAATTTGAGTTCTTTACTAGTAACGTCTATTTTATCTATATTAACCTACAGAAATATTTCAAGAAAAAACCTTTTGTTTTAGTTTAGTATCCAATTTGATTCAAACGTTATATAAATATCGATATGTTCTAGGAAAAATTTTATTTTTATTTTATTTACCATATTTACTACTAGGTAGATAGTTTAACATTTGATTTATTTTGCTTCTTTTGTTTGTTTGTTTTACTTTTTGGTTACAACTGTAATGTATCCAGACTTATAGTACTGCGGAATAGAAATATAATCTGCAAGAGGTTTTGCATAATTTCTTTGTTGTGCTTGTCTGATAATATATATTATTTTTCCTAAATAAAAATTATTAATATTATTTTAATAAAAGAAAAATAATAAAACATTTAATAATACACACCCAAAACATTACTTTCCATGAATCGCTTATCCAATTGTTTAAGTAATTCGAGATTGTTTGTCCTCGTCCATTGATGTAAGATATCAGCAACTTGAACTTGAACTGTTTCTGTTTCCAATATTTGTTTATCCTAAATTTAAATAAGAAATTTGTTTAAAAAAAGTTTTAAACTTTAAAGATTTTGTAATAACTTACTGGTTGAAATTCTACATTCACAGTGCAATTGCAAGCAAGTTCTATTAGTTTCATTAGCTTTGGATAGTTACAATTCTTTTTGGATTGATGGAGAATAAATTGCTTAAAATTTTTGAATTCTGGTGGACTTGCTTGGAAGTATGACATTATGAATTCTTTGTTGAAAGAAACGTGAAGTTTTTCCTAAAAAAAAATACGAGAAAACAAAATTATTGAATAATATTATATCTTAAATGCGCGAATATAATGTAATGATAATAATATTTGCAATAGCTCTGTAAATATCTGTATATCCCCTACCCTTTTATATAAGCAACATTTTATAATATCGATTCTTCCACCTACGTTTGCCACACAACGATACTTTTAGGTTCAAAGACGTATTTTAATTTGTCTATATTTACATTTATTTTATAATTATTTTATTATGAGCTCGTAAGTGAATTACGAGTCTAACTCAATAAAAGATCAGAGATCAGCTAGAAAAATTAAAACGAAAATCATTGAAAGCAGTCTAGGCTTTTCGCAGCCACCACTCAAGCAATCACAGTCAAAACGAAAACAATAAAAGAGTCTGCCAGCCCTAACACAAGGGAAAAAACACGTGTTCTGGAAAAAGAAAAATGAACACGAGCAGCTATACAAAAGACCGAAAACCCAAAAGACCGAAAATCCAAAAGACCGAAAACCCAAAAGGTCGAAAACCCAAAAGACCGAAAACCCAAATGACCGAAAGATAGAATTTTTTTTTCAAAATTTTAATTTTTTTTTAAATAGGTAATTTCATTGAACAAAAAACAAAATAATTTTTTTAAATTACTAACAAAATTATGTCTCACCTCAATTCAGAAAAAAATGTTGTTATAAATATTGTTTTAGAATAGCCCTACTTTAATTTCTGGTAGGATTACCCAATCTTAACTGTTGGGGGCATAAGTTGGCCACCGCCAGGTACTGTTGAATTTGGAAACATTGGAATCAGGCGCCCGCCAGACGACTGGACATACCCTAAGCGGAGCAACGAAGTTGTGTGAGCGGGACTGACTACTGAAAGGGAGTTAAAATCCCTTGAACCCGCGAAGCGGGCCAACCAGGTACTGTTGAATTTGGAAACTTTGGACTTGGCGCCCGCCAGACGACTGGACATACCCTAAGAGGGGCAACGAAGTTGTGTGAGTGGGACTGACTACAGAAAGGGAGTTAAAATCCATTGAACCTGCGAAGCGGGCCACCCAGGTGCTGTTAATGTAAGACACCTAATCGACCCTCAATAGGTATATATATAAAAAAGAAAGTAAAGAAAACACAAAAACCCGAAATCCCAAAAAATTCGGGAAATATAATTTTTCGGGATTTCGGAAACACTTTTTCGGGCTTTTGGGTTTTCGGTATTTTGGCTTTTCGGTCTTTTGGATTTTGGGATTTTGACCCCAACCCCATGTTTATCTTTGGTGCCGTGAACCGTAGCCATAATCCCATTACGGCTTAAATTCAATTTTGAAATTGAATTGAGACCATATGGTGTAAGTTCGTTTTAGAAAGTGATCTTGATTCTCATTTGAATGTGAAAATTAATTGCAAAAATTTCGAATAGTACAAAATGAATATCTTGAATTTGGTTCAAAACTAAATAAATAATAAATACAAAGGAAACTTTGCATACACCCAAACTCGCACCCACCCCAAATTCTATAACTGGCCCAGGCAGGGGTGTTGCAGGGGGGGGCATGTCTCCCCATACCTCCCCAAAGTTTATACCTACGCCATAAACTGAAACTACTTGTTTTAGTTCAATAGTAGTTTTGCATTCTAGATTTGTAAAGTGAAATACTTCAAGAAACTTGTAATATGGAAATGGTATGGCATAAGTTCACAATCGAATGTGAATTACCAGCATATGGCGTTAATTCACATTTCAGTGATGGTTTTAGTTCAAATTTGAATTCAAGTCATATTTGGATTGTGGCTTTAATTCACATTTGAAAGTGAACTTACACCATTATGGCATTAGTACGTATGGGCTTCGTTCACGGCACCTTTTTCTTTAGCTTATCTTAGCTAATGGAAAACGTGATACCCTTTATCCACATCCTCTTTATTGGCCAGAATTTGAGCTTGGAACACACTGTAGCTTTCTACTTAGACCTCATCTTTAATAACGACCAAGTAGAAGGGGGTTTCCAACGACAACGACTAAGCGAATCGTTTACACAGACGCAATAAGCATTTAATTGTAGCATCGGTCTTAAATCAATGTATCCTTAGTTTTCTAATCAAATTAAGTTATATTCTTTCATAAATAAAGCCAATTTGTCATTCTCAAACTACAAACATTTTCATTCTGAACAACTTACCAGTGCCTGCACTAGTGTACTCTCGTCTGCATTTAAAGTAGAAAATGTTGAAACAACTTGATTGGAGGATCTTTTAGCAAGCTATAAACAAAACCAAAAACATTTGTTTTAAAGGTAATTAATAATAACCACAATAACTTACTTTATTTCCATCAAAATTATCACACGATGATCCTCTTTGGTAATTTTTGTGCGTTAGCTTTTTAGACTCAACGTCCGCTCCTCCTGCATTAATATCCCCACAACTTTCTTCGCCATTATTCTCCTTCTCCTGCGCTGTGGGCAACAGGTCATTCAAATCGAAACTTAAAGATGACGGCGGTGGTTTAGCAGCACACAAAACGCTACTACTCGAACTAATACCTATTCCAGTATTGCTACTACTACTTCGGCTGCTTCCACTGCTATTGCAATGTCCGAAGGCGGACATCATTTGAAGACTTCGCTTGTTCTTGCATTTGGGACAATCCGACCACTCGATGGGTTTGCCAATGGTGTTTGCTAGGAATTCTTTTTCCAGACAATCTAAGCATGTTTCGTCGGAGAGATCTCTTCGAGTGTACGCATTTGCACTGTGCAATGGTGGAAACCCAGCCACACCGGCACGCTCGTCTAAACTGCATGCAGAAGATAGAGAAGCGTTGGTTCCACCATTTTTGTTCATCTTCGAGTAAAGAAATTGATTTTTGCGGTTCTTTGTCATGGAAATGCTGCGCTCTGTGATACGCTTAGGTTTGGCGCCTGTCACTTTTGACTTAGAGTCATCTACGGTGCACGAAACAGTCACTGGTGATGTTCGATCATCATATGCGTCCACCGAACTTGATTGGATTTGCGTCAAGTTCAGTGAGAGCTTTGCAAAGTCCTTGTTTGTGGGACATCTGTGGCAAAGGGCTGCATCTTCTCCTTCGATTGGCGAGCTGAATAGTTGCCTTTCGGGCAAACTGGGACCTCCAACACTTACTGAGCTAGTGAGATAAATTGATGGATATTGCAATGAACGTAAGTCCATGGAAGGATCAACCTCTGATGAGGGATCTGGATCGAAATCCATTTCAAGAAAATCTGTCTCGTCGTCAACATTGTTGTTTCTGGATGGTTCCACAGCAATGTCAAACTCGGCTCCACCGCGATAAGCGTAGATGCAATCGTCAGAGTTTAGTGAGACTTCATCATCAGATAGTGTGTTCTGCAAGACGATTAGTTCATCAACATAATAGTTGTCACTGTTGTAAGAAAGATTGTCGGTGGAATTGTTGACCGAAGTGCGGTTTGAGTTAGGTGGCGAATGCCCAGCTAAAGCAGTGCTCAGTAATTCATCTTCATCGCCGTTGAAACGGATGTCATTGGTTGCTTCCGTCTGGGATGATTGCAAACTGATACCAACTCCACCCGCTTTGTCGCCAGTGGAATTTTCAACCGCTGGTAACTCAATAACTGGAATTTGTTGTTGGATACGGTGGCATTGGCACTTGTCCAACTTGGACTTACCGTCTTCCTTACAAATGTTCTCTTTATCGTCAAACAAATTGTTATTGTTGCACTTGCTCTTGTCTAGCCAAGGGCGAGGTGGATGATGAGCAAATTCAATATTTTTGTCAGTCGTCTCCATAGAGAGCAATTTCGGTGCGGCGATGGACACCGCAATAGAAACGAACACAAGAGCAAAGATATTTCTTATTTACTTCGTTTTCCTTTTTTTTTTGTCTACCTTGTGTGTTGAAATCAGATAGACATTTAAAACTATTTACGAATTCACATGTAAATCAATGCAAATGAATGATTTGAGTATTTTTAATTTGTAGAATTTAAAATTGTATTAAGAAGAAAAAAAAATTGCAAGGAAATTGCAAATTTTTTATAGAAAATCGTTTTGTCGTTCTTGCGGAAGATGAAGGAAAATTCAATTTTTGTACCTTTCTTTTTTTTAGATCTATTTTGTTTTTTGTTTCGCAGCTGACAGTTTTTGGTTTATTTTTTCGGTTTTCCTTTTTGATGTTTATTCTATGGTGCAATCACAATGGTCAAATTTTGTGATTTTGAATGTTTTCGTTGTAGCGTTCAGTGCTTTTTTTAAGGTTGATTTGGTGTCATATTCGATTAGAAATTCCGGAGTGCAGCATTCTTTAAACGGCCGTTTTCGAAAAAGTCCACTGCGTGCAGCCTACAAAAGTTATATTATTCAGGCCCAGTGGTTCAACTTGGTTCAAATTTTTATACAACTGATTTCCATAGCTTCTGCCAAAATTGGTAGGTTAAATAACTGAACCACGTTGAACCACGATTGTACAATATTAATATCGTCCGTTTTAATCTTTGGAATGTTTTTTTTTTTATTTCTCACATTAAACAAAATACATTTTTTGTACATCTGTTGATAGACGTCACAGAAATATTTTTAACACAATTTTCGCGAAAAATTGATCAACCGGATCCATTTCGTTTATTATCATTACTGTACGAAAACGTCAAATGTGTTTGCAATAAAATTATTGGACGTATTGCAATTAATGTCGATTGCAGCTAATGCATCTTAAAAATGAGATTTTCGACAATCGCAGATCACTTCCCTCTCAATCAAACAAGCAAAGGTTTCCATTGTGTATCTTTTTTCTCACTTTAGGGCCAGCTGTACAATCGTGATTTGAAGTGGTTCAAATTTTTTAAAACTGATTTCCATAGATAATCTGCCAGGACCATTTGTACAATCGTGATTCAAGTATTTAACCCATCGATTTTGACTGACAGATTAGGGCCAGTTGTACAATCGTCGTTCAAATTTTTAAACCACTGATTTCCATAGATAATCTGTCAAAATCGGTGGGTTAAACATTTTAACCATGATTGTACAACTGGTCCAGCTTTAGCTATAGAAATCAGTGGTTTAAAAAATTGAACCACGTTGAACCACGATTTACTGGCCTTCAAAATCAGTGGGTTAAAAACTTGAACCACGATTGTACAACTTGTCCTCAGTAGCTTAAAACTTAATATCCCAGCTCTGGAGGCACGACTATAGGCACACTAGACGTCTCTTCTCACCAACGGTTCATTCATTTGGTTAACTGGTGTAAGAATCTATTCCATCTTGTAAAGAACCCTGTTATTTACCTAGTTTATATGCATGGTTGAAGCGAGCTTGAACTTAGGTTCACCCATTTGTAAACTGGGATGAGTTCGAACGAAATGGAATTCGACTCGATCGCACTCGAGCAGTGGTGTTGAGTCGAAAATTAAATGAAATACCTGGGTTGAAATGGTGAATACACAATTATTTCTGCATGTGATCAATTGCATATTAACGAATGAATATTTGTTGTTGAAAAGTATGCGCATAACTTGTAAAAGCAATACAAATAATTTTTCTCGAAAATTCAATCTTTTGGTCTTAATGTCTACAAAGCAACGCAGGTATTCTCCTGTCAATTCAACTTTTTCGCACTTAACTCAACTCCTCAAGCATTCAACTAGTTGGCTGAAATACCTGGGTTGGAATTTCGTTTCAAATCAAACTCGATCTTTCGACCCTGCATATAAACTAGGTAATTGATTATCTCACTTTTGGAGCAAAATTTTAAACTAATTATTATCATACTAAAACATATTTAGCATCATACTAGGTTAAAAAACTATTGTTTTGTAACCGAGTATGATTCTAAATATGTTGTAGTATGATGCTAAATCGTTTGAAAATTTGCGCATTTATTTTTTAGATTTTATTGAGATTATTCACTATACCTTGTAATGAACGGAGAATTAAGATGTTTGATATCAATTTTACGAGGAACAAAATTCTTACATACTTTTGAAATACCATCGGTGCTGCCAATGGCAGAGGCGAAAACGCTCGACCGTTTTTTCATACAGAATCTGACTTCTGTGCTCAACTTGGTTATTGTGTTTACAACCTAAAAAATCTATAAAATCGTTAACGTAACGTAAAACATAAATCAAAGTTTTTTCGACATCGAAAAGTTGACACCTATTTTTTCTTCGAAATCTGAAAAGAATTTCCAAAATGGCTGTCTAGGGCAGTGTTTTGTATACAGAGAGCCAGAGACAATTTTTTTGTTAAATTTATATAAATAAATTAAATTGTGTGTGTTTCGTTGGTTAAAGGAATAAACTAAAAAAACATCAAATGTTATGTTTTAATTAAATATTTCCTAGTACGTGCGTGTAAAATAAGTGTTTTTAACAATGATAAGTACAATGGATAATCGGTCGTACGGTGCGATAGCCAAATCGAATGGCCGTGGTGAATTTGCAACTCCAGGTTAGTTATTTTTTTTAATGAGGGAATTAAATATTTAATAAATTTTGTGCGTTTTTTTAATGAAAAGTTATAAAATTAGAAGAAGCGTGATAAATTTTCATTTAATCTAAAGTATTGGATATATGTGGTAAAGTGAAAGTCTAGACAGACAAATAGTTCAACAAACAAAATAGGAACCACCTAGCTATTCGTCATCAAACATTTTAACTATTGTTTACAAAGAGCGACTGTGTCATTCCCAAAATAAATTTAAACTTTAATTGTTCCCTTCCGTTTTGCCGTCTATTTTTCAATTAAATAAATTAAAGCTATTTGTGTCACTGGCGATGATTTAATCAAATGTTGCCCCCCGTTTGTTCGGATTGAAGAGATTCCTCATTTTTGTCTCTTTTTTTAACTTTTCAGAACTCACCCCAGAACAACAAAAGCTTCTAATAGAATTAAAAAGACGAAAGCAGGAACTTTTACTTGAAATTCAGGTAAGTTTTATTTTTAGTTAATTTTTTTCATTTTTTATCTTGGTTCTAGACAAGTAGGTACATTATATGACCTTGTTTTGATTGATTACTTTATTCCATATTACACCATGGTTTTTTTAAGTTTAATTATAGAACCATAGAGTAAGTCAATGACATTTATTTGTTTGTTTGATTAAGTGCTTATAACTCTATGTACTTTTGAAATATAAACAAGCCTAACCACTTCACAAAGATAACACCGATATACCTACCTATATTTGTTTGTTTTCTACTTTTCTACAAAAAAGCATTAGCTTTAACACTTTTTGTTTATCGTCTGTATTTGAAGCACCTCCTCATTTTTCGACAATGCTGAATAGTTATGAAGTACATATCTATATCTGCAAGGCAAACTACATTCAGTCTCTTGAAAAAATATATAAGCTATTAAAACCCTTTTTCTTCAAGATGGTTTAATCAATAATGAATTTTAGGTCAACGGACTTAGGAGGAGAGTCTGTGTCGCAAAATTATTATAGTATGCAGACAGCCGCAATGTTTTGGGTACAATGACACACAAAAAATAAAAATACAATACAAATAAAGTCACCACAAAGTTATGTCCGGCTGTTGGGCAATGTTGGTGGTATCATATTAGGAACACTCAATAGGCTTAGGTATGTGTCCTTTGTTTTGTTTTGTTTTTGTTCATGGTTTATTCCATGGTTGTTGGTAAATTTATTATGTGGTCACTTTTATCTTAAATTTTTTATGTGTTTTTTGATGTTCTTTTTGTACAAAATTGAATATGCATTATTGTTCTTTTAATTTGTATTACACGATCATAGCGAACATAACATAATGCGTTGAGGTTCGTTGATTTTTGTTCACTTACGTACCTAGCTACTGGTTTTCCTATTAAACACATTATGTAAGTACATAATATTTATTTAAAAGTAATTCCTCCATCTCATGACAAGATGGATCAAAAGTAAACTATGCGTGTTTCCAACACCGCTGGCGGGATATGCACATGCACAACTGTGCAATTTTTCAGACGGATTGCAATCGCAAGTCCGTAACTGGGTTAACACTTTTAGTGTCCACTAAGGGCCGGTCTTTTCAGCTCTGGTTAAATTTAACCATTTGTTATTTCAGTTGTTACCCATAGAATTTGTATGTGTTTCTATACACCAGCTTAAATAACAAATGGTTAAATTTGACCAGATCTTAAAAGATCGTAAATGTCCTACCTGGGCTACCTATTTGTGATGCTGTAAGAGCGGCTGAAATTCGATCAAATAAAGTCGCCGTCCTAACATTCGCACCAAACAATATTTTTTTTTTCTTTTGGATGCATTGCCATCTAGTGAATCTCTTGTGGTTTTACGTCGTCCCATATACTGCATTTTGAGGTTATAACATAGAGTTATAACATAGATGAAACAGCTTCGTCCTATGGTCATTTAGTTGCAAGTAATATTGTTCTACGAGGAATAGAGTTCATTAGCAGAGTTCTCTGGATACAATTTGACAATAAGCACAGGAAAAATCAGCCAATGGAAAGATGAGTTTGGTAACTTACTCATGGTGGTCGATGAAAAAATGCATGCCGATAGTATTCAGCATGTAAGAAGCTCAGTACACAGAAAAATATTTGCAAGTCTTGATCAGGATCTATGTGGAAAAAACTATTTTAACGAGAAATACTCAAACGATATGATTTCTACAGTCTTTAAAGCCAGAAGTCAAATTATGGACTTAAACTTTATCCCACGTAGGGACGATTTACCAATCTTTTGCTCTCTGTGCAATCTTAAGGAAAGGGAAAACATTTTTCATTTCTTGTGAAGGTGTCCTGTACTAAGGGAATTGAGACTTCACTGGTTCGGAAAACGAGTCTTGGATGAAATAGAGATGAGAATAATTTTGAATGGAAATAACTGGACTAATCTGTATAACTACTGTCAAAACGCGTCAAAATATAGAAGAGCAATAGTTTAACAATCTTTTTAAAAGCCTCTGTTAACTTCGTCAAACTCGGGCAGACGGCTTTAAGTCATGTCTTAAAAAAAATTGTATTTAAGTCATTGTTAATTAATTTAAAATGAAAACAATAAAATATATCTATCTATCTATCTATCTATCTATCTATCTAGTTGCAAGTTCCGACAAATGCGAAAGGGGAGTTCCTGAATGATTGAATGAAATAATGAGTTTAGTTAAATTCACTGCGACGTTAAGATTTGTTATATCCCATCTAGGGCCGGACGAGAATGCTCAATTTACAACATTTTCTCTATGCAAGTTGCCTTGAAAAAAAGATTTAGATTTAGATTATTTATTTAGTTTAATTAAACTATTTACATTTACAATAACTTATTTGTACATAATTGATTATTTCGGCTAATACTTAGATTTAACAAACTCTATTACTTTTCTTTTATATACATTAATGTTGTTTTGATTTTTAATTTCATTGTCTAATCTGTTGTATAGTTTAAAACCTTTATATATGAGCGAGTTTTGTGTATTTGTATTTGTAAAGATAGTTCGCTCTTGGCAACGTCTCGGATACTTACGTCTTTTTTGTAGAAGTGCTCCACAAATTTTTATTAGGTGATATGGTGTTCATAACAGAATTTGCATGTTGGACTGTTTATACCCAAAGAATGCTAATGTGGCCCCTTGGAAAACCCGTTACAATTCTATAATTATTTCTATTTAAGCTGATGCAGTCGCTATATCTCCCTTAATTGTAGTTCCCAAATTAGAGTCTGGCCTATCTCAGGTTACGAATTCCCTTGGTAACCCTTCACCTAACCCGATGTAGGAGTTTAACGATTGAAATGCAGCTTGACGGTCAGACAGTTCAGGCCAGTCATACGAATAATCGACTCCCTCGGGTTCTACTGCATATTTTCGTGAACAGCGGCAATGTTCTTGAGCCATCAGGCCTTCTTATGGCGAATGGGTGTTGGCTGATTGCTTACCGAGCGGTCGTCTTAAACTTCGTCTCAAACTTTATCACCAAACGTTAGAGAGTCGACTTTGAAGGGCCACCGCTCAAACTTTGCTCTAACAAACACTTACATTAATAGTAAAGTTGTGTCATGTGGACGTGATGTTCAATTGTGTTAATTGCCATGGTGATTTAAAATCAGTACCTGTGTCGAGTGACACAGGTACTCTTAAAAAGTTCGAATGATCACAGTAGAAAGTAAACTCTGCGCGAACTACTCAAAACTATGTCTACTTGGTATTGTTATTTCACTCTTAAGAACAGCTCTCAATTCATCTACTTTCGAATGGACACCTTAGATGTGAAATACCATTAAAGCTGCGAAAGTAACCGCCCGTCGCCCAATTTTCTTACGACATTTTTAAATCAATAAAAAAAACTCAACTATTTTAACGAAAAGCTTATATCGAGTGAACACGGTTATGACTTATGAATGTACTCCTTAAAACTCTTTAAATTCCTATCACAATAATGAAATCTTGAAAATTATTTTTAAATGAAAATTGGATGTTGAGTGATACATGATTGAAATTATATTCATGCCAAAGTTAAAACCTATTTCCCCGGTGTTCATTACAAATCACAAATAATACTGTTTTAAAATTATACCATCATTTATTTGACGATAAACTCTCACAAACTGGAAAACAATCTTAAAATCTTGTTGTCATCAAATTGTCTTTTTCGCTTTCACAAATCTCTTTATGGTCATTTACTGGAAAAGATTTTTTGTTTGTTTTTTTATCCAAACGTTATTTAACAATCAATTATAGTAATATCCTGGCTGCGTCCAAAAAGCTTTTAAATTTGACCAGTTTTTGTGAGTGTCTAAAAGCGAAACCAATTTACAGTATAGGGAATAGATTATTATCAAATAAAACTAACTTACTGAAGATAAATGTCCTAGTGATTGCGTGACCAAAACTAGAATTACTACTTCTTTTTTTTTTTTTTGTGTTTATTGCCAAATAGCTTGCGGTAATTACTTTGACATTTTTTGATTCTTTTTCTTTTATAAAAGATACAAAAGAATAAGGATTTGTTTTTGTTTGTTTTCATTTAACATCAAACGCCCAAATTATGTGTTTTGAAAATAACTGGCTTTGTAATTATAATGATAAACTAATGGGTTCCAATTAAACCTAAATAATATTAAGTGCATTTAAAGTGGCAAGATTTTCTTTGTCACAAAATCAGTTGTATTTAATACTTTAGAATAGATGGAATATTAAACTATTTTGCTTGGAGAAAAAACATTGACTATCTGAATAAACTTTTTGTTGAACTATTTGCCTTTGGGGTGGAATCTAAATGACAATCAGTTATCCTTGGGATGGTTGTGAATTTGTATTAAGACATTTATCAGTTTGCTGGTACAAGTTTTAAATGCATTTTTGTTTAATTTATAGACAGTAAACTTTAATTGAAGTTTTAAATGAAAACTGTGAAAATTGGGAATTAGGTTTATTGATATCTTGAAGATTCAAATATATTATGAACTTTTATGTTGGAAATAAAAATGCATGTATAATCGTTTAAAGCACTTTTAAGAATTATTGTTTTCTCCTTCATATTTTGCAGCAATTATGAACTGTTAAAATTGTTAATACACTTAATACACAAAAAAGAATTAAATATCAAAATAATAAGCTGCAATTTGGTGGCTTGTTATTGATCTTGATTTGGATTTGATCCTGGCAAGACGAGGTGAGTGCTAGAGTGAGAGATAGGTTCCGCATAGACTGTCAATTTTTCACGTTGATTGATTCGATGAATGAATGTGAACGAGTAGAAACCTCACCGCAAGGTCAATTGTAATTCGTCCATTATCGAAGGTATTGTTGTGAGGTTGATTATAAGGTCTCGCAAATTAAAATCTCTTCTTCGAATGCCTTTATTTTCTTACAGTCCAAGCATTGATTATTTCATTACAAAGTTTGGCGTTGAAATCTCATGGTACGACTTTTGTGCCGTAACTAAGACACTTGTGATACTTTTCCTCTAGTAGTTCTTAAAAGCTTTTGTTTTTTTAGGTGTCCTCATTTTCTCAAGTGTTACCACCAAAACTCAAAGGTTTACAAAAATCTCGAATTTAGATATTGAGGAACGCTTGTCATCTATGTATTCATCTCGTCTGCCCAATTGACATCTCTTTCAATAATTTCACTAATGCATTCATTTGTACTCGCTCAAGAGGATGCATTTTTTTTAGTAAAATTTTTTATTAGAAAAGTTTTATAAAATCTCTTTTTTCATATTTCAGCAATTGCACGGAGAGGATAGAATAAATAAATAAAGAAAACATTCTTGATTTAGGTATGCAAAGCTTGAGTCGCCGAAAACGTTTTACTGAAGATCGATAAACGGGCAGACACTCAGCAACTCAGAGGAAGGGTACTTCGGAATCTGCTTTTTATCTTAATAGTTTAATGTGTTAATTCAACTTCTTTATTTTACCGACATTCGTAATGCATTTTTAATTTGCATCTCTACATCAGTTTCTATCCTTGACCCTATTTCAATTTGAACTTTTATAATGATATTTCCATCAGTTACCTCTGATGTTGATATCCCTATAACTACCTGTCCGATACCTGTTCAAACTTAAATACTTAATTCTTCATTGCTCTCAAATTAAATCCATTAACATAAATTATCCACACTCGAAAAAGCTTGTTGTTCTTTATTTCTTGACCTCTAAACGTGCCAAACCAAAATCCAATTTCATCTTCTCTCGCCTCTCAAATTAAGTTGAAAGTAGATACTCGTGTGTGCATAAAATTACAAAAAATAAAAACATAATAAAGAAAAACTCGATTCCCTCATGACGTGAATGAGATGGTTTTGTAATACTATTACCTACCTACCCACGGCTCATCTTCCATCTAAGAAGCTGTGGAGATCTGTATTCACATTAGACGAGGGAATTCCCTTCTCACTCCGTCTTTCATATCGATCGACTGTGTATAAGTTTGTTGTTGGCTGAACCGACTGGCTCACAAAATGCTCTTTATTCAGCTGGAGAGAGGAAAGTCATGAAAATAAATTGTTTTACAGATAAATTATTTGTTTTTCTTTTATTTGTTCGTGTGTCTCTCTGCTCGGGTCCTCGCCTCTTTTGTAATCAGCATATTTAGAAGTGTTGCCGTTCTGTTTTGTATTTTTTTATGAAGATTTCAAAAATGATTGACATTATGATGTAAGCAACTATCCTCAGTAGTGATGTTACCACTTTTCTATTTCTAGGTTAAAATTTAATCCAACGTTGGCTACTTTAAGACAAAGAATATTTGGAAGTCCAATTTAAAAACACGTTCATGGTAAGGAATTGGTACATCACACAAAATGTGTAAATTGTGCTGGACTTGTTCGTTTCAACAGTTTCATGGTCCTTCTTAGGATATAAATTTCACACTGCACAAAGCCTTGCCCTCTGTCTGTAGTCTTCATTCGGTTGACCCCGTTGCATTTCCATCTTATTGAGCATCCCTTACATATCGTTACTAAACGACACTATTGATAGCTTTAAAACTACATACATTTTTTATTATGTCAAGAGCTTTAGTTTAAATTTAGCGTTTCCAGATGTTGTCACTTTTTATTTGAGATTAACTACTCAGCAACTGAGACTCATTTCATCTAAGAAAATACTTCAATAAATCAGTCAAATTATTTGGATATTTAAGGAACATACAAAAAGAACATTCCTGCCTGTCATATAACCCATTTCAACCGCCTGAACCATTAAATTCCTCCATTCGATTGAATCTCATGTACCGTGCGGTTAACAAATATGATAAATTTGGGAACATTTGTTACTTAACGGCAACACTCCCTTGTCCATGCATACACCAGACACCCTGACACAACAATAGAAACCAATCCATAGCCGCAAGTAGTAAACGTAAACACTTTGTGTAGAGTAAAGTGTAGAGTATGCAGTATAATGAAACAAGCATCGTCGGTCGTAGCGCAGCACCAGGCACACGGAACTAATATCTATCGACGACATATATCCACTTCACTCTAGCATTTTTCTTGTGTGTGTTCCTTGGTTGTCTGGCTCTGGCACTGGGTCTGGCCAAAAAGAATCATCACACTACTGCTCAGTTCAGTGTGTAAAGTCAACGGAGAACTATTAAGAGTCTCTACTTGCCTGCCAAGAGCCAATGTATCGTAACGGACGTTGTCGGTTGTTCGTTCGTATTGGCTTTTAATATAGGAATTTTTCCGTTTAAAAAATTTAATTATAAATCTTATCGAAAACCGCGCGTATTGATAATAAAACAAAAACAAAAACAAAGCTTATTCCACATGGGTTTCCCATTTTTGCGCAACATTTAGTGTTTTTTTGTTGTTGTTTTTTTTTTTTTTTTTTTTTGTTATTTTGTGCCGATAGTTTGCCGCAGTCGTGGATTGTGTACATATAGACAGCTAAATAGGATTTAATCGCTAAGTTGTCATTTAATTTGTGGCTTTGATTTTGCAAGGTCAAAACTCTGAACTAGCTGGTCTAGTTTTAAGTTTACGATTCGAAAATAATAATTATCATTTACGTAATGAGTGCTTTAACGATTGTGAAAACGGAAAAGTAAAAAAAAAAAAAAAAAGAATCCTCTATTCCCTGCAATTCGATAGTGTTTTTATCCTTTGTTCCTTTTTGTCTCGAAACTTATTTTTGGGGTGTTAACGTTCCTTTTATTGCGCCACCAAACATAAAACGAATTTACATTCGCTTCATTAATATTGCATCGGGGCTAAAAAAAACATATCGTAGCCGAACTAGAGCAATTGTATACGGGTCCCATTTGGTGAACTTAAGGTGCATAACCATAAAATAGGAGTGGAGAGTGTCAATTTGAATAAAAGTTCATACAACAAATGCAAAATAGCCATTTACCTTTTTTCATATGAGTGTCGAGTGTGTTTTTGTCGTTTGAAAATTACCTTATACCTACAACCGTCATCATCGGTTGTCGTCGCCAATTCGCCGTACATATCATCTGTGTGTAGAATAATTTATTAAAAAAAAAAATTCTTTGCATTCAATTGCCTTGCCAGAAAGTAAAAAACAACAACAACAACTCTGTGAAAAAGAGTCGAGATTTAAAATGCAAAAAGTGACTCCAAGTAGTGATATCGCAACATCATCAAACTCAATATGTAGACGGTGATTTGTTCAATTCTTGATTTTTATTTTTTGTTGTTGCTGTTTAAAGCATTTAAATGTCATTTTGGTTTTAAGTAAATAGTGACACTTTGGAATTATAGTGTAAGCTAATGGTATAATTTTTTTTTTATAGGTACCTATGTTTTACTGTCAATTTTATTTCGCTTGTGTACAGTGAAGACCGGATGATGTAAATGACACTAGTTGAAAGAGAATGTATTCTTGGATAAATTATTTTAATGAAACACAAGATAACGGATGTACTATGTGGTAAGATTAGCTACTGAATGGCCAATGGAATGGCGCTTGTCATTCACTAGAGAAAAAACTGCACCTGTATATCGTTTTAGGCGGATGTATCTGTCTCGGTTGCAGGCTTATATGCAACCAATTTAAGGTTTGTTTTGTCAAAGGATTGACATTGACCTAATAGAAGGTCACATTTGTCATTTTGCAATTGACAGAGATGTGAATCAAAAACAGATAACTTTGAAGACCCAAAGGAATTCTGAATGACAGAAGAATTCTCAGTTGAGTTTCGAATTTTATTGATTGTTTTCTTTTATATTCTTCCTCAGTAAAAGAAAAAAGATGTTCGATTGATATTTAAAAAACAAGTTTTTCTTGCTGCGTATTATTTTGGAACTTGAATTAAACATTTCCGATGAAAAGGAAAGGTATTTAATGTGTTTTAATAACAATTTCTTATATCTAATTTGTTATAAAAGTTTTTTTTTCAATAGGAAACTGTCTATGTTGACAGTTTTTCGTTCGTTTTTGTTCACGTCCATTAACGATTAACGTCGTTTACTCGCATCGCAATTACAAAATGGGAAAAGGATACTCTCTTAAATCAAACCGCCAAATGCCAATGTGGATTTTCGTTTGAAATTTTACTGATCGAACATTTATTCTACTGATAGTTTCGAGAATCATGGAGCTAGAAATGTTTAAATTCCTTCTAAAGTATAGTTTGTTTGACTTCACGGCACAAGTGTAATGCATGTGACCTTACGTCAGTTTGGTTAATCTCGATATTGTTCCATTTAGCAGTTCAGTTGCATCCTGAAAATTCTATGAGAAACACTGGCTATCGTATTCTATTTGGATAATCGATCCATCCGGAAGCATAAATAAGGTGTACTGAAATATTAGATAGTTCTTCAAGTTCCTGAGAATCATGTCAGAATGCTGGGCTGGCAGAGTGGTAGTGTAGTGTCTTCGGGAACCTTTTCATCGCAGCATTTTGGGCAGAATTTTCATTTTATGAAAATGATTGTTTGTTTGAATTATTTTCTTTATTGCCAGTGGTTTGTTTAACTTTACAGAGAGATTTTAACCGTAATGCTTGCCTGGTAAAGTAAGGTGACGGTTCTAGTCTTTCTTGTTTGTCCGCTTTTTCATTTTCTGGTACGCTACTTCGGACAGAAACCCAACAGAGTCTTATGGTGTGTTGCATGTCAAGAAGCCTTAGCTCTTTGTGCTATCAATTTACAAGCTTCCTTGTTTCTGTGACAGAAATTGCTTTTATTGGTTGTCAAAGAAAAACGTTATACCAGCTTGTGATATTGCCATCATTGTTGCCTGCTTAGTAGATACAATCACTGCCAAAACCTAAGGTATATGACGAAGCTGTAATCGTGAATTAAGATGGCCAATGGTTTCTGAAAAGAATCATGCAGCAATACCAATATCTATTTTTGATCTTTCGGTAATAGTCGCCATTGATTCAATTGGAGTTGGTGATTGTGCCAAACTACACTGCTGGAAAAAGTGGTTTCAAAAGGTATATGAAAATCGAATCGGGTGTTATTTAGTCTGTTGTCGGTATACTTCAATAGATTATGTGCATGGTCTCCAGGCTTTGTTTCACCAGTTTCTCATTTCTGTTGCGTAGTTCATAGTGTTATTGCCAGACATATTGTAAACAGTGAAAAAGAAAATTGTGAGCTATTCGAGCTTTTATACGAGAAGTGTATCTTATTACATACATATACATTAAATAAAAACATGCAACCTTAACATCATTATGTACTATGTATTTGAAGCTCCTTATCATTTTCTTATCTGAGTTCTCAGTTAAAATTATTTTCAGTAATATTATTCTTCAATCAACTAATTGATTCATTCATCACAATCAAACACGCATGATTTGGCTTTACTTTCCCCGGCAACTGTATAAGCATTAGTCGGCTGACTATCTATGAGAGATTTGTAAATGCTATTTAACTTTATCTATAGGGATTGTGGATTGCAGTGGTAAAATTATCACTTCTAATGCTTCCTAAACATATGGACAATACAAATCATAGAATCGTTACATGCTGAATGATGCAGTTTATTCGACTCATTGGGTAACCTGCCACTAAGCTTCTGCCTACACCTTGCTTTAGTTTTGACTGTTGGTACAAAGCTAATTGATGGAGTAATTGAAATTCGATAAATTTCGATGTTAAATTCTATGTTTTCTAAATGAATGTGTTCTAATAGAAATTTATTTATGTATATTCAAATCAAATTTACCAACCTATTATATCATTTAACCCAGACTCTTTTTTCCTAGAGATGCTCGTCGTTTTCCATATTAAATAAATAATACTTTAAATTCAGGGAACTCAATTAAAATCAAATTACATTCATTCGATCTTCACTGTACACACAAAATATGACTCGAAAATTCCATACATAACAGTTAATTAACCGCATATGAATTATGAAGGAATTAAAAAAAAAATATATATAATTTTGCTCGATAAAGTGATGACAAATGTTTTTCTTATGACGAATGAGTGTGGAGGGCCATATATCTACTATACTTTTATTTATTCTCATTTTATTACAACACTATTTACTGATGGTTGGATGGTTTTAATGCAATTTTTTAAATGCATTTTATTTTTATTTGAGTATTTTTAAGTTTCCTTTTTCTTAATTGTCATTAATTAATAATTCTCTTGTCGAAAGGGCGGAAATACCATTAAAATTAATTTTTTTTTCTTTAGGGCAAATATTTTATTAAGTAAATGTTAATTGTTTTTTTTTATAGCAACAACAATGGCTGTTTCAAAGTGCATAATGACAGTTAAATGAAATTACAATTAACAAAAGAACGTAGAATATTGCACGGCGTCATTATATCTTCCATTATTTTTATTTTGTAGGTGTGTCTAAAATATTTTTTTTTATTATTATTTTGTGGTAGACTTTGGAAATACATGAAGGTATGTATGTTCAAAAGATGTACATAAAATGCCATGCAGACGATTCTAACTCATTACAAAGTCAAGTAAGGTTCCAATTTTTTCGTGATGGGAATACGTAATGCGTTTGAATATTCTTCTTGAATTTATTTTGGGTGACATGGATTGTTTTCTTATTATCTTAAACGACAAACTTAAGGAATCTCAATGAAAAATAAGTAAATATAGATATGTTATGAACATTATGTTGTATTATTTCGTTATGCCTAGTATTTGAATTTAGCTATTGGAAAAAAATGGAACACCCACTTATACCTACTTAATATTAATTTTTCTAGGCTGTTACAGGTCAATGATAATCTTTTCATATAGATTTTATATGATAAATTACGTGTCCTATTTATGAGTTGGTTGCTGGCACAGTTGATTTTTCGTTTTTATTTCTATTTTAAGTGGAGTAAACATCACATTTGAGCTTGACAAAAACAAAAAAATGTGAAGTCAATAAAGGTATGACATTTTTTGTGTACAATTATGTCAATATTGACATGCACTATAAAACATTTTGTTTTTTGACAAGCTTTTCATAGCGTTTTGTTTTTTACTGTTATAATTAAATTAAAAGAATATGTGCAGTGGATCAAAGCCTATTTGATACAATATTTAAATGAAGAGCATTTTAACTTCTAAGCAACGATATATTTCTCTCTTTTAATATAGGTTTATAGATTTAATTTACTTAGATGTCTCCACAGGTATGGGTGTGCTTTCATGCTAAGTAATAAGACTTCTTCAGTTGGTTTGATCTATAGTCTACCGTCTCCAGTTACCTATAGTCGTTCATCTCCTTCTTCTACTTGATCACTGAACTACAGATGAGATCTGCCTTGATTTTTCGTTCCCCCTGTTCTGCCTTTGAAGACTTTGCGAGCTGTTGTGTGCGTCGGTGGTCTGACATGCTCTACAAAGTTTTTAGAGAAAAAAAACATTCGTTGGTCTTTCCAATCGAGGGAGGGAGCTTTGATAGGGAAAGGGTAAATGCTTCTGAACCATACAGGGGATCGAGATGATAATAAGCTGGCTGATGTTCTTCATTGGCGGAATCTCGCAATGCAATCGGCGTTTAGCATCCATCGCAGCTTGTTTAGATATCATGTTAAGATTTTTAAAGGCTCAAATATAACAGAAGGAACGAAAATTATATAGTGCACCTATAAAGTCGGATTGTTCAGGTTCGTTAAGCTTTCGTTCACTTCAAGGCGAATTTTGCCTCCCGATCTTGGTTTGTTGGACTTGGAACTTCTGTAAAAGCTGCCTTCCGATTTTCTGTCCAAGCATCTTCGTATCTCCTCGCTTTTTCAACATTGGTGCTCATTCTTTTTCATTGTGAGCAGGACTTCTTCGTTCTACTTGTTGACATTGCACCCAGTTGTTTTCAAGGCTTTTTTTTGCAAGCCCTAGGAATATTCGTTCGGGATAGGTTTTGATAGTCACTTGAGATTATAGTCTGTCAATGTTGTATTTTCCTTTCGCAGTTGAAGTAAATATGAGAGCTTCGTTAAATATTCGTATCAGAAGCTTTCGCAACAATCAGATTATATTCAGAGTGGATTTTGGTTTCTCTGAAAACGCACGTGCTAATCTTTTGATACTCACCACCATGTTTTTCCCCACTACAAAGTCGATTAGCATTAGACGTTATAAATAAGAAAAGTGTTAAAACTGTGTGGTAGTTTTCGAAGAATAAAAGAAAGTATACGGACAAAAATATGAAAAGAAAGCAAAAAAAAAACCATGTTAGAGGTAGAGGCAAATCATTTATTGATTTATTATGACCGACACAGCATTCATTGTAATATTCAAAAGAATCCTATCAAAGGACATTCACAATGCGAATTGCGGAGGAATCACAAAAGAAATGTTGCTGCAAACAAATGCTACGACAGCAACATTAGGTTGGACACAAATTGATTTAAAATTTCAGACGCCAGAAGTAGGTAGATAAAGGTGACCTTTTCATTCGAAAAAAAGAAAATAAACCTATTGATTGTTTGTGTCTTTTCGTAGAGGTGGCATAATCCGCGTTTAGGATAATTGTTAATTCGGATTAACAATTGTAAAGTATTTATTATGTATGATGTACTTTAACTTCATGGCTGGCTGTATGATAAAAGAACTTGTTTATGGTGCTTGAAAGTCAAACAGGTATTTTTCAATTGATTTTGAGAAATCCTACAGTTATATTACGTTGCAATCTGCAAAAGTGCTGACATAGCGGAGTTTTGTTAAATTTTCTTGTACTTCTCATAAAGTTTTTTAGTTAGCAACAATTTTTAACTCTCATACTTCAGGCTCATTTAACATGCAAATATTCCAAAAAATCGTCGTTACGCCTTTGTCCTCGAAACTCAAATAAAAACTTCAACGCTCCCTTTAAAATAGAAGAAAATAATATGCGCAATTATATTTCCTCACTCTTCAGCTTTTATTCCCTTGACATTTAAAAAGCATTCCAACAATACACTGAAAAAGATTAATAAATCAACGTCACTTGCATGTAGCTCCTCTAGCTAGCTCTGCAATTAGCGCGCCAAAAAGGGTCAAGTACTACCACGGGGCATTCAAACGTTCTATAAAAAGGGATATCTTTTTCTCAAAGTGTATAAAATATTAAAAACTACAACAATATAAACATAGTAATTCCAAAACGCAATTAACTTTGCAAAAAAAAAATGTAAATGATAATGACTTGAAGTTTGTGTTGTATACCTCATGCAATTTACGGGGTAAAGGTTTGATGATGCTTATACAATAATTCCTAGACGTTGTACTTTTGTTTTGTTTGACTGGAACTTAATTCAAGAGATAGCACTCACAGCACGATAAAGAGGTTACATTTTAATCTGCCCCATTAGCCGTCTATGAATTGTTTGTTTGGTTCTATCTAGGTACACTATTTTGTTAAGAGTGATGGTACTCCAGTAAAAATTAATGCATAAAGCTTTATTTCGTGTTTATATAGGCAGGCTTAACCTGGAATTCACCATAAGAATGTGTAAAATACGTAAAGACTAATCTTTTTCGTGTCACATCGTCGTCGTCTCGTGGCATTCTCTTCCTTAAGAAGTAGGACACCACCAAACCATACAAAAAAAAAAGCGATTGTGAAATTTTACATGTGCAACATGAACAGCTGAAGTGCTAGGAGCTTTAAAAGTTAAGTGGAATAAATAAAAAAGGGAAAGCGTTGGCATTTAAAAAAAAAAAAAATAATATTAATGTAAACCTAACCTATACAATTATATGTACATATATGGTAAAGTGCAGTGAACTTTATAATGCACTGGAGATGGAGAATTATTTTCGCGATGTGTCATACGAATACCATATGTACTATATGAGAAAATTGAGGGGTCATAATGAGTAAATTGAAAAGTGAATGCGTGCTCACCGAAGCAAAACATTGGACATTGTGCTTTTTGTCTGCGATAATTGTGGCAAATAGGCGATTGTTTGAACTTTAAAAGGAATGGGTATTTTCGAAGCACACAATTTTGCAAACTAAGAATAAGGATTTTGTTACATATATGTATATTTATAACAATGTTGGCTTAGAAGTTTTTAAAAGGACTTAAGCGAAGTTTTTAGATACCTTCATATTTTAACAATTGGGATTTAAATACCTATTTTATTGATAACTTTTATTTGTATGTAGCTATAAATACACAATTCGCATGTGGAATTGATTGAAATAGCATTTCTCGATCCCATTCAACTTTGAGATCTGAATCGACCTACAGTTTCTTATGACTTATACATTCCGATCCGGTGTAGTCATATAGGTATCTGAATCAAAATCCCAATCCAGTCATGTAAACGGAGTCATCCAGTCATGAATGTCAAATTTAAGTAAAAAAAAAGCTGCAATGATTTTAATTGTAGTAATCTTCTTTATTGAAAACAATTAATTCGGGAGACATTAATAGTGTTGTTTACGAGGTATTTTTTTAAAAATGCATTGCGCATTGAAAAAATAATAAAATCAAATCTAAATAAAATCCAATTTTGTTATTTGCGGAGTATCCAGTGGAAACTGTCATCAGCAAGAAATAAATTCGTTTTTTTTTAAAGTTTGACGGATTCTTACAAATCTATTTTTGACATTTGCGAAGTATTCCTTACGAGCAGCCACAAAGTAATAAATTTGACATTTATTTTGACTTTTTTGGAGTATACAGTGTGAACTTTCATCAGAGTTTGACAGATTCTCTTTTATTATGTGTAAAGCACAGGGCAGAGCACGAGAACTCAGATCACACTCTGAGGTCTGAGAGTCTGAGCATGCTAAAGAACACTCAATCTAAATCTTATTTTGACATTTGCGACTTTCTAGTTTGACAGATACGTAATAATCTAATTTGAAATTTACGTAGTAATTAATGCGAACTGTCATCGCAAAGCAATAAATTAAACATTGATACTTTTTGGTTTGACTGATATGCTTACTTTTTAGTTTCACATAATGCAGCAGTAAATAGAAAATTGTTTTTGGAAACTTCAATGCAAACGCAGTCAAATTAATAGATGTTAAATGCAGAATATTTCCAAGTTTGATGATGCCAATCAACTAAACAAGTGTCAAGTAGTCATAACTCAAAAACACATTTATAGTTTCTCCTTAATCCTGTTATGATCATGGAATGAAATGTCAAGCATTCAACCGCAGGCAGTTAAGATTGCACAACGCAAAAATTCTGCACTGGATATTGTGTACACAATCTAATTCGGAAGTTTCGTCTGATTTGAAAAATGGATTCATCATCACATTTATAGCACAAGAAAAAAAAATAATATTTTCTCATTTCCATATAACGATAATGCGGCTCTTTTATCTTTTCAAACCAACAATATATAAAAAAAAAAAAAAACGAATGACTTTATTGCAAACAGTATTTCTTTTGTACACAATAACAAGCGATAAAACAGCTTCCTGTGCGCAAATGATTTGAGTTTCCATATTTCATGAGAATTAAATGTTGACCCCAGCAATTTCTTATCAAAACTTAGCTTCATAGTAATAGTTAGGCTTGCAGTACAGATGTCGCTTGTTAACTTACAAACAATAATTTGTATCTATCTTGTTTCAGGCCAGAATTATAAAAAAGACTTTCTTTGATGAACATATTATTTGACGATAAGAATAAATGTCATCCACATGCGAAGAATTTCTTCACAAGGAAGATTCCTGAGGCCTTATTCTTGGCCATCATGGAAATCCTCATTAGATACTAGCTGTCATTAGACTTCCCGAAATATCCGTTCAAATCTCTGATGCATATAAACAACAGCTTATTATCTTTTGAGATAATAATCTATACACCGTTCTTTGAATCACTAGCTTCAGAAACGGTCACTTGGTTTCAAAACAGCCAAGACGCTAATAAGGAACTTTTTTCGGACGGAATCGGTATCAGATTCCTTTTCACTGTTTGTACTTATTAAGGAAAAAGAACATTTTGTATGCTTTCTACGCAAAATTCAGGGAACCGGAACTATTTTCAGTTTTTCGCCATTATGTTTCTTGCACACTCAATATTTCGCCTTCTCTTCATTATCTCTTCTAACTTATAGCTTCGTTCATTGACATGATTATGTACTTCAATCGTCAGTTTTTGGTTCATAATCCAAGCTCAGTCCATGCATACCATAAATAATTCGCTTCTGCAGTAAGTTTTTTATTTCCGAAGTTTACGCATGAACCAAATGATATTCTTTATTTTTATTTGATTCTTTGTGAACACAAACATTGCAAATCTTTGAAAGTCGGGCAATAACTCGTCCTTAGTAAGATCATGCCTTGATTTTCACAGACAAACGTTTCTATCATCTTACACATTGATCGTTTCTCTTTTAACTATCAGTAGCTGCTCCAGCTAATGTGGAAAAATTTACCGCATCTTTGTTCGTCAATGTTCATAAACTAAAATAGAATGAAATATAAAAATATCTAACTTTATGGGTTCCTCTACTTTTGAGTTTGTTTATTTTTCAAAAATCCAATGGGAGAGGTGCACACTTAAACCACACTATAAAACCTAATTTTGTACTTAATCTGGTTATATTTATAAACTTGTCCACCCACAGCATACAACTTCATAACGATATTATATGCAGCTGAGGGCCACCCTGCTGATCGTGCCGATAGCAAAATTATGAACTACAACCACTTAAGGTCATTCGCACAATTTCATAAGAGAACTCTATGTGTGCGAATTTTAAACGAATTCATTTGTTCTGAACTGGAAATGACGTAAGCTCGAAAGAATAGATTTGTTTAATTTTATAGCACATAGAAAATGATTTTACAACTTAGCCTAGATCAGCAATAAAAACTTGAACTAACACCAGACAAGAATATGAGAAAAAAAAATGATTTGAAATTTAAATAGTTTAACAAAAGTTTCTCTCCATATTTTTTTATTTTGTTTATGTTTTACGAACAAAATAATAAAGACGCAAAATATGAAACACGAGTAAAATAATTTGTTTTTAGCAAACATTGCTGAATCTTATTTGTTTTTTGTTCTCATAGTGTCGACAACATCAAATATGAAAAAAAAAATCTATTGAAAACTGTGAACCCATTGATCGTTTAACGATAAATAATGATTTTCAAATCAGTGGCCACAACTGGAGAGTGATTGATGAAAGTTCCATTATAATTGTATATCGACAGAGGGTAATTGAATCTTGAATTGACCAGACTACGACGCAGATATTTGGTCTTAAAGGTCAAACGTACTCTCGCATGTTTGTTTGCCTTTTTGTTTACGTTTTAGATTTTTACTTGTTTTTTTTTTTTTTGTTGGAAGAAAAATATGATCCTGAGGTTAATGGGTATTGAGATAATTTTTAAATAAAGAAATAAAACGCAAGGGGATTTTTATTTGATGTTTGTCAAATAAAAAGCTATATAGTAGCCAACAGGCATATTTGTTAAGTATAGTAGCCAACAGGCATATTTGTTAAGTATTTGCTAAAATTTTAAATGAACAGTGCTGAGTTGTTCATTCTGTATTTAAATTTCTCAGATCTCTTATTCTCAGAAATTTCTATACTATATCTACATCGAATATTTTAATTTCGCCTGTGTAATCGTAAAAGAATCATAATAATTTACTGGCTGAAAAAAGACATGGTATCTGAAATCAAAACCAATGTATACGCAACTAATAGTCTGTCCAAGAAAAATTGGCAGTGCAGAGAAGTTAGGAGGACGTTTGCATCTCATATTTGTTGCAGCGTTTGGCATAAGTATATCACAAATGAAAGCTAGAACAGTGATACCTTAGTGTGCATAATGAATCGTCCCAAGTTACGTTGTAGCTGGTACCAGTCTTACCACCTGGTTATTTGACATTTTAGTTTGGACTTTATACTATGTTTCCCCAAGCACTTAAACGTAATTTGACCAGATTTATCCGTAATCTCTTTTTAAATCACTATTTATCATAAAAATCTATTTCCTAAATCTTCATGAATAAAAATTTATCTCTTACAAATCTCCTTGCAAATTACTTATCACACAGCCTTTTGATTGAACGCTTTCACTTCAAATGTCATTTTAGATGTCAACAATAAATTTGTCATTAATGCAATATTTGTTTGAATTTTGTTTATTTAGTTTCAAATAAAATACTTTTATTGTATAATTTCGACGGTAAATTTTATATTAAAAGTGAATTTTGTGAAATAAGTGATTATAGTAAATAGTTTTTGGAAGTGTTAAACATCGTGTCAAAATAACGTCTGAACGGATTTCATTTAAATTTTGTATGGCATTTAAGTTAAACATTTCAACACAAAATGACATTCAAAGTTTTTAGCCTAAACATCACAAAAAGTAAAATATGATGATACATAATTTCATGAATAAAATTGTTTATAGTCTCATAGATGGCAACAAGACCAAGTTCGTGCGACCCAGTCATGCATTTATTTTTTTGTAGAAAATGATAAAAGTTACAATTTGTACCATAAAACTTTTTGCAAAAAATGATAGTTTCCGAAAAATTACCGAAAAAACTGAATTTCGACCTCTCCCCCCCTGTCAAAAAAAATTTATCTCCAGACCAAATCATAAAAACAAAGGTCTCCAGCAAAAAACCGTTTTGGCGCAATTATTTCGAATTAAAACTCTAATATTACTGGGATAGTCAAGATCAAGCGAAAACGTATTCGGTTATTTGCTTATTCTGCCTTATTTTAATATTTAAGCTGCTCTCATTTAAAAGTGTGTATTTAAAAAACTGAAAAAAAAAAAAAAAAAAAAACAGTTTTGCCTGTTTCTATTAGTTTTGTTTTATGAGATGTGACTCCAGCTGTGTGACTCCAGAATTCAACGAGTACAATTGCTCTTTACCAAAAGCTCCTAATTCATCTATAAAATTCTTCTTCAACGTTATAAACTCCGAATTTTTGTATATTTTATAAATCCAAAAATTAGAAGTGCATTTCCGCTATTAAGGGACTCAGCTAGTGAATGGAAGAATATACCTAAACCTCACCAATTGTAAGCTAATAATTATCACGCTGTTTTTTTTACGTGTGTTTACCGAAAACGAATCTGGACAAAAAATACCAGTAGTAGCAACCAATTATCATAATTTATTCTTTTCCTTTTCAAAAAATAAAAATAGTTGTGCATGTAAATAACTATAATTTGGTGGCCCTTCATGTACAAAACTACTATAGTTTCCAAAGCCATGTTCTAATGACACCTTTTCAACTCTCCTTATTATGTAAAGTAGGTATATGAACATAATTTCATTGACTACATTCATCGAATGAGGTAAAGATGAAAGAAAAATATAAAAAAAATATCTTGTTTTTTTGGGCCATCAATCAAGGCGGTGCATATAAAAAAAATATCTAAGCGTTGCTAGTTGCGCTACTGGAAGAAAACCCTGTTTGCTGTGTATGCAATCACGTAAAAATATCTTCTTTAAAAAAAAAAAGAAAAAGGGAAATAAAAATCACACCCTAGAGAACACTTTACACACACGACCAATCTATTTCAAGAGCACTCAACACAGAAAACTTATTTTTAAAGGATTAGACGACACTCCTTGCGTGAGTTGCTTTTAAATAATGACTTTGTGAATCAAGAACCAAATGACCCCATACGTCAAAATCAAAGGAAGATGATGTTATGAAAAGAAAAATATTGGTTTGTAAATGAACGTGTGGGCTATTTAATCAGCTATTAAATTCGATGTATATACAAGAGTCTTGAAATGCATTTTAATGATTACGAGGAATCCGATTTAATTGAAGATAGTGCGAGAGGGTGCATGTGGCTGTATAGGAAATAGAAAACAAATTAATCAGTCAAGTCTTATTTTTATAGGCAAGAGTGGACTATAAAGTCAAGAATTCTGACTTTATTTTAACGTATTATTATATTGTAATGTTTTGCCAAACTATATGGGTAGCTAATCAAGAGAAAAATATGAGCAATACGGCTATCAAAGCAGACTTGAAGGTCACTTCGCTTACAAAATAAAGCGGCAAATTATCTTTAGAAAAAAATATGCTCAGAAAGTGCATGATGCCTTTTCTAGGCTAGGACATAATAAAATTTTAGTTCAAGCATCGCAAACCGTCGCAAACAAAATTCTCTATATAAAAAAAATCTCTGAAAATATGTGCTACAAATAGGGTAAACTGTTTTTTCAGTGAATAATTTTCTGAAAGAATTGAGTAGTTTAACTAATTCGAATATTAGTCATAGACTACAAAAAAATAAAAAATACTTTTTTTTTCTTGAAGATTTTTACAGTTATTCACTGACTATAATAACAGTCTTCTGCTGACTTTAACAATATTTTTCTGACTTTCACAGTCTAAGTGCTTTTACAGTCTCTTGCAAAATTCTGTATAAAAGTCAAGAAAAGACTATAACATTCAGCAAAAGACTATGAAAGTCAGCAAAAGATTGTATAAAGTCAGCAAAATACTGTAAAAATCAGTAAAAGACGGTAAAAGTCAAGAAAAAGACTGCAAACGTCAACGAAAAAACTGTCAAAAGCAACAAAAAACTGTCAAAAGCAGCAAAAGACTGTAAAAAGTCAACAAAATACTATAAGTCAGCAAAAGACTGTAAAAGTCAGCAAAAGACTGTAAAAGACAGCAAAAGACTGAAAAGCAGCAAAAGTTACAGTTGCTGACTTTCAATCTTTTGCTCACTTTCAGTATTTTGCTGACTTACAGTCTTTTGTTTACTTTTTACAGCCTCTGGCTGTCTTTGACAGTCTTTTATAGTCTCTTCTTGACTTTTACAGTCTTTTGCTGATTTTTACAGTCTTGCTGATTTTAACAGTCTTTTGCTAATTTTGACATAGTCTTTTGCTGATTTTTACAGTCTTGCTGACTTACTTAGTTATTAATGACTTTTGTCTTTTGCATTTATTACAAACCTTTGCCACCGTTTCATTAATATTACGTGGCTTTGCAGACTTTCACCTCAATTTGATAACTGCTTGATGCTCTTTTTGGCATAATTTTACATTAATCTCCGTTCTCGTGTTCATAAAAATTCTGTTCAATCAATCATTTTCATATATTTACATTTGTTTCTTCTGTTAAATATTTTGCAGTCTTTTGCATTATTTTCAAGTATTCATTAGTGTTTCTTTTTTTTTTTTTTTAATATTGTTCATTCTTTTGCTCTTGAATTCTGTTAAAAATTCTTTGACAAATTTCTTTTTTGTCTTTAAATTATTTCGCAAAATCTTTACCGCAACTTTTGTATCGCTTATTATTTGGTTCTTTGCAAAAAAAAAAAAAAAATATAACTTCTCGTTTTATTATATCGCCGTTCAATTAAATAGGAAAAATGTATTGTTCTACTTTTTCGACTCAGTGCATCATTTAATCTTAAAGCTAAATTATAAAATTTCACCTTAAAGTTGCGAGGTGAAAAATGCGAAATGAAATGTCTGCGAAAAACTTAATCACTTGTAAAGAACAATAATTGTGCAAATACATAAATCAAATGTGAAATGAGATAAGAAATTGCAAAATAATCATCGCAAAGTTAGAAATTGTCAACAAAATATTCGCGAGATGACCCTCATGAAACTTTTTTGTTT
Source organism: Baccha elongata (assembly GCA_951217065.1). Classification (NCBI taxonomy): domain Eukaryota; kingdom Metazoa; phylum Arthropoda; class Insecta; order Diptera; family Syrphidae; genus Baccha; species Baccha elongata. Next base: position 92,731,848 of record OX578272.1, read on the forward strand.
TTGATGACAAAAAATTGAGTTTTATAGAATTTTGCAGCGTAGTAACGCTTCATATGGAATTGTTTTGTTAATTTCTCGTCTTGTAGTATCTTTTTCGGAGATAATTCGATTTTAAATATTCTAGAGTCTAGAATATCCTCGAGAATATCTACAGAAATACTATTCGGATATTAGTTTTTCAATTTTTAGTAAATAATTGTATTCTATTTGGAACATTTCACAGACATGAGGCTAATTATACATTCTCCTATAACAATTAAACCTTGTACAATCATATCTAAATGTCACTCTATCTTCCGAATACCCACACAACATCTAACCAATTGACTTGTAAACAACATTTCGCAAAGCTAATGATAACTGATTAAACAAACCAGAATATTTAATTTATTTTTAGAAATAAACAATCTATTTCAAGAAGATATATCTATATCTAATGTTTATTTTACCTCTAGGAATTTCTATTAAAAAGAAAAACAAACGTGCGTTATTTTGCTGAAAGATTTAAGATTGTTCTCTTGACATTATATGGAGAATTGGTGACCCAAACAAAAACACTTTTCAAAGAATTTAATTTGATTTATCGTAAAAAAAATGGCATAGATACTTTATACACCTACAGCTAGAAAAAATTAGATAGACGCGATTTTTGTTTTGTTTGTCGTTTGTGAACTCATTTAAGTAACCTGGTATTTCAGGAGGTGTCAGTCGAGACACTTCATGAGTGTGAAACATGTGTGCGCTACACTTCACGTTCATAGTTTGCAAACAAATGACCTGCCAACAATTTATTTTGCATGCGCCAAGTATTTTTTTATTATTATTTTATTGATGGTTGTGTACATATGTAAAGATATACTAGGACCATGCCACAGATAAATGATTGTTGCTTGGTGGAAGTGGAATTATAAAGAATATAAATTCCATTGTATGAATGAGTCATTGTTCTCGTATATATGGAAAATCGCTTTTGTTTCTGTATTATTTATTGTATGCAAAGAAATTTATTTCGACTCATCAATAGAGTTCGAATGAATACATTGAGAGGCTTGCATAATGCATTTGGCATTGCTGCAAATATTTGTGTTATAGGTATCTACCTACCTAGTTTTTTTTTTTTTGGTTTGGTGTCACACTTATAGCGATTCGTTTGAGTTTTTTGCCAAAAACTAAGTTCATGGGTACTAGGTTCATTTTAAAATCGAGTTTAAGGTTTAATTTTATAAGACCGGAACACTTTTAAAAAGAAACGAAGGCATTTGAATGTGCGTTTTTGTTTTAAGAATTATTTTATGGTTTTCGGTCTCTGATATTAAAAGAATGTTATATTGTTTAGATTAGAGTGTTACAAATCACTTTATCCTATTCTGAGACAGTGCACAAATTTGTAGGTTCCCTAAAAAATAATCACTGATCGATACGATATGTTAAGTAGATCTACATGTACACAAGTGTTGGTACGAGGCTTCTGTCTATTCACAAGCGTTGTGCAAATATCGATTGTTCTTTTCATTTCCTTCCATAGAATGTGCTCTTAAAAACGACACTATTCTTATTGCAAATGCGTTATCTGAAATCAGAAAGTGAGATAACCCAATTCTATGCAATTTTAGGCAGTTAAAGTACTGCCTAAAACAATACTTCTGTCAATTGACTTTTGGCAGTATTAAGCGTATTGCCAATCAGCTAGCATTTTTAGAACTCGTTGCATTAGCATATAATACACCATACTTCAATTACAGTTTATTTAAAATTTAAATATCACCATTATCCGTTCTATATCAATATTAAATTTCAAACGAAAAAAAAGACAAAGTGAAGTAAATACAATTCTGCACCGGAAAACGTATTCAAAACTTCAAGACATGTCAAATTCAAGACTTTCAAATTCATCACTTTTTTCAAAACACTGCAGCCGTAAAACAAAATTAATTACCTTCTCTTAAGTGTTTTACATTAAATTATAGCTGCCACCTTATTGCCGCTTGATTTCTTCCAAATTAAATAATAAACAAATTATGCAGTTCAGAGATCACAAAAGAAATCACCAAGTCACATACATCTATATTCCATTCCCTTTTTGTCATCCAATTAAGAAGTATCTCAAAGATTTGTCATCTTTTTTTGCTGACATCTCGACAGCATTCTATACCGACCACAAGCATCAGACCCGTTCAACATGATCGCATAAATTTCAAGCATAACGCTCGCGCAAGTGTTACAAATTTTATCCGACAAGAGTATCTTTCTATCTATAGAAGGGAGCACGCCGTTTTTTTTTTTTTTTTTTAGTTTTTATTTAAACATGTGTCATCAATGAAATATCTTCTATAATTCATACGTTAATGGGCTGGAGAGCAAAGATAGAATAAAATATTACAAACGAACTAGTTTACTACAGTTACTTGCATTCAGTCTTGGTATTTGGATCTTGGGAAGAAATAAAAAAAAGGGGAGAGAGAATTTTTTTTGTAAAACGTTGTAATTTATTACATTAATTTATAAAGTGATATCTCTGTGTATATATATTGCACTATGTACTTTATCTAGATACCTACCCCACTTATGGGGAACACGAAATTTAAACATGCCTTTATTCGAAAAGTGTACTTAAAGAATTTACAACTTCATTGACCTTACACATTTACACATCGTATATTTATACGAACCACGTTTTGGATTTAGATAGTACACAACGTGATTCCTATATCTTCCTGTTTAAACTCATCGTTGTCAGAGTTGACGATATCGTTTCTATTCAATGCATGAATATAGTGAGCTGAATTATAAATAAGTTGAGTCAAAACATTATCGTATTCAACCTAAACGAATGCTTAGGGATATTTTGTATCCTATCTAGATAACAAGCATACGGAATGCGGGCTTAATTTTTGAAAAAAAGATACAAATACCTATATAACACAATAGAAGAAGAACAAAAAAAAATAATACTATTTTCTAGCCCTGGGAATTATGTATATTTGACTGGTAGTAGCGAACATTAAGTGAGTTAATGTATTGTGTGCGTTTCGTATCTAAAGTAAAAATAGATTTTTGTTTTAATATCGATGTAGGTTTGAAATTAAAAAGGCCTAATGTGACGGTGCGTTAAATTAGCTATGAATTTAAAAGTGGCTTTTCCCGGAAGAATTTTCAATATAAACAATAATTAATGTTGTTCTTTTTTTTTTTTTGTTATTTCAATGCAAACGTATTCGATATCATGGGAATTCACACCATCAAGTTTAAGATACTTTTCTTGAACTTTTCTTTCCAAAATTTATATTCCCAATGTCCGTGTTTCTTTTTTTTTTCCAATATTGAAACTTGTAACAAATCTATTTAGAAAAAAAAAAAAAACATATCCGCAGCCGCTGGTTTTTAATATTTGAAATGTGCTACGTTTTCCATCAATTTCAATTTTGAATTCCATTGGGATTTCGTGATTATCCTATAAAGAGGCATATATCTACTCGTATCTGTCAAACCAGAAAGTGTTTTTGTATTGAATATTCAGCAAACATCAAAAGAAAGATCTTGAAAATATGTCAAACTACAATGTGCCATAAATCAATATGTTGCTTTCGATTCGCAGTTTGCGTTGCATGTAGCACAAAAGTCAAAATTAAGTCAGTGCATATCTGACAATCTAGAAAGTGTTCATATTTGACAAGAGAATTATAATTGAGTGAGTGAATTCACATCGAATCTCGCATATCAACAAGGTTCTTTCTTTCATAATTAAATTTGAACCTGCTTTTTTTCAATGAAACATGAAAAATGCAAGCAATGTAATCTTCGGAAGGGATTTCATGAGTTTCATTTTTTAAATGAGTATAAGAACCTATGTCGGAATAGTTTTTAAGCGGGAAACCCAAGAAACAACGAAAATATAACGAGGGATCTTAAATAGTTCGAGAACTGGAGATGTTCGGCAATAGGTGCCACTACCCCATTAACAAAATTTAATTAACAGTGGTCGCTAAATTTATGTTTGTTCCGTCAAGTTTGTCTAATTTTACCCCCTTGACTTTTTAAAGAAGCTGACAGCATAGAAATAAATTATACGATTCATTGCTCATCAATCGTACTCAGACTGGATTTCGTATACCATATTCATATTGATATTGTGTGAATTCAGGGATTCCTCAGGGCTGGGTTTTAGGACCACTTTTATTCTCTAAAAATGAGCCACTAAAAATGAGGATTTAACGAGGTTGTTATAGCTAAGAGCTATTTAAAATAAACTGGAATTTTACCCCTAGCAACAGTTGGTGTAAGTCGCGATTGAGGTAATTAGAATGTGAGAAACTTAACTGCTTCGAATTATATTTATTTGTGCACGGTAAGTACTGTCTGCATATTGATATTAGCATTGAGTTAACAGGTTTGAAAATAGAAGAATTCGAATATACACTAAATGGTATATTAGATAAGTCGTTTGCAAACCATGCAGAATTTTTCTTGGCTGTTGATCTAGTTAACGAAACAAGCTTTACTTACTGCCGTTTTAATAATGCTTCTTTGGTCTGAAAACTTGATAAAATTTTTTAAATGTTTCTGTGGTTCCCATTTTCGATGGGAAACAAAATGACAGGATGAAATGTAAGTGTTTATTGTTGTTAAAATGTGGAAATGTAACGGGTACGACTTAATGGGAAACACAAAACAATTTGAAAATATTTTTCTTTTCAATTATCCAAACCAAAATAAAGATTTCTTAAAGGTTTAAATAAATGGGAAATATTTCTAAAACATTTAAGAAATGCTATTTTAAAACTTTTTTGAAATGTTTCTATAGTCTTACATAGCTTAACATTTTAGGAGTTCAGATTTTAGTCATTTAAAGCTTCAATAAGTTCACTAATTAAAAATAAGGATTCCTACCAAATAGATTTTTAAAACAAAACAGCAAGAAGAGAAATCAACACATATGTATATGAATGTACATTTATATGTCCAAATTATAATAGAAGAACCCCAAATAGTATATACATTACAGTTATTTACCTTTCTAATTCAAGCATTAAAACATTTTTCTATTGATTGGCAAAACGGCGGCGCCCTAAGGAAGCAATTACTAAAAAAAACAAGCCCCTTGTCGCATTCTGAAAATGTCAAAAGATGTTATTATGTTTCATTCTATATGACTATGTCATGCACTTTTATGTTTGCCAGTTTAAGGATATAGGTATATAGTTTTGAGTTCATATTGTCCTTAAGTTGAAGTAAGGGTGCTTCATGTTTCTATAATGAAAAATGTGTTTCACACATTTCATTTAATTACTAAAATACCGAATGCCAAACGCCCTACAGAAGTCCAAGCCTTGACAATGGTTACCACACGCAGCGTGTAATATTTAATGCACACAAGGAACATAAGTACCGCATATTTCATACAACGAGGACTTCAACTGGCAATAGCTGCACAAGGATAATTTAAATCTATATGTATGGTTTATTTTAAAACTGCGTGCAACAGTCAAACATTTGCCTTTACTTAATGGCACGCATGTCTAACATCTTACTATTGGCATTATAACAATAATAATTGTCGACCAGCTTGGACACATATGTTTGCAGGGGTTCGTTTATATTTATGTATATGTGGTGGCTTGTAAAAATGTTTACAAATCATAGATCTTTATACTGGCGGAGAAAATCCGAATTAATGACACCAAGAATTGAAACTTATAGCCAGTGGTAGAAGGAAGGCACGACACCACAATACATATGTTACTTATACTATCTGTAAAACAATCAATAAGGGTGTAGCAATATTTGTGTTTGTATGTAACATTGCTTAATGTTGTATTGAGAAGTGAGGTTTTTAAACAAGTAACATGCACTTTTGACTTGGTATTTGGTCTTGGTTTTTGTTGATTCAAAAAAATCAATATGTAATTTTTTTGGCAATATAGTAGACATCCAAAATAAAGTATACTGAAAAACCACATTACTTACGAAGTTACTAAAAAAAGGTCCAACTTTTAACTGTATTTCTAATAATTGCTTAATATCTTTGCAACCGACTTTCTTATCTATCGTTTTTATTTCCCTCTCTTAACCGGACAGCTCCCATAAGCAGATGAAACTTCGGCGACCGTGATTGTCCGCTTATGCTTTAACTGTAAATAGTATCTACAACTGTATTAAACCGGACACATATAAATATCGTGGACGTATAGGCAAAATGGTCAGAAGTCAGAAATTATAGTTTTCCAAAAAAATACGGTTTAACTTTATGTTTCCAAAATAAAACGGAATCGAATTTACATTGATCACTTTTTGAGTATTGACTCGTTTATTTCTACAGGAAGGAGTTGATCTAGATTTATGTTTTTGGTACGAAATGAAAGAGAATAAAAAGTATATCTATGTTTATATTCATATGAGATCAAATCACACAATTTTAAAATTGGACCCTAGGGCTACATAATTCATCAGTTTAGCTGTTCGCACGAACAAATGTAAAGCAAACACATTCTGATTCCGCAAATGTGATTGTGAGTTTTTTGAGTCAGTTTTGAACAATTGTGTGCGCCCGATTAGATAAATTTTCTCACCCTATTTCGGAACGTGAGCCTTGAATATTCAAAATAACGAAAAATAAACAAAAAATAACTAAACAACGATGACATTAGTGTAAAAACATTTTGCGTAATCTCTTGAATAGGTATTTATGGGAAAGGGGCGTGAGCGTGAGTGTAAGTTTCAAATGAAAACTCACGGTTAAAGAATTTAGCCCCTGATTAGTCAAAATATTAATTGGAAACTGAAAAGATCGAGTATATATAATTCCTCCTAAGTCCTAATAAATTCAAACCTATACATCTTTTAAGATTTCTAGAACAAGTTGTATGTTATTAGGAGATGGGTTTGCAACATCTCTTCATCGTTGTGACAAATTTGTGACCATATCAATCAGCGAAATTTCAATATGTAGGTATTTATTTCAACATACATTCGGTTCGGTACGAAACAATTATGAACTCAACAAATTAATTTTTTACCACCAGGCTATGACGCATTCTGTCGAGTCTAAGCAAAAAAAAAAAGTAGGATAAATATATAAATTTCGAAGTAAAACAATCAGTCAATCAAAATTGCCTAAAAAAATCAATTTCTCCTCTAGAGAAGCATCAATTAGAAGTTCTCAACCCAAAGTTTAAAGAAAGTCATTCACTATTTTTTTTTTATAATTTTTTTTTTTACAATTTATTTTTTATTTTATGATTTAAAAAAAAAAGTTACAAAAATTCGACTTTCTTCAAAAAGAAAAGTTATGTTACGAAATTCCGCTTATTTGCTTTTATTTTGGATATTGTAACAAACAAAAATAAAAACGGTGAAATCATTCTCAGAAACACCAGTTTCGATTAACTTTGTTTTGATTGAAAGTAGGTACCTACAATGTAGGTGTCTATTTGTTTTCTTTCTAAAAGTTATATTCAATGACCTTCATTATATCTATTCAAATAAACTATTAAACGTAATTGGGTCTGATGTAAATAAAAGTTGCTTGGCATTTATTGATTCCTACATCAAAACAATTATTCAGACATTTTTTTTTTATCAATGGCAACGCAAACCCACTCACTTATAAAGCACGTGTCAGATTGCAAAATTACTGTTTGGATACACATTTGTGTCTACATTGCGAGTTGCGAGGTGTCCAAATGCTTCTACCTCATTTACAAATCAATAAAATGATAAGTAAACAAGCCTTCCAACTCCATGAATAATATGAGAATTCTAGAAAAAAATTATGACACATTTCAAAAAAAAGAGAATTTATCAACAACAAAATAATGACAAATAATAATCAAAATGTTTACTTGCAATAAACCATTCAACAGACACAAAGAGTGAAGCAATAAATGACGCTAACATTGTTTAATATAATCACAGTTATTTAGATTGTTTTGCTAATAAAATTGTGAAGATGTATACAATTTTTGTTTAATTTAAATAAGAGTTTTGCAAATATATTGTCATGAGTGTTTTTTTCTAATTTTTGTTTCTATATATCATTAGCTGAGGGTGAGGCTGACCTGCCCGGCGTTACTCGATTATACTAGATGGTTACAGTCAATTCGTGCCAAGTTATATATAAATTATCGGATACTTCTTTCGTAGTCAATACTTTCGATTTGGACAAAAATAAGTTTCGAAATTAGTGGAGCCTTCGAATTTTCTAGTGTTCGAAAATTGAATTTTCGAATCAGATTAGTGGTTCTCGAGATTGTAGATAAAAATACTTACATTCTAAAATCTGTAGCTCTTGAAAAAGATAAATTAAATTTCAAAGTTCTTCTTAAAAAATTGAGCAAGTAAAAACTATAGTGGTTTTTACTTGCTCAATGGGGCAAGTATTGGTTTCGTGTAAAAAAAAGGGTCGAAGTTTTAATCAAACCTGACATTACGGTGTAGAGGAGCCCAAAAAAGTAGGTTTCTTCATACCGTCCGTCCGTCTGTCTGTGCGGATGTGCGTATGTGCGGTTGTCTGTGCACCGACCTACAGCCTAAACGGTTTGACTGATTTACTTCACACTTCGTATATAGCACTTTTTTGTGATCCCCTAGAAGAGAAATTCGAATATTCGTTTTAGCTCGGCTATAACGGTAACCTCCCATATAACGGTTTTAGTTTTTTTTTAAATTTTCTCGAAAACGGCTCTAACGATTTTAATAAAACTTTTTGTAAGTTATACTTGGAGTACGCTTAATATAACTGCATTTCAGGTTTTTGGCTGAAAATGCACATAACGGAGATTTATTGTTAACGGTTTTTAAAAATTTGACCATAACTTGATAACGGCTTATCCGATTTCATTTAAATTTAATATGGATCTTAATTTAAACATTTTACACAAGATTGCAATTAAAGTTTTTGGAAAAAAAAACACAACTTGATTTAAATCGATTTTTTTCCAATTTCATAGTTTGCTACTAGAGCAAGTTCGTGCGACCTAGTCGTGCATTTTATTTCGTGTTTATTACATTTTGGCTTATAAATAGCCGAATTGCAGAAAACACCCGTTGATTTTTTACTTGCAATTATAGGTAGGTACAATAAGGCAAGTTATGCATTCGTGCAAAAAAAAATTGATATAACAATCAAACATGACATTAAAATGATAGAGAAGTCGAAAAAGTGAGTACGGCAATTCTGTTTGTATGTCTGTCTGTCAGTCTGGTTGTATCAGTAACTACAGCCTAAACGGTTGTACCGATTTCCTTAAAATTTTGTATGTAGGGTTCGTAGACCATTCCTTAGAGGGGAAAGAGAAATTTTTTTTAGCTGTTTTGGAAAACCTTAATTTTCTCGAAAACGGCTCCAACGATTTTCTTCAAAAAAATTAGAGATGTTTTTTATCTCATTGTCTATTTTAAAGCTGTAAAAAAATTATTTTCAATCATATTAATTGTACCTCGCATAGAACCGTTATATTTTTTTAAGCTATCTCGTGAACGGGTTAATCGATTTTTATTAAATTCATTTTCAGAAAGACAAACTTTGATATTCACATTTTAAAAAAGTGTTTAGTTTTAATTTTAATTAATTTTTAAATTTATGTTTTTGTAAATTCAATATTTGGAAACCGGCTTGACTAAAAAAATTTATTTGTAATGCATAAAATGTAATCTTTTTGCCACCTAAAATTGGCGTTTTTCAAATTCGTAAAAAAACAAATTTTACAAAAATTATTAAGTAAACATCGATTTATTTAAAAATGCTCTAAAGATTTTAGAATTATTTTGTTTGGTAAACTTGCATTTACGCAGCAAAATTTTCTGCATACTTTGATTTTCATTTGAATATTCCTTAAAAGTAGTTTTAGCACTCTTAAAATCGATTTATATGATTTTGTTCGTATTTTTCATTTATATTAAAAAAAAATTAGTAAATTTAACTTTATTTTAGTGGTAACTTGGTACAAGAGCAAGATCGTGCGACTTAGTCGTGCACTTTATTTATATATCTGAACGATGAATAATATTTTTGTAGTATTGATATTTTTGACCTAAAAACTTATCTTCATCCAAAATATACATAATATACCCTACGAGTATTTTATTGCAGAATAATTAAGCTTTTATAAAAAATAAAATAATTTTCTGAATCGATTCAGTTGTCCCAGAAATTACCTTTTACCAAACCACAAACAAAACAAAATTCATCCAATTTATAATGTTAAGAAGGAAATCCTTTTAAATTAAAGTAACTTGTATCTTAATCGTATCCATCAAAATAAAGTGTCAATTTTCTTTGATTTAGTTTTGCCATTCCGTTTCGAAGATGTGTCATTGATTTTGAATTGGGAAAAAAACAATCCATTCAATTTAGCTAGGATGTTGTTTTTAAGGATTTTTTTGTTTGTTTGTTCAATGTCGACTTAAGAAGTAATTTCTTAAATTCACGTTCGAGTAAACAAACAAATAAATTAAATGAAAGTACAAAAAACAAAACAAAAAACTAAATAATGTTTGTAAATCATTAATAAGGTTATTGTGTTATCGAAATGAAAGTCAATGGACTGACTGTGATAACGTTCGTTTCTTGACTTTTTCTTATCGTTGGCTTGTAGAATTTCACTGATATGTATACTTAATTATAAATCAACATCTATCGACTATTGATTGCAAATTTTAAATTCGTTCGTGATTGTTTAAAGTAAATTCTGTTTTATTTTGGCTATAGTAAATTGAATTTTGTTTTATAAAACTAGTGGCATAATTAAAAAAAATATTTGATCTTATTATATATACTTCACATAATTGGAATAGGGAGGGCTTTCAAAGTAAATTTTTTGTTACCTACTCTAGAGCTTACGACACATACATTACGCTTTTGTTAATCTAAATAAACTTCGATTTGGATAAAACAAATCTAAGGGTTTCTATGTTTTTTTATTTTTTTTTTATTTAATTATTTTTTATTGAAGATTGCATATCGTTATTGTTAACAGCCTATCTCTCTGATAGACTTTAAACGATAAAATTCTTAACTCAAAGTAATGTTGATAACCATGGCATACTAAAATATATCAATGCTAAATTTTGCAAATTAATATGAGATACTTAGCTAAGATAACAAATATATTTACTACTATTAACTCAAAATTGAAATTTAAAGACTCCACTTAACTGCAGTGTGAATAATTATACCCATGGCAATCAAAAGGAAAAACCCTCTTATCCGAAACAATAATTTTATGTTTGTACAAAACTGTAGAAATTTAATTATCAAACTTATAATAGAACTGCCAGAAATCTAACAATTTAAGATTTCTGTAGTGCTACAATCTTTTTCTTTTAAGATGTAAATATACTATACTTTATCCTTTTTGAATATGCAGTACAGGTCTTATGACAAAGCTTTTCAAAAATCAGTAGCGTGCCATAATTTTTCACCATAAAGAATTAAAAAAAAACCCTGTGAAAGAAGTGTATACCCGCCCATTTTTTTTCCGATGGCATCTGATATAAATTCAATGACCCCTGCATAGCGCACATTTTAGCCAAGCCAATTCTTTACAAGCCTCATTAAGTATCAACAACATACATTCAAAGTTACCTTTGTTCATTTGATAACTCGTTGCTTTTTTTTTCCTTGGGTTTCCTTTGAGGAACTTTTGATTTTAGAGCTTATAAAAATAAAACTCAATGATCCGTGGAATGTTTGTTTTCCTTCATTAAGTTTGAAATGGCTTCGAAATCTTCCAAGGACTTTAGTGCAAACAAAAAAAAGAAATTGTAGACGCAAAAAAAAAAACTTATAAGAACCTACAAAAGAAAACAGCTGTGAAGGAAGTAGCAAATATTTTTTCTAGTCGAACAAACTTCTAAAAAAGATAAATTCCATTTAATTTTTTATAAATAAAAATAAAGATAAAAATGTAATTTAAAAAAAGTAGATAGGTAACCCTCATATTATTCTTTTAGTTTTTTGTCTCTTCAAAATGCTCACTGCGGCAACCTTAGAGAGAGCTTTTCGAAGAGTAGTAATAGTAACTTATCGAAAACAAAAGAGTGCGAATGAGTGACAAACATCCCTATCTCAACTGTACTGCATATTCAAAAAGGAAAAAAATAAAGAAATAGAAACTATATTCCTTTCTAGTGCGAAGATTTCTTCTATTGGCAAAATTTTCCATCTCGCCTATTTCTAATGCAGAAATAGGATGGCCAGTTGAATTTGATCAAAACGAAACAAAGAAACAAAATGAAATTATTAATAACGAGTTCTTTTTAAGTTTTAAAGAATCAAAATCATAATCACAGTGCAAAAACAAATATGCTGCCATATTTTTAATATTCCAGATAACAAATAAAACTTGTATATTAAAGGCAACAAATCCAGTTGAAGACTGTACTTTTAACATTTTTTTTATAATTTTTACGTAGATTTTCATATAATGTGCATGTATTTATATATTGATTTATTCAACTTAAATTGTGAATAAGTCTAACTTGTTTCTGTTTTTTTTTATTAAATTCTTAAGAACCTATAAAATCTCTTTGTTTTCATTGATATTGGTATTTGACTGGGCTTTTGACTTTTTTTTAAATAATGGGATTTGATAGAACTTAGAATTTTTAAATGGCAATTAGGAATAAGTTAAGTAAATGACAGTTCGCCAATTCTGTCTCTCTGATGCATTTATAATTCCTGTGGATTTCGGCAAAAATCGTCAGTCCGACTTTCTTATTAAACTTGGCTCCAATGAATGTTAGCAGCCCTGCATCAGAGCACGTTAGAAATTGATATTTTATTACACTGTTACGGTACTTACGGTAGTCAAAATCCTTTTTTTTCGAAAACTTTTTAAGGATTTTGAAACTCCTTTGATTGATTTTAGTTAAATTTAAAAACATTTTTTCATTCAGGAAAGTCCTAAAAACAGCATCTGGCTGAAAATAAAAGTATGAAAAAGTCTCGGAAAAAGTATTCGTTTGGTTTATTATTAATTATAATTAATAAATAAATAATAAATATACAAACATTTGTTCAGACAGTCTCTTAAAAGTCGAAACTCCTTACTTAACGATCGAAGAATCGATTCAGCTTTTCATTTTCGTTTTCCAATTAAAACCCACATCTTCGGATGTGGAACTGAAGTTAGTTAGTTAGTTATTTCTTTATTTCGTTATAATATTTTTTATAAAGGTTTGCCACCGCACATTTTACAAACAGAGATTTGATATATTTTATCTTTCTACTGAAACATTATCTTATTAATAATAAGTAGGTATTTTTAGATTTTGAATATACTGAAGTTCATTAAACTTATTTATTTACATCATTATCCAAACAATTACAATTTCAGTATGTGCGTCGATGACCTCGTCAATGACCACCTTGGGAGGAATAACCTTTTGTATTTAATGTCGCCAAAAACGCTTGGAAATGCTTATGTTTGAAACGACGCTCGGCAAAGATGAAAGAAATGATTAATTACATAACTAAAAATTATCTTTATATCTACGCCAACATTAATAAACAAATCCGATTAGTTGAGTGCTTCAGATCAGAGAATTTTTCGATAACATTTTGGTATAAGTATTTTTGTTTGGTTAAAACAGTACCGGAAATGGTTAACACATGTCCTATGCCAAGTGCTCGCCACGATATATGCATCATGTATTATATGATGCTCGCTCGTACGTAATCCAACAACTTTTTAGCAAAATGCTTGTAATCATCTCGGAACTTACTTTGGATTTTGTTTTCATGCACCTGCCAATAACGTTGCATCCTTGAACAAATAAAAACGATATTCAACTTTTCTGGAACAGGTTTCTCTTAAGAAGAAACTCACCAATCAATTGACGTCAATATTTTAGTTGACCTTGTACTTTGCAGAGAGAAATAATACAGTATTGGTTAAAAGTTTTAGACTACTTCTTAAAACAAACATCTGGGTTTAAAACTTAAAATATAATAACATGACGAGGATTGATTTTAGAGATTGGTCAACGAAAGACATAGGCGCCTGCCAGACATAAATCACAATTAGATGTGAATGTGCAATCTTCGTAAACGAAAACTTGTCTTTTACAACAATAATTACTCACTCACCGCTTTTACCTTTTTGAAAACATTTTTCCACACGAATGGGAAAACGAGACATTTCAGGAAGAATCCAGCATTTCCATAAGCATGAAGGAAAAAAAACATTTCAGAAATGTTTTTGCTTCATAATGTTTATTTTGTCTATTAAATGTTTCTGAAGTGTTTGGAAAAAGTTGTTAGAATCTCATAAACGATAAATCAAGATATGGAATACCATGGACGTATCTTAAGAAACTAACAGAACTACTGGACCAATTTTTTTGTTATTCCAGGTTCAAAAATCCAGCTTTAACAATGCTAATTTTACTCAGGGACATTGACTTTTGGGAGGAAGTCTTTTAAATCCTCCAACAATTTTATTTGTCATGATGATGTACATCTCATCTTAGGTGTTAACAATTGTAGGTTTCTCCATTCCTGTAGAACTAACAACGAACAAAAAAGCCACAAACCCTTGATTCTTTATGAGCTGTTCTGTCAACATAAAAATGGTTATTAAAAAAAAGACTTTTAGACAATACTGTATGTAAGGTGTACAGTACATTCTACTTGCTTCATTGCAGCATAAAATAAGACTTTGCTCCAGTGACGACAGCAGAAATTACACACACAAAATAAAACACAAGTAAGTGTTCCTTATTTCCAACTAAGAGAATTTAAGCCAAAAACCAACTGCTGCCAAGCTTGTCTGCAGTGAAAGTGTAACTTATTTGTATGATAATTTTAATGTCATTCTACCCTGACACCAGGAGCTTAAGTTACTTGCATTCGCAAGTTGCAAGGTAACTTAATGCGATTTCAATGGGAATTAGCCAGCATAATAAAGAGTCTTCATCGTTCGATGCCTTGTAATTATAAAAAATCGATTGGTTTATGTCTGTTTGTTTGTTTGTAAATGAGGCCCAAGAAAATACAAATCCATGAGAATATTAGTCGGTGGGTTTCCTTTCCTTGGCTTTATTTATAAATACATTGAAAATTGCGTATACTCAAGGATGGACTGGATTTGCGGTTTCTTGTATTAATGATGAAAGTGCACTCTGTCAATCGTACATGATTTCTATAAAATTGATACTTTTGGTATTTAATTACAAAAAACACTTACTTACAAGAAGGTATAGAGAGTGAATTCTTTGTTGAACAAGGTCGGCTTTCGATCAAAGCAAGATTGACCATATCTTATGACGATGAAAAATAATTTGAAAGTAGATGTTTGAAAATTTATTTTTAATTAAATATTTGTTTTTTATCAACTAAGCAATTTTTATTGTTACAGTTTTCCAATGAAAACTTACAAGTTTAATACATTTTTTTTTTGCGTTTTCATCATTCGCGGGGGTTTTTTATATTTATATTCCCATCAAAAAATCTGTTCGTAGAAAAATCGGCCAAACTTTCTATTCATTCGGGGCTAGTGATACCACATTTCCCGAACTCCGAATTTCGTAGCAATATTTTCAGTACGTCGGGAGTTGCGATAGTTTTTTTCGGGATTCGTACTACGAATATATTACGACGTGGCCTGTGATAGGCCACTAGTTAGAACAATAGAAAGTTAGTAGTATTGTTCTGGTACAGTAGATTGAGTTTGAGTTGGTTTTTTATTTACAAATATCCACTGGATACAATTAAGACACACGCTATTGGCAAACGGCCTAAGTTTGAAAATGAGAAGTTTTACAGTGTTTTGCATAAATGTGGTGGATTTCCATTTTGAACCGTTCTTGCCTTAAATCTTTGTTTTTGATTTTGTTGCAGAAAAAAGTTTAATAGACATTTTTTATGAAAACAAATAATAATTGATATACATTTTGAAATTCTTAAAGAAGTTAAGTGATTTTAACTCCTTCTTATTTAATCGAAGACAGAACATTCTTTTGAAGCTTTGGGTTCTTAATTTTTGACTTTAGGTTAAAAACGTACAAGATAAAAACATCTATGCAATACAGATATAAATCGTTGCCCCAATAAATAAAAGTCTGCTAATTTTTTTTGAATATGTACACTTACATTTTCATATAAACATCTATATTATTTCTTAAGAAATTATTTGTATTACCTCACTTTAATGCAAAATTGAAAAGGCTGACAAAAAATGTAATTCATTTGAAGACTTCTAATTTTTTTTTTAATATTCGATGGTCATGATAGAATTACTTAAAATAAAATAGTCTACGCTTGTTTCAAACTTATCACATATCCAAGGCGAACACTCTAAAATTACACCTAAGTATGTATGTATATATTTTCTGAAAATGAAGTAACAACATTGTAACCAATCCTTAACCAGAAATCAGTAAAATGCAATGATTCTCACGTTTTGTCGTCGTCTCTTCTTCGGTGCCGTCACTCATCGTCATATAAAGAAAAACATATTTCAACACAACATAAATGCGGTGTATTTTATTACCTTCTTCATATTTCTGGTCTTTGTAGAGGAAGAAACCTCAAGGTGTACACGTTCTTTTTTTTTATAATTCCCTTCCTATTACAGCGTTGATACCTCAATTAAACCACAAGAAAGATACAAAATATTAAATGTACCTATACTCACTTCTTGGAATTGGAAACATTAAACCTAAAAACATTATAGTTAAACAAACAAACAAATATAAAAAAGATAAAATAAATACAGTAAATAAACTATAACAAAATACATATATAATAAGTGAGCAAAGAAGAAAAACCAAACGCGAGTGTATAATAATGTCATCATTACAACAAAAGAGGCCTAGCGTCTCCAACTGGTTTTCATCGTTACGCCGTCAACCGAAGAATAACAAGAACAAGTCCATCCAAGTCGACAAGAAATTCCAGAGAAGTTGCATTGACCTCACATCACAGAGCACCTTTTACATAGATCCATCGGGCGATGTTAACTCATTGGCTTCCACCCCACTGCCTCCAGCGTCACCATTGTCTTCCACTGCGACTACCATCACTGCTGCCAATTCCAGCGATAACCTAGCGGATGAGGACGATGATAGACGAGGTCTTGTTACTGGCAAAAGAGTGAGTCAATTGTGTTCGCAATGTTGCTGCCACCTGCAACCAAAGAAGCAGCATCCAACGCCACCAACTTCGCCTTTACCACCGCAACAATCATCTTCGTCCTATTACCGACGAGAACGAAGCATTCAATTTGAGACAGAGTCTAACGAAGAGAATGGTAGTCGAATAATGCGTTTGGCAAATTCGCCGGACGGAAAGACTTCTGTCTACACCAAGCGTTCAGAGTTCAAACACGTTACAACAACAAAGACTATACAAACTTCCATTATAACACGACCGGTTGAGCTATTACTAAACGAACGTGGCGAGATTGTGTCGAGGATCGAAAAACAACGTTCCAACAGCCTGGACTGTGTTCTTGATGTGAGTGATGACAATTCTTATACGTCTAATGTTCTTGGTGGAGGTGATTTCAAATACATCGATGATAGTTCGACATCACATAGTGAGACGAATGTTAAGGAAAATCTTCCAGCGATACCGTGCAATAATAACAATAATAACGATATGTGCCAAAATTGCAAAAATGTCATGCGGCAAAACAAGAATAATTGGACGGACTCATCTTTAAGGAGGAACAAGGTATGAGTTGTTTTAATTGTGTTTTCATTTATTTATTGTTTTGTATTTCAGTAATTCGAGTAATTAAAAAATAAATAGACCTATAATGGTATGAGACTATTAATTCTAATTAGATTGACTTGAACGGTTTTTCTTTGACATCTTATGAACTTTTAAATAGAAAATAGAATGTTTTGAAATGTTAATAGTGCATTTATGTTTCTTCCTGTTGTTTTATTATTTAATATTTATAAATTAAAGTCATAGGGTCATAATATCGAACCTTAAAGAAATTTCGGTAAAAAAAAAACCAACAGAAATTTAGGTATTTCCGGTAAATAGGGTTCAACTTACAAAATTTTAATTTTTTACAGTCGAATAAAAATACTAACACAGTAGTACCTCGCTAAATTCGAATTACTAAATTCTTTTTTCGAACTCAATCTTTCGGATTTATTATTTTAAACTCAGATTCACAGTATAAAAAATATTATATTATTGTTCATTATTCATATTTATAGCGTTTTGGTCCATCGGTTGAATGAGTGCATTTAAATTTGTGTAAAAACAGACTTAGCAAGTAACTTTAGCTGTCTCTACAGGTCTGGGGGTCAACTACCGATCTGTGAAGCTGTGAAGTGATAAAACATTTATCATTTCACTTCCAGAGACTTCATTTTACCAATTCATGAACTCAGATAATGCGATTCTCGAAATAGTTAAGATAAATAGCTGTCAAAGTGTGTACTATGAAAAGTACTAAATGATACACCCAGAAAAAAAGGAGATTTTAAAATTATTTAACTTCAAATACGAAAGTTTAAATATGAGAAACAAAAAATTGTGAACGAAGGATCGTTTCATCAAATGTACCCGAGCTAAGAAACCATTATAAAACGAAAATCAAATACAATCAATTAAATTTTAAGTTGCCTTTTTTCTCTCAATGTGAGTTGTCTGTTACCGCGTTTTCACATCAATTTCACAGAACCATTTGACTCTGATAAGATATTTTATATTTTTTCATAAGTCGAAAATCGAATTTAACGCTATCATTTCACATTTTTGCATTTGTGACCTTTGTGTCCCTGGAAGAAGCATTTCTGAAATTTTCTTTGAAAACTTTTTCTTTTCTTTGAAAACGGTTTTCTGAGGGACTTAAAAGTGGGTCAGACAGAACTCAAAAGCAGCCTATTGAGTATATGTCGAGGTTTGAGTCTCGCCAAGACACATACTAAATAATAAAAAAAAAAAGAACGTATGGCGTATGTTTTTTTTTATTTTTCGAAGAGTGAAAATTTCATTGGCACATAATTTTGTTAATCGGAAATAATCGGAAACAAATTTATTGAAATTATTTAAATTTAAACAGTTAATCTTTAGATCGACGAGGAATGGCAGGGTATAGTATAAAAAAAACATGAAAAATATCAATATACTCCCATGTGGGCTGGAGCGTCGGTGTCCATTCGCTCTACATGTCCCAGCCATTTTAAACGTTGAAGGCGATGTTTTTTGACTAGGCTTATGTCATTTTTGACATTTTAACGTTGTATGTTTTCCAAATAGGTCTTAAATCCTCAAATAAAAAATTGTTGTTCGATTTGTGCTATAAGGAAGGTATCGATAGAAAGATGTAAGGAATCAGTTGTATCATTGAAAATTATCATTGAAAAATTGTCTTTTAAAGTGTACATATGTACATTGTACAATGTATATCACAAAACAATTGTTATGCAACGGCCATATACATACATATATAACTCGGTTTCTCATACAAACACAATGAAAGAAGTGTTAAAAAGGATTTTTAATATTAGAAAAGCAATATGTATGAAAATATGTATATTAATTTTTTTATAATATATTATTTTTAAACTTTTAGCGATTTATTAACTTAAACAATAATGTTTTCCGCTAAACTCGTTTATATCGTAAGTTTCTGCAATTAAACTTTTATTTTCTTACTTCTTACAATAACTAATAAATATCATCAAAAAGTATTTTCCAGTTTTAAGCACCGAATTTTTAAATTTTATTTTCAAAGTATTGCTATAAAAACAGTTAACTTAAAACATCATACAATAATCTGTACCACCTACCTGTAAATAATGTTGTTACCCTTCAAAATTCCCTTAGAGACTGTTAAGGAGCTCAACGAAAATTATTAAACTTAAAGTTCTTGTATTCAGAGGCTATATTTTACAGTTATTGTATTACTACAGCTACTGGATATACATACCCTGGTTTGTGTCAGCAGTCGGAAAAATATTTCTTTAGCCTTTTTAAGTTAAAAGAAATATTCTTTTCTTAAGTCACTGTTTACGTTCTTAATAAATTTCTGACATTTTTGCTTCTATATCATGTAAAGTAAGTGCCTGTAATCTATTACCCTCCAACACATCACAATTTTCTATTAATTTTTTAATTACCTGACTACATTCGCTATTAGAATATAAATGATGTGAGATCATGATTTGTTTTATTAATTTGTCACTGAAAACAATGTGCATACTTGTAAATTCAAAGTCAAAATATTACACAGGATGGATGACACACTCTTTTTTTTAAATGAATGTTTTAAATTGATATTCGCAAATGGTAACAGGGTCATGTAGTTTTAAAAATATATATGTGATTTACTGCTATATAAATACCGAATGCAATGCCTAAGATATGAATAAATTAACAATACAAGTTAAATTAATTTTTTCTATACAAATTGATGTCAAAGACAATAATAATAATTTTTGGAACTGGAAATTTAAAGGTAATTTAAGTTAATTTAAAATGTTAACACAAAATGTCAATCAATATTAATAACACTTTAATTAACATAATTTAGTTTATATATTTTTATCGATTAACTACAATTGCTGAAATTAGTATTAAACTAAAAGATTAGATCATAATAAATCAATCAAATAATTTGAAATTAATTAGATATACATTTTTTACTGTTTATCAATTTCTCTTTAACCTTGTGTTGTAAGTTTTACCAAAAAAACATTTAAAACCATTTTAGTTAGCGGAGTAATAAAATGTTTCGGCATTTTAATTTTAATCTGTAGCAAGTTGCAAAGTTACGCGGTGAATTTTAGATAAAATTCCAAGAAGTATCCCAACCCTGGATGTGGATTATGGATGGTGGAATTTTTCATTAGAGTAAATGAAAAGAGAACATATTAATCGAACACTTTTAACGTTCTCTGAGTCTTATATTTTGAATTTTAAATGCCACCTGTCCTTTCATTTAAAAGATGCTTTTAACATTAATTTGGAATAAAATGAGACTTTATTTTATTGGTTGGTCCTCTTAAAACTGAAAGTGGTTGCAATAGAGAAGTGCCATTTTAAGATTTAACAACCAAATAAAGAAGTAAAAGTGTTTTAAGAAAGTGGGGCATCGCACAAGTCACATATTCGGTAAAAATTAGGACTTCAAAATCTAGTTTCAGGATAAATTCAAATTAATTCCAAAAATACTGTTTTTCAATTTTAAACCGATAGTAAACTTACTCTCTGTGAACCCAAATAATTTGTAAAATAAATCTTGTCCCAGTAGGGTTTAAAGTTCTAAAGTTCTTCTGTAGAGCATACACTTTTTCTGCCCAACGCTCGACCCAACGCACTTCCTATTGTGCTATTTGTAAACATTTGTAAATTTCGAAAAGAAATTCTTTCTTGATTGCTTTACTTCAATCTGGAAGAAAATTCGAAATCATCATACGGTGTTTAAACACAAAAAAAAAAAAGAAAAAGAAAATGTTTATAATCCAGTCGAGCATTTTATTTTTACTTCCCGTCAAATCACCCGTACATTTCAAATCCCGCTAAACATTGTGTCAAGTTCACATGCAGCAGAACAAAATAATTATAAATACTTCAAACTGTTCCCATGTCGAACATCATGTCTATTTTTATATCTACATATAACCACCAAGGCTACATCTTATCTGATTTTAATCAAATAAAACTGCATTGATCCAATACAAAATCTTCCACGCATTAAAACTTGTGAATTGTGTATTCAAAAATTGTGTAATTTGATTGAAGTATGAATAGCTACTTGGCAGTATAAATAACACAAGTATGGATATTTCAAGTACACTGATTTCATCTTATGAAACACACAGTAGGTACTCGTAAAAACCCAATTTGAACGAATGTAATTTCAATCAAATGGAAAATGTAACTCTTTCGAACTAAATTTCGTCCTCTTTTTACTCAATAATCAAGACCGAAAATAGAAATTGCTAAAGAAACTATAATATAACTTTCGCTTACAAATGTTTAGCATTTTAAACAACATGGAGAAAATGAAAAGTTTCTTTTAATTTTTTGATTTGCGCATCGGAATTTATTCAAGACTCACAACAGTTCGTGGAAACACTTGTATCGTTTGTTAAGTTATTTTTATCGCAAAGTTGCAAATTAGCATCTTCGTAGCACAAAAAAAAAACAAAATTTAAATAAGGAAGCGTGTTAAAATGTATACAAATATGTATACTCTAAAAGGCATTAGTTTGTCATCGCCTTGCGCCTACTGTTCCCATATGTTCAACGACCAAAACTGATGATGTCATAAATGAAGTTTTCATTCGTCGATCGGTCGAAAAAATACTGAAACTTGTTTGTTGTACATTTACATAAATTTTGATGAGCAAGCGATTTGCATTGCTCGTACATTTCACGTTTGTTTGTAATCATTCAAGTTCATTCACATGTTGCATCGAAGTCGAACAATATTATCACGAAACCCATTTTTTTTGCAATGCAAGGTTAATAAGGTGATACGAAAAAATGTAACCTTCGTTGGAGGTAAACAAGAGATAAATTTCTTTTAAAAACCGTTGAATTATTTTTAAAGATTATGCTAATTGGTAATTTATTTATTTATTCATATTAATTAATGTCTTATAAATGTTTTTTTTTTCATTTTGAACCTGAAAAGTTTGTTTGTTAAATTTTATTGGAAACAAACGAAACATTCTAGTTTAAATGTTTATGCTTATTGAATTTATAATTTCTCACGTCATGCTTACATTCCTTACATTTTAAATTAACTTTTAGTTTATAGCGATTTGGGATTTTCCATAAGTAAAATCCAAAGCCATCTAATCAAATCTACTTCCGCATAAGAAAAAGAAACTAGTTAAATTTTACCGACTGGTAGTCGATCACCAACCTTCCTCTTTCTTATGCTTCTTTTTTTTCGACGATTTTATACTATCATGTCTGAATCCAACTCAATGCTCGATTGTCGTTGCATTTGTTTCTTCCAAGAGTTCTTAAGCCTAGGTTCAGGTTCTATATTTAAAAAAGGATCAAACGTTTTCTTCTGTGCAAACGATTTCCATAGCAACTGGTCAGAAAATCGTTCGCACAGACGAAAACGTTCGATCGTTTTTTCATACAGAATCTGGCTTCTGGCTCTTTCGCGATTGGTTGATTACCAATCTAGTTTTCTGTTTTTGAACAAGTCTTTAAAAACAAATTAACTAGAGAAGAGTGGCAATATGTTATTAAGTCTATGTATCTACAGGCACCATTGGTAAAAAAAAGGTTTCCACTTTATCACAGGACGAGCTGCGGCTTCGTCTTGATGGAACCACAATTCTGGATTGTCTTCTCCTTTTTTTTTACAAAAAGCGCCCAGACTAAATTTTTTATGCAAATAGTTTTAACTGCATCAAAACTCTTTACCGGGTAAAACCTTGTTTGGTGGAAGTTTGAGGGGTTTTTTGAATAGTTGCTGGTACCCGAGCACTGTTTGCATCATTTAGAACTTTACGGTATCTTCAATGCATAAAAAAGCTTTATAATTATTATGAAGTATTATCATAAAACCCAACTGCCACAGTAAACCCGTCAAAGCGTGACCAAATTGTCTTAATGGAGTTATTTTTAATAAGAGATGCTAGCACCATTATCACAAGACTTGCCCGTATCCCTCATGGTCATGATTCATGACTGTACTATAATAGAGTCCATATGTTCTAGAGAGATAACAAACAGTCCCTCGTTCCTGAAAACGCTAAAAACATGAAATATGATCTACGTGTCTGAATATTAAAATACTCACTTTTAAAACAAAATAGAACGACGTTGGTTACTTGTTCTTTCCATATTCCACCAAAAATTTACCAAATTTTTTTAAAACTGAATAAAAAATCAATAATTAAATCATTACCCTACTTATTCTTGTTTCCCAGTCTTAAAAGAAAAGATCAAATATCTAAAAAAATAAAAGTAAGCAAGTAGTTTTGACTGAGAATATCGGGTTGTTTGAGAAGTAATTAATTTCTATGAAATATTTATTTATTGTTAAAGTAATTAAATTTGAAGAAAAACAGAGCGAATTTCTTTGACAGTTGGAAAAGCTTTGCAACCACAATTTTGAAAAATAAAACGAATAATAATAATATAAATCTACTTTAAAAATTTTTGTTTGACAAGGTCTACAAATAATTATTACGAAGAGTTATACACCTACCTGACATTATTAAAAATTTTCGCTCACTAGCAAACATAAGTAGACAGTTGCTTTGTTTGCCACGTCGAACATTAAATCAATTTAACTCGTTCTAAATTCAGGTCATTTAAAGCCGATATGTAATCAAATAAGTTTGGTTTTATTATTTTTGTTCTGGTTGAAAAACTTTTCAACTGATTACTTTTTTAGAATAACTCAACATCGTATAATCATTGAACGTCTACGTCTACGGTGAAAAAAACTCATACTTTAGTTAAGAAGTATGTTGACTTATGAAAAAAACCATATTAATTGATATTACCTAGAATTTCATTTGGGTTTTTTTTTTTTGATAAAAATGAAAGAAAATGTACACCAGCTGAATGCAAAATCAGTTTCGGTTCTTAAAAGTGCATTCATCTCAAAACCACAAACATTTTATCTTTTATAAATGATTCATTTAAAAAATCCCTCAAACTTTTTACAAAAATAAATATTTATCACTGATACAATCAAATTATTGTAAGACTTGTTCAATTATAATACCAGTTTTTTTTTTTAAGTTTATTCTTAGTTATTTTTTTTGCTAAGGCTATATCAATAAAATGCGATACAAAATATTTGTTAGACATTGTAATTTTATATAATCACGAGAGTGATAATCTAAGCAAAACTAAGCTTCTTCTGGGTTCTATTTAGCTATATGTATACATTAATTTGTATTCTAACTTAGCTCTGTGTCAATCATAAACCCAAGAAGCAATAAAACACATTTTTATAGTGAACTTGTTAAAGAGTAGTTTTAAGAATATGAAAACATTGTCACCGTTTCTTTTATGACGTTATTATAAATTCCCCACACATGGTAAAACTTGAACTCAGTCAAAGTAGAGAAGTCGTTTTTCTTGTTAAGCTAAACTACTTTGTCAATATAAGCAATGATCATTATTCAAGAGATTGCGTCATAGTATCTGTAATATAGATCAGAGACACATTTAATTACTCATTCAAACGCAATGAGACAAATAAAAACAAATTGTGTAGTTCATAGATTCAAGCAGATTCATATAATTAACCCACTAAGGTTACCGCTGGTTCGGATGAAGCACATACTATACTTACAGTTAATTGAGTGCAATGAGATAAATGAATTACTTCCGAACACGCCGCTATCAGTTGCCGGCCGTCTCGTTCCCTGAATATCATACAATATTATTTTCTCTGTTATTTTTATATGGTTATCTTTCAAAGTTTAAATAACATATTTACAATGTACATACACCTAGATACTTTTTAAGTCCGAAAACTAACAGCATCAATTTTGATTATTTTCATTTCAGCAAATCAAAGATGAACTGTGTGAAGTTGTCTCAGAAATGGAGACGCTAGATGTGCCCGAAGATTGCAAACATTCCAACAAAGATAAACAAATGTCAATAGGCCGTAAAAAGTTCAATATGGATCCAAAAAAAGGTGAGTTTCAAATGTTGTGTTTCATTAACAAATGAGTCTAGTAATATTTAATGTAAATCTAATAAAATTACTAACGAGATTTTCGAGGAAAACTGACTTTTCGTGTCGCGAGGAAATATGAAAGAATGGGGTATTGATGGATCTTTTCCCGTGAATAGACTTTAACATCAACTAAACTTACTTTATTAAAAAAACGAGGTGCCGGTCTTTTCAAAGACTGCGACTTTATTGCGTTGATCGTCACTAGAATCCTCTTTCTAATATATTTATTTAGCGTTTAATTTCCAGCAAATGAAAAAACCTTCCTTGCACGACTCACTGCCTTTAAGTTTTAAAATATTTTCATTATGCTGTGTTTATACGATACTTTAGAAAATTTATGGAAATTAATCTAATTACACTTCTCATCATTCTCTACAATCGACTAGTGTATTACAATCTGCATGATTAACAATCTCAGCTATGCGACTCTAAGCCGACTATGCTTCGTCTTTAATTCATCGTATAGCCAAAAAACAACCTTTACTGAAAGTTTAAGGGTGAAATCTTACGGCTTTCCTAAAATCATTCGAGGTTTCGTATACACTAGTGAGAGTTCAAATGGTTGGGTACGAAATCCAGACTGCCAAAATGCCGACTGGACAAAATCTCGACTGAGAATCCCGACTGACGAAATTTCGACTGACCTAAAACTTTTTTTTAGGTAAAGGCAATTTAAAACTGAATTTTTCAATATAAATTAATTCCACAAATATTTCATAATTTCATGTAGGTATCGTTTTTACCGGTTATTTTTCATGTATTTAACTTGTTTTCCTGGGGTTGCTTGTTTGTCTGGGGTTATGGTATTCAATATTTTTTCGTCAAAATCCTTTCTGTAGTCAATCCCGCTCACGCAACTTCGTTGCTTCCGCTTAGGATATGTCCAGTCGTCTGGCATTCGCCTGAGTCCAATGTTTCCATATTCCACAGCACCTGGGTGGCCCAGTCCGCGGGTTCAAGAGATTGTAACTCCCTTTCTGTAGTCAGTCCCGCTCACGCAACTTCGTCGCTCCGCTCAGGGTATGTCCAGTCGTGTGAAGGCGCAGTGTCCAATGTTTCCATATTCCACAGCACCTGGGTGGCCCGCTTCGCGGGTTCAAAATATTTTAACTTATTTAATTAAATATCCCTTCCAGAAAATCATCCATGTTGGCTATACGAAAGGGTTATTCCAGCAAGCGTCATCCACAGCCGAAAATCGTTGTTGAACTTTTATTTTGTATTTGTGAAATTAATCTCGGTTATGTATTGTCACAAAAACCTATAGTAGTACATATTTTAAGAATATCATTGACCGAGTAGTAAATACTGGTATTCCATTTTATCGTTTAATAATATGGATGAAAAACTGCTAACGGCTCCTTCCGTAGATAATCTAGAAAAAAAAGTTTGTATCTTGTACCCATAATAGTAGATTGATATGTTTCGTCAAGATTCGTTCACTTTTGCTTACGGAAACTGCACTAAAGTACGTACAGCTTACTGACGGCATATGTTTTTTATTTCGTGCACTTTTGCTCCGTCTATTCTTCTGTTCAATGCGGGTAATGTCAAGGTTTCCAACCATTAACGTTTCTTTAATAAATAAAAAGTGCCTAATGCTTTTCTGTACATGACTTACATTCCTGGAAATAAATGATGTAAGTACACATTTTTGTACAACTTACTGACACATTAATGTTTCGAAAATGGTGCAGTTCTTATTGTTTCTCATTATCAATGTATATAAGTATAATGCTCACCTCTCCAAAACCAACTCCTTAAATGTTGTTAGCTTACAACTTGTTGCTAGAAATTTCAAGTATTCTTGCTACGATTGACTGCTTGATAAATGGTTGTTATATATTTTGCACCCATTTGTTGAATATTCTATTTAAAAAATAACCTTCGAATATCTTTCAAAAAAAATAAATACAAAAAAAAAAACACCCAACGAAAACCCATTTTTGGAAGAACCACAAACGATACTCATATTTAATTGCAATCATGTCTCTCTTGCCTCATTCTGGATTCTCCAGTTTACACTATAATCATAATTATGGAATGTCACATTTTTATTGCTCCATTGTGTGCTCAACGTAAAGTCAATAGAATTTGCCTTGCCTTGCCCTTGTCACGCAAGGCTCTTCTTCTATGGAATAGGCTTTTATGGGAGTTAAATTGAATGAATCAAGGAAGGGCGTTAACGCGGGCGGCAATTTGCTTGCGATTTGATAATGTTCCCTATAAACGGTTCTGCTACTTAGTATCAATAGATCAAAGCAACATTAACATTATTATGCGTGTGTGTGTTGTGAAGAAGAGACATACGTAGCAAAAGTATATGACTTTTTATTGCGAACTTTTTTTTCGTTTCATTTATGTTTCGCCGATTAATTTCCGGTCTTGTCAATTCAATCGCAAAGCATTTTTGTTTAAAAATAAAGCCCTTCCCTATTTTTGCGCTTTGTTAAGATCTGCTTTCCGTTGTTGGTTTAACGATTTTTGATTAATTGGAACTTCAAATTTAATTTTATTTATTTTGTTTATCAATTTTGTTTGTTTCTTTTATTTATAGGTATTGAATACTTAGTGGAGAATCGTCTACTTCGGATGGACCCTCAAGATATTGCACATTTTCTATACAAAGGCGAGGGACTTAATAAAACGGCGATAGGTAAGTTATGTTTTTATTATTTATTTTTGAGATTTATATAATATTTATTTTATATTATTTGATCGAACGCCTTTCTTATACAATAAAGACTGAATGAATACTTTTTGTTGTTAAAATGCACAGTTCTGTCTACTTGTGAATGATTTTATCATGGAGAACTGTTAATGCAGGCCTGACATGTTATGCGAAAACTGCGAGTAATGATTTTTTTTTAATTTCGATGGTCAAAAACTGTGGCCAGTAACAAATTTCTTCTTCTTCTTTTTCCAAACAATCTTAATGATATCGAATATGACCACAACTCTCCAACTTCACAGCTTTGTATCAGAAATTCACATATATGTTTTGCTATTGATCATATTGATTGCTTAGTGCCCAAATATGTTAAGTGCACTTTTTGTCAAAAATTAGTTAACTTACCATTCTAATTAGCATATTAAAATATTTTTTTTAACAATAAAAAAATAGTGTTTATTTCGCTTAATAAACACTTTTTAAAATAGATTTAACTTTGTCATAACAGCTACAGCTTTATAGAACTTCAAAAAATTAAAGCGATAAAGTTTTGTACACTTAAACCATTTGTAATCTAAGACATCGATAATATCCTTGATCCATAGCTTGGTATCTCCCATCTCGTATGTTGGCCAAGATTTTCTATATCTCTGATTTATTTACACGAAACGATCCTGCACTGGTTTTCAGATAGCCGTATTATATTCCTTGGTTGAACGGTAACTATCGCAGTTTCGTGTATCACAGTTGCCCTTGTAAGAAAGAATATTTTTTTGCATCAGCATTCGGTGTAGATATTTATTCCATTTCCCGACACATAAATTCATTTATTCCTGACACGTTTTTATTTATTCATTAAATAATTTTATTTATTTATAGGTGACTATCTTGGCGAAAAGAACGATCTCAATGAAGATGTGCTGAAGGCATTCGTTGCCCTTCATGACTTTACAAATCTCATCCTAGTTCAAGCTCTAAGGTAATATCAACAATTTGTTACGTTTATTTTTTAAGCTAACAAGTTCTTTCGTTGTACATTAAAGACAATTTCTATGGTCCTTTCGATTGCCTGGTGAAGCGCAAAAAATCGACAGAATGATGGAGTGCTTTGCCCAGCGATACTGTCAACTGAATCCTGACATATTTACTAACACAGATACCTGTTATGTACTCAGCTTTGCAATTATAATGCTCAACACATCCCTACATAATCCATCGGTAAGTGTAAAATTAGTCTAAAATAAAAGTAACATTCCAGAGATCATTGCTTTAGCTATTTAAAAACAAACTGAATTGAAAAACAATCGCATATTTGCCTCATGAGCCACACAATATTTTACTTACCATAAAACTGAACGACTTCGTTTATGCTAACTTTGAATGACGTCCAAAGTTCGTTTGTTGTTTTTGATTTTCTAAAATATATAGTTAAAAATAGGTCAACATCGGTGTGTAGATTTTTGCAGCGTTCGTTTCGATATTCAAATTGTGTTTATATTTCATGTGTATACCTTTATTATTGCATAGCTTATTCTGTTTATAATTCTTCTTTCTACATTAAGGTTAAAGATAAGCCAACCGTGGAGCAATTCATTTCAATGAATCGTGGTATAAATAACGGTGGCGATCTTCCTCGTGGACTGTTAGAATCTTTATATGAATCTATTCGAACTGAACCTTTTAAAATACCCCAGGACGATGGCAATGACCTAATGCACACGTTTTTCAATCCAGACAAAGAGGGCTGGCTATGGAAACAAGGTGGCAGGTAAGATTCACAAAACATTTGATTTAAAAACACTATAATAATGAATTATTATTTTATTAAGGTACAAATCCTGGAAAAGACGATGGTTCATATTGAACGATAACTGTTTGTACTATTTTGAGTACACAACCGATAAAGAGCCAAGGGGTATAATACCGCTGGAAAATATCTGCGTAAGTTATTTGGTATTGTTTAACATCATGAATGCAACTAACATTTTGTTTGAATTATATAGGTCAGAGAAATTCATGACAGAAGTAAACCCCATTGTTTTGAACTGTTTGCAACAGGTGGAGCTGATATTATTAAGGCATGCAAGACTGACTCAGAAGGAAAGGTAAGCAAACTTTTAGAGTAATACTCTAAATATAACTACTAGTTACGTGATCTGAAAGTTAAAGTGGTTTGTAAAAAGTTACCTAGAAGAAATTCTACCTGGTTTAATTTTAAAACGAAGAACAGTATACGTATACAAAAAATATATGTCAGTTTCGTCTCCAACTTTTTCCTGATGTTTGCCATCCATTTTTACTGCTAATTCCATAAAATATTCTGCTTCAGTATCTAAAAATCGTTTTCACATTCATGACTGTGGAACTTTAAGCTTAAGGTTTTTTACGACGCGACGATGAAATCTTATTCTGCGTGCATTTGACCAAATTACATTCGAATAAACCACATATAGTCAGATAACACCAAAGTTACACAATACAATCTTAAAAACATTCGCAAAATCCTTATTGCAAGACCTTGGGTTAAGTCACTGGAGACCAACGACATAGTACAAGTGGATCAAACAACAAAAATAGTAGCATACCATTGTGAAACATGCGAAAATGTTTTGCGAAATTTCGAGCAATATGGGAGTACAAGGTAGTATATTTGGCTAGATTTACATCGTTAAGAACATTCCAAAAGATGAGCTTTTGTTTTACGTGGTTATTTGAATGGAAATGTCAGAAAGTCCAATGAGGAATATGGGGACAGTCATGGTGTTCTTGGATATGCTTGCTAACAAGCATCTTTCAGTTGAAGACATGCTTAAAATTTGTCGGCCATATTGGTCTCATCGTGTTAAACCTATGTTCATCAAACACAGCCGACATCGAACCAATTACAAGAGGATAGAGTGAATTTAACATTGACTACCATACATCAGTTTCAGTTCCATGAACCCGCATGTGAATGATTGCAAAGTTTAAGTGCAACACTGACTCCAAAAGAACTTTGTATGAAGACAAAGAAGAGAAGCTTACAAACAGAGACTTCTGGAGGAATCAAGTGGAACCATCCGGTGAAAGCCAAATGAGAAGCATTTATCTATAATATTCTCAATTAAATCTGTAACAGACTTACAAATGAAGAGTACGGACTGTATCGCCACCAATCAAGTTACGACATGAATGAGCAAATCAAAACAAATATTAGCTGCCCAAAAATGTACACCAAGAAATCGTTCTGAGTTCTTTGCTCTTTATTTAAGCCCTTGCCTACCTACTTGAAGATAAGGTGACGGATTCGAAAGTGTATAACTGATTCACTTTCGAATCCGTCTTCTTATAATGGAGCCATGGATTAAGGACCTGAGCTGTCTTTTTTTTTGTGTATCCGCACATTGCAATGGCAATGTTACTATAGAGTGAGTGCTTGCTTGTTAACCCAGAGGTTGCCAGTTCAATACTCACTCGGGTACAAAGCATTGTTTTATTCAGCATACCTCCCAGCTTATGCTGGACGTCGCCAATGGTGTATGCAATGAAAAATAAAAATCAACTAGCTCTCTTTCCATTGTACCAATACAATTCTTTCCAATCTTTCTACTTCTTTTAATTAGTGTCGTGCAATACCTGTTGCATTTAAAAGGCAATGTAGTTCCTTTCTAAGTTTAAGTTTATAATGTACTTTAAAAGATTTTTCGTTTTCCTATATTTTGTTTCTCTTTTGAATATTTTTATTATCTTGTATTAAACCAGATAAATAAATTATAAACAACAAAACAATTATTTCTTATATAAACCCAGATAAATAAATTATAAACAAAAATATTTTTCTTTCAGGTTGTTGAAGGCAAACACACTGTCTATCGAATGTCCGCAGCAACAGAAGAGGATCAACAAGAATGGATTAAACGTCTAACCCAGTCAATAAGTCATAATCCTTTTTATGATATTCTAGTACAAAGAAAGAAAAAGGCACTGAGCAATAGTTAGTATTAAATCTGTATAAACAAGAAAAAATCGAAGAGATCTTTCAAAGAAAAAAACGGTCAAAGTTTCATCTGGTCTGGTTTCCTGTATGCATGCAAACACTCTTTAAAAAACGCTAAATTATTATGTCTACACCACCGTCGTCGTTGATTCCTAATCATAATATAAAGTGGATGTACATCCATTCCATGTAATTACTGTTACTTATATTGTATTATTATTATTTTTTTCTCTTCTTGTTAATTTCCATTTTGTAATATTGTTATATCGTTCTCAAAGAGACAAACAAAAGTCTCTTATTAAAATTTACTTATCATGCGCACGCAACAATATCCACACAGATTAATCCTGATCATAGATTGTAATTTAAGAAATCCGTTTAATTTTTTGTCTCTATTGTGATATAATTTATTTTTGTTTAGACTTATAATTATTAAAAAAAAGAAATGTTATATAAAAAAAATAATTATTTTGTTAAAACGTTTCGTAAAATTAGTGAATATAAAACGTATAAAAAATAAAAAAGGAAGGAAATATAAAATTGCAATAAAATTAAAAAAACATGATTAAAAAACTCCAAAAACTTTAATACAACAAAAAAAAAAAAAAAAGGAAACATATCTCAATCTATTTCGTAAAAACCTTGAATATGCTTAGAGAATAGAAATGCAAAATTGTGCGCTTAGCCCGGGAGCAAGTCTAATAATTGAATTTTCTTCTTAATGTTGTGAAATCTATCACATGTTAGGTCATAATTAAGTCACACTATCCATTTTGCTTCAGTTCTCCTCATTCAAATTCATTTTTCTGTAACATTATCAATCTAATAATTCGTCCATCATCAAGTTAAATTATTACAAAAGATCTAAAAGATCTAAGTTCAACTTTCAAATATCTTATTTCAAATCATTCCGTTAAAAAATGTTACATTGCTTTCTTCACTTGAGTTCAATTCTTCTAAGTGTCTACATGAGCAAGATTTCCTAGAATGCGAGATATCGTGGTTCGTGGAGAATATAGTTTTCTATGAAAATTTTCTGGCCATATCTTGTTCAGCTCATACTTCTAGAATGGGCTGTAATTTTTAGTCAGACGTGTGTGTATATATCTAACTTTCTGTTTTGCGGAAAGTGACGGATAGTAATCTATGAAATCTTGCTTTATTTCTCTTTTCATCCCTTTTTTTGTCTTATCATTTTCCTCATGAAGCTTAACAGAATCGTTCCATTTTTCTTTGATGCTGTGATACAAATTAGACATGCACACCGTGTAATGCATTTATTGTAAAATATGTAATTAAATCCTAAATGTAAATAATAATTAAAATAAAATCAGAGGCTTGAAAATTGTAATAAAATAAAAATGCAATCAGGATCACAATTTATGTTTGATGTATTGTGACTGTGAGGTATGTAAATTATTTGCATCTGTTTCTCTTCTAGATAATATTTGACACTCGAAACTTCACCGTTTATCTTAAAATGTTTGGTCTAATATTTGTTATAAACAATATTTTGGCGTTATCTAAGATTGTGTTTAAGTAAAGGAATTATCTGGTTCTAATATTTTTGTTGGTAATTGAAATTAGTTAAAAATTGTAGTTCGGAAGCGTGCTTTAGTTTTAAATCTATAATATTTATGCATTGTGATAGTTATTCAAATGGTTCTTAAGTTTTTATATAAAGCAAACACTCAAAAAGTATAAGACTAAAAAAAACTAATTATATTTTCAACGAATATTTGTGCGAAGATACAATTTTGATGTACCCACTTACGTACATCCGACTGTTTTATGACATGTTTACGCTTAAGGGCAACGAAGAATTTTTCTCTTACTGTTTATCTTCATACATTCAGCACCGTTAAGTAGGACTTGTAGTATAAGTATAAGGGTTTCGCAATAAACGACGAAGGGCAAAGATATTCATGCCTATTACCGTCGGTGACAAGCGAGAACAGTAAGGGGTATGAATAATCATGCCTGTTATTCTTGTCGACAGTCACTTACGTAAGCATCAATAGTCATGTCTATTACCGTTATCGTTTGTCACTAACGACAAATGACGTTTTCTCTATCGTGTCGTTTTACAACAAACGACAACGGTAATAAGCATTATTGAGCGGCAAAATGCTTAGCGGCAGAAATGAATAATTAAAACAAGAAATCAAATTAATTAAACATGAAATTGTATGGTTGTGCCCACCTAGTCGTTGAGCAGCGAAAATCATTTCGGAGCGGTGCCGCTCAGTTGCTCGCAGCTCATTGCGTAGCTTTGCTTTACGTGTAAGAAGTTTTAAACCCATTTTTCACCAAGCCGAAAAAATCAGCTGTTTGTTACAATAAATCTTAGTCAGATTTCCATTAGAGTAGTTTTCTCGGAGTGGATTCTTACTTCGAAGTAGATGCACTCATTAACGTAGATGGGTGCACTCATTCGGTTTGCTTACAAACAACATGACTGCCAAAGAATTCCAATTATCCGAAAAACAACAAAACAGTATTCTTAGAACAACCCAATTTTAAGTTATTGTACGAGTATCTATCACAGATTTTGCGTTTTATTGTATCTTTAATTATCCAACATATACATACTAAGAAGAAATAACTTTACTTAAAATGAACCTCAACAAAATATGATATTCTTTTCTCTGAATTTTATTTTATGCAACTTATCAATTTGTAAATATCATTTTTTATACATAAATATTCATTTAAACCTGCATCATCACTCTTTAACTCAATAAATTGTTTAAATAATAAGAACGTCATAATTTTATTTTTACTTAGTACCTTTAGCTTTTAATTCATTATATTTACTGTGCATGTTCAACTTTTATTTTTACCCAAGTGTTATATTATAGAAAAATCTGATTTATGTACTTTTTTATTATTTTCTTAAATTAAAAAAAAAGAGAAAAGAAAACTCAAGCAAATATGAAACGAAAGAAAAAAAACAAGTATCGTAATAAGATTTAAAAAAAAAAAAAAACAACAACACTTATTAAATGCAATATTTAAAATATATTATATATAATAATTATATAATCAGTGTGGAGAAATTACAAATTGTCCTCAATATAAATGATGTATTTACACATTAAACAATATTATAAGAATGATAAAAAAAGAGTGTAAATCATAAAGCTTAGATATTAAAAACTTATAGTTTTTATGATAATTACAATTTTTATATAAACCAACATAATTTAATGCTATACGTAAATTTAAATAAAAAAATATAAATCAAAAAGTAAAAACATTTATAAAAAAAAAGTTTACTTATGTATGATTTTTCTATACCGCAGCAAAAGTCTGGATCGGCTTAAGATTTGACTTAATTAGCTCTGTGCTCTTTTCCACATGCGAATTTTAAAGAACATTGGTCAAATCCTTCTCCAGAACTGAGAAGACACAAGTTTTTGACAGAAAAGAGAGAACAAAATGTTTCCATGCTTCGAATTTCAGTCCAAGAAACGTCTTTGGGCAGAAATATGATCACAGAGTTCTTTCGAATGTAGCTACCATTTTTAAATAAACAAAAACAAAACATATCAAAATTTCAAAGTTTTTCTCATAGGCAAAACGCTGCCGTTACAAATTGATCATATCATAATTTTTAACTTGTTATTAAGTTATTTTTTTAATAGAAAAAATCTATAATTAATTACCTTCGTTTTAATACCAATTAACACCAACATTGTTGGATAAGGCGCCGGTTATAGCGATCAGGAAAACGCATCAGGAAAAATGTTCAAATGGATCTTTTATGTTGTTTTAAATCGATTTTAAACACAAATACTACACTAATCGACTACAAATAACTCAAAGAATTTTTTTGCTAATAAATTTTACTATAGAATAATTATTTATTGTTTAAAATGTATTTCTTTATTTTCCTGAAGAAAACTAATTTTTCGTGCCAGCTGATTGACATTTCAAAAAAAACGGAACAAACCGTTCCAATTATTTGAGTTCAATTTTCACTTGTTCCACTGATAGATTTCTGTCAGATAAAGTTTTTCGTGTGCATTTCAATCAGGAAAACAGCCTGTTCACTGACACATTTTTCCTGATCGCTATAAACGCACATCAGGAAAAAATTCCTGTTCTCATTTGTTTCTACTTCTCCTGATGGTTTTTCCTAATCGCTATAACCGGCCCCTAAGTCGCCTTAAAATTGAAAAAGAAAATTTTCAATGATGCGTTTCTATGATAGCTATAACTGGCCCCTAAAATTTTAATAGTTAATTGAAATCCATAATGGATTTCAATACCAAATGAACAGAGTAAAACAATAAATTTCCCCAAGTAATAAAAAAAGTCACAATAAAGTATAGAAAAAATCCCAATCTGTTATCACTAAAACAATGAGAAATGTCAAATCAAAAGAAACCCGAACGCAGCAATTTTTTCAAGAAGTCGCGTAATTCGTATAAAAAATCGAAAAAGTTAAGTAATAAAAAATAAAAATATTTTAATGTTTCCTCAGTTTAAAATTGTGAAATTTTGAAATATATTATTAAAACCCGTTTATCTACTGATAAAATTACCTATCCGCGTGTGAAAAATGTTGTGTCGTAGTAAATTTGTTCTGAAATTCGTTAAAAGTTTTTTCATATTTTCAACGGTTTTTTTTTATTTTGAAATGCAAAAGAAATGCAGTGAACTCCTGGAGGACCCCATGAGGTGCAACCAGAGAGTTGCCAATAGCTAAAAGGTATGTCAATTTGGTAAACCTAAAAACATACATTTTTAAAAAAAGTGAAAATTAAAAAGTAAACTATACAACATTTATAATGGAAATTATGGAGAAACAATGAAGAAATTGTATTATCGGGTGCTTAAAAATAGATTAACTTTTTGTGAACGAATGGTGTCAAAATAAAGTTTCAAACGTTTAGACACTCATTTGTACAACCGGTTGTTCAATCCTCCGTAAATCTCATTTTTTGTAGTTCGGGGAGATGATCCTGATTCTCCTATTACCAGGCAACGATATTTGATAGATGAGTTAATCCATGTTCCTAATTAGAATATCTCCAGCGTATTGGGAAAACTCTTCTTAATGATTTATCTGATTTGATTCTTGCACCAAGCAAGCAGTGGTCAGAGTCTATGTTGGCTCCTCTGAAGTATCGATTTGGTTGCAGGTTTAATCACCCACCATATCCTTTTGTGGATTTCGAAATGAGTGAATCTCCACAGATATATATAGATATCTATATGAGATGAAATTCGAGATATGAGATATAATATATAATGTATTAGATATGAGATATTAGTCGGGTTTTTTGCAAGTCTGTATAGAATTGTTTGAAAAAAACGACATTAAGTAAGTCAGTTCATATAAACTTACTGCGTTACCGACACAATTACATGTGCTTAAATGGGAACATCGGTAATGTTGTGGCCTAATTCACAATGTCGTTTTTTCACACAAGTCTATATAGACTTGCAAAAAACCCGGCTAATATCTCATATCTCATATCTTATATGTTATATCTCATATCTCGAATTTCATATCTCATATAGATATATATATCTGTGGGCTTTTAAGACTAAATTATTGTACTAAAAAATATTTCTTTCTTGATCTTGGTCGTCTTCCTCTTCTGTAAGGCCTTTGGCACTTATTAAGCTCAAGCTGTGGAATTTTATCTTGAAGTTAAAGTTTAAGACTTTTCGCGTAAGAACAACTTACGAAATTATTTTTTCATCTTATGTTTAATATCTTCTGTTGTTATTTGAAAAAAAAAAACACATAAAATAACAGACTGACTTTTAATAAATGCGGACAATAAATAAAACTTAAATTAATGCACTTTATAAAATTAAATAAATTTTACTGTTTTATCTTTCATATTTAGAACTACCGCGGACAGAATTGATGGTATCTAGTTTGTAAATCCAAGTGATGTCAGCTTTCCAAAATTAACATAGACAAAACTTACAAATGTTTACTCTATAAATTATTTTTCACGGACTACAACCTTTAAGATTTCCATAAAGGATTTTATATTCAGGAACAATTTCATTTTTAATAAGCGCGTTCATGAAATAGACATGTTTTTCTCGAACTCTGTCTCTTTTGAAAACTTTAATGCCAGGACTGTGTATAAGAAAGGCGTTATTAAGTACATGAAACTCATAGTCCAGCAGGCACATTGCATAACCCTTTTAAAAATACAAAACAATTATTTAGACAGTTACCTATTATGTACTTACACAAAAACTTACTTGTATACGTTTATTTTTTTGACCTTCCCACGTGACGCGCTCATCAAAATACGGTTCCTGATTATCACTTACATAAAAAGGCTCCCAATAAGTTTGCTTAGATCTTCTCCTACCAACTACGAAAACATCCAGTCGATCCGTTTCACTAGCATTAATCCACTCGGTCATGTTTGGGACGTTATGACAATTACTGCATAATTTCCTATGGAATGGAATAGCAGTCTTATTGTTTAAAAGATATTGCAGTTCCGTCTTTGTATCTGGTATTGTTGCTGACTTAGCAATTTCAAAAGTGGCAAGAGGAAAAACCCTATAAAATTACAAACATACCTTGAACATTTCACTCTATGCAAGTAACCACAAGATTAATTTTACCTTGGTCTATCACCAGATAGCACACTTGCATTCCTAGCCACCATTTTGAGAAATGCATCTACAAATCCAGGGTTAGGATAGAGTTCGATATCACTTGCTAATATAAAGTGTGTAATAGCAGCTTTGCGTGCAATATTTCTAGCCACATTGATTGGATAAGAAAGATTATTAATTTGTCTATACATAGAACTTCGGCTGATGTTCTCGTATGGCGGTAGCATAGAACAATCATATGGCCAATTTAGTGCTTCAGTTTCAGTTAAGGGAATAGACTTTGGCATATGATCTTTTGGGAAATATATGTGAAATGTGACATAGTATTGTATTAGATCGCTTTCTAGTAGACAATTTCGGACATATTGTATAGCTCCCAATGTTGTGTGGAAATCATATCCCGGGGCGTATAGTGCAAAACTCACTGGTGCATTCCACCTAAAATTAAAATAAAGGATTTAAAAGTGATATTTATAAAGTTACCATCAATCAATAACGTTTTCAAGGTCAAATCTTTATAACATAATTAATATCAAAAAAAATTTAAGTTTGTAATTTTTTTCAAAAACTTAATTTTTACAATAAAATGTTTACAATAAAATAATGGTCGCAGAGTGATTCGCAAAAAGTGTGACAAAAACCAGTGAAGGTTTTGGTTGAGACAAAAGGGAGTATATACCCCTTCGTTTAGCAAGGAGAGAAATTTTTATAAAACAAATTTTTTTGACTATTTTATTAAAAAATCTAATCAAGTTATTTTAATATTTTTTTTTTGATAATTTCTAATCTTGAAATTTTGGAATCTTCTTTAATTATATAAAAATGGTTGTGTGTATGTTTATTTTGTATGTTCCCATAGACTCCAAAACGGCTGAACGGATCTGGATGAAATTTGGCACATCAGAGATAGATTATAGTTTGGAATAAGAAATAGGTTACATTTTGTCCCGGAAAAATTTTCCTACGATTCCCATAGGATAAATTTTTTTCGTTTTTCACAGAGCAAAAGACTCACGTTTTTTGCATAGTGGTATAAGGGGTCAGGTAATGACATAGGCTGTTTTGTATCCTGGTTAAATGCACTGTTTCTTTGGAACACATAGTATATATATCCTAAAGGAACCGTGTATAATTAAGTTTCTTGAGCTGGAAGAAATTTGGCACTGAGATAGATTATGGTCTGGAATAGAAAATATGATACTTTTTAACTCTGAAAAATGTATTATTCCTGTGGGATACATTTTTTCGTTTTTCACAGTGCAAGACGATAATATGGTAGCATAGTGGCAGTTAAAAATCGATGTTTGCGATTTTAGTAGACACTTTCGTACTATCGAACACCCTCCAGCTGTGGGATAAATATATACATGCAATTATGCCTTATCAGAAGACATTGCTTATATGCTGGGTGGCACTTAAAGCTGTGGGATAAATACATGCAATGATGCCTTATCAGAAGACATTGCTTATATGCTGGGTGGCACTTAAAATTACCTTATCATTAACGAATTATCAATAACCTAATCAGTTAGGTAGGTACTCAAGCGTTGGGAAACCCCAGTACTTAGATTTTCTTGTGTAAATAACATTCCAAACAATATCTCATCTTCTTA
Source organism: Baccha elongata (assembly GCA_951217065.1). Lineage (NCBI taxonomy): Eukaryota > Metazoa > Arthropoda > Insecta > Diptera > Syrphidae > Baccha > Baccha elongata. The sequence goes on from OX578272.1 coordinate 92,772,357, forward strand.
TATATAGGTATGTAATATGTAGGCACATAAAAATCGATGTGTGTTATGTGGTATGTATGTTTCCTATATGGTCTCCAAAACGGTCCGACCGAGTTTAATTAGCCTAGAATTGGATCCTGTGAGCCTGTGACCAACAATACAGGAGCAGGGCCGAGCAACGCCGGGCTATCATGGGTAGCTATAGTTATAAATAAGATCGGTATACAGGGTGTCCCGCAACTCAACGTCAAGCGGGAGTAATTAAAATAGCTTAAGTTACGCCCCGCAACATAAGCTATCTCTGTCAGCGAAAGTCCCGTCAAAATTGGTTCAGCAGTTTCCGAAATTAGCAGAAACAACAGACAGGCATCAACATTTTTAATAAATTTTTTGTTATAAGCAGAGCTAGGATTTTGTTTTGCTCTTTTTTTGCGCATTCGTATACAACTTAATGCGTTTCACGTCTTACTAATTTTGAATACCTTTATATATATTTAATTTATATATACATAGGTATTTAATTTTGCTTTTTCTTGGCTTTTTTCCATCTTTTTTGCTTCAAGTTTCCAAATATTTAGGATTAAAATTAAAAAAAATATGCAATCCACTGTCACTTCCTTATTTACATAATTGTTGTCATATTTTCATGCATTGTTGTCATAGATCCACTACGCAAGCAAACAAAAAATTACCACGAAAGCTGTGTGATATTTGCCAAAGATTTAAACGAACACAAAGTTACTTTGGTGTTTAATTTAACCCAGAACCACAATATCACACTTTTGATTTAAAGGTTACACGATCGGGAGTTCTTGAGATTTTGGGAACATGTTTTGGAAAAATGTTAAAGTGTCAATTAAACTCGAATAGTTGAAACACTGAAGAAAATAAACTGTAATAAAGGCAACGAAAACTATGTTTCTGCGGAGGTTTAAAGATCTCTTAGCTCTTAGCATATTTAAAGCGCTCTTAAAGGCAATCTTATATATAGGCGATTGTTGTTGGACAAATTAAAAAAACTGATGGTTGTTCAAGCCTAAGGTTTTCACTTGCGATTATTGGTAGGTACTACTTATGTAATATGTAAGGCAAGTTATGAATTCGTTCAAAATAAAAGTTTTGAGATAACAATAATCAAACATGACTATACGATGATAGCGAAGTCGATTTTTTTTCTAAGCCTTAAACTAGCCACTTCTCTAAAACGGCTTAAACGATTTTGATATAACTTGACATGAGTGATTTGCCATCAAAGGCTTTTTTAGACTGTTGAAACCGTTATTCCTTAAAAACAGTTTAAACGGTAGCTGCCATATAACGGTTTTATTAATTTTTACTTTCTCGTTAACGACTCAGCGGATCTTAGTTAAAAAAATGTATTTTTGAAAATTTAATAAACCAATTGATGATTTTTTTTTTTAATTTAGTTTTCGAATGAAGATTATTAATTTATTGATATTGGCATCAATATTTTTTTTCATACAAATATTTTAAAAAAGTTGTTTGAAAAAAATGTTTTTTTTAAAAACTGGCCCTGATTTTGGTAAAAAAAAATTGTAAAATATATTTTAATGTATTAAAATTACTTGCATACAACGATTTTCTCGAAAAACTCTGGTTTGTTATGAATTGATTTTCAAAGTTATTTATTTCTATTATTTTTTTTTATTTTTTTAGTTATTTTATATTAAGCTACATATTTGAAATAAATAATAAATAAATTCATATAAAATAATTTAGTGGAATGTTCTTTTAAGTTCTTATGTAACTTACCACAAAATCAAGTTTGTGCTACCCAGTCGTGCCTTTTAATTTTTTTTATATATATTTGTTAAGTTACCTCTTTTTTTTTATTCCATTTTCGTGTTTTTCGATATTTTAGTTTGCTTTAGGTCCACGAATTTTTTTTTTTTTTTTTAACTTATCCTGGTTATTTTGTAAAAAGCTGTTATTTTGACTTTACAAAGACACTTCATTTTTTATTTATATGCAGGTATAGTTGTAGAATATTTTTTGCGAAAAAATTCGAACTTGGTTATTTAGAGAGCTAGGTAATAAAATAACCAAGTTTATTTGTATATTTATTTTGTCTACCTATAATCTGTCCAATGTACATTTTTGAATTTAGTAATTATAATATGACTGCCCTGAAATATTGAAACAAGTACATATTGATTTTAAAACATTCGTTGAAATTGACTAAAGCTTTTTCTTTAGGGCTATTCTTATAACATAAGAAGAATAAATTTTATTAAATAAAATTAGATATTAATGAAAATAAGATATGATTAAAAAAAGTATAGGTATGTAAACGTTTAAGAATCCAATTACACTTCTTGGAATCAGAGGCCTATACTTATAGCGTTTTTCATTTAATTCTCATTTTCCCACAAAATCAAGAAGCTTTCTTTTAAATGAAACCTGTTGGGCTGCTTTTTTTGTAGTCTTAGTCACCCTTTAGACGGTCAGTCATTTGACATCAATCTGTAATACATAGTGTTTGTAAAAATAATTCTGTATGCGATCATTTGTTTGACGAAAAATCAATCAAATCAAATCCTTTTGATTTTGCCTGATGACTAATTATATGTGTAGACTGACGTCCTCTGACTGACCGACCGTGTAAGGGTCACTTTAGACAGAGATTAATCACGCATAGGCTGTGTGAATAAACAGCCTGCGTTCCAAACGATCATCATAAAATCACTAGGATAGCTTTGTTTTTCGTATGCTTCAAGAAATAATAAGCTGTCTTTTATATTTTACACTTCCATTCAATTACGAATATATCATTATAAATTATTATCATTGTGTGTTTACGTGAACATTTGTCAAATTCGTAAAAAAAATGTAAGATTTATGAAAAATATGATTTAGTATTTTCTTGAGTTCAATGTACCTATACCGTCGTCCAACAAGGTAATGAAAAACAAATCTATCCAAATCCAACAGTTTTAGGATAAAAACGAACGCGCAAATAAAAAACCGCCATTAAAATGTTTTCATGTGACAGTGTTTAGATCAAATCTCTAAAATTTTCGAAATCGCATCTTTCTAATTGAGATTTGCTCTTTTTCCGCTCTTTTCATTTAAATGAAACACCAGAAATGCAAAAGGATTAAACCTTTTGCAGGAAAGAGCAAATCTTTTCGTAAATGAATAACGCTATCTTCTAATATATAAAAATGGAGCTGATATTTTGTGCGTTTACTTATAAAACTCATGTAGTTTTCAACCAATTACTTTTGTTTTTCTTTTAAACTATTCATAAAAACAATGTGAAGGACATGGGTACAAAAACAGAATAGGCACTTAGTAAATGTAAGAACCTCAAAATGTGCAGTTCACAACTTTCTTAAGATGGCGCTGCTCCATGGTTGTACTATAGAAATTTATATACAATGGTCCCACTTAAAAAATCTCTGAGCCCTCAGAGATTTTTATTAGTAGGACGCGTCTATTGAGTTTATACACATAGAGAAATCATGTGTAAGTTTCAAACTTTGCTCGTAGGATGGCGTTACTATTTACTTGTTTTTTTTTTTTTACTCTTGTAGCAATTATTCTTGAGTTAAAGGGCTAAAAAAATAATGAAAAACAAATGCAAATGCATGCAGCATGCAGAAGAATTTAGTTCGGTTCAGTTTGAGTGTTTTTGGTTACAGGGAGTTATTGCAATAATAATTACTCGATATATTCATTTAGCGACATCTACTTCGGTGAGTTTAAAACCATCTTGATTGCTCTATGTGTATAAACTCAATGATAGTAGGTATCTACATTGCAACTTATTAAAACAAAATTTAAACTTTACACTGATAATTTTGATTTGCTTTCAATTTACAAAAGTCAGATGTATCATCAACGAACATATCATAATTCATTATTTTAATTAAAGTTATTAATGACGAGCCATCTGTAAGATAAAGCCTTTTTTAAGAATAGGTAGGTATAGGTCCATCAAAATTCTTCCACTTAAAATGTCTAAAAATCATAATAGGAGATAAGAGAGTTTCCAAAATACATATTTTATGCGAGTACATATAAAATAAATATATGTATATGTATAATAAAAATCGAAAAAATATGCGGAAAAAATATGCGGCTAATTTAAAATTTCAGAAATGGATCATTAAGTTCTAACGACCCATATTTTATTTTATGATTGGATATGGGGGATGGTGAGGGTTCGCGTAAGACACCATTTTTAAAAACGGCGTTGTCAAAAATAACTAAATAATGGCTTATCGGACAAAAAAAAATATTCAGAGCGTTTCAATAAAAAGTGATGTTCTTTCTTTCTTGCCTTTAATTTTGTTTTGTAAGTTTGATTTCTTTTTAAAATCGTGTCCTCGATCGTATCACAAAACCGCATCCAAATAGCCGCTGACCCCGTTCTTTATAGCACGGCCCGTGATAGATATCATAAGATGTCATCTTCTCCATCCCATCGCGATTCCTAGATAGCTGTTACATCAGCCCTTAGCCTATCCAGGGTCTCCAACGACAGTACATTCCACGTACAGATCTGAAATTCGTTGTCCTTGTTTCGTTTGCTGGGGTCGTCAACATTCAAATCATCCGTTTTCGAGGCTTGTTGGTGTTTTGGAACTAAAGTGTTTTTTCCATGGTAGCGGGGAGCCGGTTAAACCGCTCCTTATAGGCCTGAGCCTCGAATAGATAGTAGTAGCCCGTATAAGGTGTTCACTAAGTAGTTCAACCTGACTGGAACTGTAGACGCCACCGTTGATTCCATCTGGGGAATTCCTCCGGTGCCGTCTTGATGAAAGGAAAAAGTGCCTTAGTGGAAGCACTCCTCCCCCGATCCTTACTGACCTCAGCTCTAAAATATAATACAGTAGCTCACGTAAGGTCGCTGTCCTCCAAAAAAACTGTTGGTGACACCGTTGATTCTGATGAATTCATACGCCGCACACCATCCTTCTGATGGGCTCGTCTAAGACTTCAGCCGTCTTATTCAGCCAGTCATTTCCGACAGAGCATTATAGTGTTGGTATTTTTGTCTTTTGCTCAACACTCGCACTTATTAGTTTATCAAGCCAAGTCCGGATGGACGAGACCAATACCCAATGGTTAACACTTGGAGGTAAAATAAGCACAATTGGTGTGTAGTATTCGTTACATCACTGGGCATCGCCATGTTGATGCCACTCAGAGACTTCCCCGCGTCCTACAACACCCAACTACCTTGACTCTATCGCCGAATTTCTTTTTGGTTTCTATTCCGTGCGTCGTGTCGCTATTACACCTTGATTTGACTCTTTTGATAGTCTTCTTTTCCATTCACTTCGCACAAGAGCATTTTGTACACAGAGCATGCATGTGCGCTCTACAAGAAGCGAAAAGGAATGAAGCGAATTTTTTCTCTCGTTCGCAATTACGCATTTTCAAAAGAGTCATGACTCCAGAATCATGGTGTAATAGCACACCTATGTATAAGTGAATATTACAACGGTGGACGATATGCGCTTGCAAGACGAATACAAAGTTAATTAGACGGTTGGGATATTACAAGCAAATACTATAAAGACTATACTACACCACTGATCTCAATATATAACTGGATAGCGTATTCCATACAATGTATAACAGTTTTTTTTGAAGCAAATTGAAGATGACAGATGGTGGATTTTATCATAATTTGACGTCTACTTTGAGAAAAAAAAATATTTCAATGTTAACCAAACAATTTAAAAGCAAGGTGGGTTTTTCTATGATAAATCAAAATGTCCTGAATACTGCTAATACATTTTCTTAGGTATACAGTTTTTTTTTATTTTTGTCTGAAACCAAAATGTAATGATGCAAATAGTAGCGCTATCTTATTTAGAGTCAGGAAGTGCAAAAATTTTGTCTGTGAGTAAAACCGTTTGGACATGGCACCAAAATATGTTCATGACATTACCCAGTTTTTCGTTCATTTTTAGTTTTTTTATGAAAATTTAGGTAATGTCTTAAACATATTTTGGTGCCATGCCCGAACGGTTTGACTCAGAGATAAAATTTTTGCACTTCCTGACTTTAAATAAGTTATCGCTACTATTTGCATCATTACATTTCGAATCCAGACAATATTAACAAAAAAAGTTACTGCAAAAGCAAATATCACATCAAAATGTCTGAATACTGCTTAAACATTATCTTAGGTATACAGTTTTTTGTATTTTTATCTGAAACCAAAATGTAATGATGCAATCAGTAGCGCTAACTTATTTAGAGTCAGGAAGTGCAAAAATTTTATCTCTGAGTCAAACCGTTCGGGCATGGCACCAAAATATGTTTAAGACATTACCTAAATTTTCATAAAAAAATTAAAAATGAACGAAAAACTGGGTAATGTCATGAACATATTTTGGTGCCATGTCCAAACGGTTTTACTCACAGACAAAATTTTTGCACTTCCTGACTCTAAATAAGTTAGCGCTACTATTTGCATCATTACATTTTGGTTTCAGACAAAAATAAAAAAAAAATGTATACCTAAGATAATGTATAAGCAGTATTCAGACATTTTGATATGGTATTTGCTTTTGCAGATTCAAAATGTAATGATGCAAATAGTAGATAAATAAAATGCATAGTAGATAAAATAAAAGTGCATTTGTTTGCTTTGCGTATGCTATATTTAATATAAGATTTATAAATATACAAACAATTATCATACAAAGTTTAAGATCTTGTACTGATTCCTCTGCTCAGAGGCTTTTTTATTACTATATGAGCGGATTTCTTTAAATCGGATGGATTTCCTACAATTGCACCGTGTTTGGCAAAGCTATCTTTGAAGCGAACATCTAAAAATGGATCACATTCTTGTAGTACAAATTCCAAATTTGAATTATGTTGCTGCCAAAATCGTCTGCAAAATGGAAACAATTATTTTACTATAAAAATAAATTAATAATATTTAAAACTTGCATTTACCTCTTTTTCAAAACATTAGACATGGATTTGAATATTTCTACTACAACCATAGCATCATTGGCAGCATATTTTTTTTGAGTAGTAGTCAAACTAGGTGCTTCCCAATCAGAGCAAACTAATCGCCAACTTTTATCAAGATGAAAGTTCAATATTGACTTTGATATCTTTGCAAGACCTTCAGCTTTTTGATTGGTAAAGGAACTGGCCACACCAACACCATAATCTTATGCCAACTTCCCTGCATCGTCATAAGCACCAATGCCAACTTTAATAACTTTGTCGTCTTCAAGAAGTTATCTTAAGCTCATGCGAATAGTTTTAATATTGCAAAAGACGTATTAAAGCACGATACCTTAGTACCATGTTAGTTGCAACATGCGGTGGGTCTTCGAATCCCAAAACTCTGTAGGTATTCATTAAAATTTCTAAAAAACGGGATAAAATAAAATATTTTTCTAGAAATAAAAACTTATTTAATTTAAGACCTTTGGAGCGTTGCTACAATCCTTTGGCAATCGTCTGTTGTTTCGATAATTTCGATTTGGTTGTTCCGAAAGGTACGAAAGTTATAGGCATATTTTAGATGTTGTATTATTTTGACGATTTTTATTACAATACAAACAAGACCGAGACTAATTGTTTTGGCCAAGCGGTAGGTATTTGAAATTTTTCTACTTTCAGGAATGTAGGTTTTTGTTAAATTTTGAGTATTTATTCCAACTTGTTTGTTTGGGCCCACTGATCTCTTTATATTAAACAATAAATTCTTAAATTAATTAATAACTTTTTTTTTTTGCGCATTTTGAAAATTACCACACATTTTAAATTGCACGATTTGCGTTAATTTTTACTTTCTTAAAAAATTTTCTTCGATCTCAAACACAAAGCAAAACGCCATTTTCAGTATTTTGACATTTGTTAAACTGTTATAGTGGTATACTGTTATACAAAATTGGGGACTTTTTCATAATATAACACATCTTCAAATTGCTTCATCTTTTTTATATGCATCCGCTATCCAGTATATATAGAGATCAGTGTACTACACCAGGTATATATGTAGAATCGACGATTGCTGGCGATTTATGATTAAAATACAAGACACCATGAACACGATCAAATTTTCATGTCAGATTGGGCGAACCGAGATACATATTATGCCATCGATACCTTGCGTTTTTTCTTCCAGCCCAACCATCAATTGTGATATATAGTTCCTTTAATTTTTTTTTTTAAATATTGCCATAAAATGGTGATCGATAATAACAGTTAAATATACATACATACAAAGTAATCACCTTCAAATCTGTTATTAGATTTTATTTTTATTTTGTGACCAATCGGTTCATTATACCCTTCATAAATTTATACATATTTCACAACAGATTATTTTCGATACGTTATCAGTTGATCACTGATATCTGCGTTCTTCGTTTCGTTTGAAACACCTCATAGTATGTAATTTTCCACAAAATACTGTTAATATTTCTGCACCTATCCGTTTTTAATTCGAACTTCTTTTTCAACGCTTTTGTAAAATAATATATGTACATACATTCTTACTTGAATCATGCTTTACAATTATTAGTTTGTGGATGGACTGATATAAGAAACTAGTTAATAACAACTAGTCATATGATATTGACGTTCATTTTATTTGCATATATATGTATATATATGTATACAATTAATGCTGACCCTCTATAAATGATCATGCTAATAAATCGATTAGCACGGAGAGGGTGCTACCTAGTTGTTGTACTTGATGTTATTGCTGATGTAGACGGAGCAGGAGATACCTAAAATGAAGCTGCTGAAGACAATGTATGAACAGTTGCCATGTTGTGCTCTAGGCAAGAGGTTAATCCATTAGATTTTCCGACTGTTATACTTGATAACGAAGTCATTGAGTACGTGAGTAATGTTAAATACCTAGGATACTTCATTAACAATAAACTTAGCTGCTGTAGTGCCTTCAATGATGTAATTCGTAAAATATACTACGGACTTCGTTCTTTAAGATCGTCTTCAGACCTGCTTTTACCTAGTATGAAAAAACACCTTATTAGGACTTTAATAATACCGTATGTATTTTACTTTCAATAGTTCTGTCTATCCAGTATTGGACTGTGAATGGAAGCGTAAATTTAACGTTGCCTTTAACGACTCTATTCCTAGGTATACAAGTGCATCGCTCATCTAAGCCAATCACTATTAGGTATGACAATCGATAAATATTTAAGATTCAGGCTGGTTCTGTACCTCCATAATATCATTCACAACAGGTGTCCTAGTTATCTAAGCGAAAAATTGTTATTTGCCCAATCGAACAGAGGATTGAAATTAATACTTCCGCGATTCACACACAGTATTGCTGAACGTTCATTTTATGTATCTGCAATTCGTCCGTGGAATAGACTTCCACTAGAATTGCAACAAACCACCGCAACCGTAGCTTTTAAGAGAAAACTTTTTATATACTACTCAACTCAAATTTAGATATTGTGTTTCTTTTCTTCTTTTCTTCTTAAAAATTTCAAAATTAAATTGTTGTTTTTTGTTTAATTGTAAATAATTGACATTTTACTTTTAATATTAAGAATTTAATAACTATACTTTTTGTTTATTAAAAAAAGATTTTAATCTTGTTGGATACTGTTAATCATACTTACGAAATAAATAAATGAAATGAAAGAAATGTTATGTATGCATATATGTAAATTTGTCTGATTGTGTGATTTCTATGACTCTCTATACGATTTCCTATTTCGTCAGGTTTTGTTAGAGTTTCGAATTGTTTTCGATTTTGACTATTGTTGCGTAAACCATAAAATGGAGGAATCGGAGAAATTTTTGTTGGTTCAAAAAATCTTCGATTTTTTCTGAGATTTTTGAGGCGAAAATTTGTATGGATTCATTTCTCAGTTTTTTACCGTATTGAAATTGATCATTTGACATCTCAAAATTTATCTGTTTGGCATCGCGAATTTTATTTATTTCATTTCATTTATTAAAATTAATTTTATCAGCTGTATATAAAAGATTGCTCTCAATTATAGTACAGGTTTATAATGGATCATTTACATAACATTTTAATTAATTATAAAAAAAAGAGATATAGAAATAACTTAAGATACTAAATAATTTTAAGAGGATTTTTCAATTATCGATATTTAAATAAGAAAAAGACAGTCGATTTAACTCAAAACTAAAAGCAATTTAATGTGAAACTTGGTTAAAAATACGTTTTTCCGTACTATAAACGACATAAAGCACACATTTTCTTAATGAAGTTGTCTAACTTAAAAAACAGCAAACCTTCGCATTATATTTTTAATGCAACCAACTAAAATCTCTGAGAGAATGACAGCTCACTCTGGAAAGTAACTACACACAAACACTCCATAAATTCATCACCCCTTTCAGTCGAATAAATAACTGGAAGTTAAAAAAGTGTTTATTCTTGAGTAAAATTTAGACAACTATTCTGAATTTTAAATAATGTTAAGTGGTGTCACGTTAATTCCTTAAATATAGGTTGACTATAATTTTGCGCCTCTATATTCTCCTAATAGAAAGTGGAATACTATTCCGTAGGGATAAATGCCCTTATTGCGAGTGTTGTTTGACTTTCGAAGCGATAAAAGTCGAAAGCATCGATAAATTATCGTTTTGGTATTGTGTAACTTGATTGACAGAGATATCTGTTACTGTGAATAAGGAATACGCTTATTGCGAATAAACCTTATATTTTGGCATTTGGGGTAGTGTCACATAATTTTGTTAAGAAAATAAAACTCGTACGCAGTTGATAAGAAAAATGTGAACGACAAAGATCGATAACTTATACGAAACTTTTCGACTATCGACAAAAGTCGTTTATGGATAGAAAAACTACACTCGCAATAAGGTTCATAGAATGAACGAAAAACTGTCTGGATGATGTCAAGCAAGAAAATAAATTTGGTAAAATTGTTAAATTACGTGTCGATCGCGAGAAAGATAAATGTTCATACAAATATTTCGGATTCTTCGTTAGGATAAGTTTGACAAGGGGTTCGCGTTCGAAATTTTAAAAGTACATCAAGCGTGCATCCAAGTATACGACAAGCATATGCTGAGACATGATCATACATGCGAAGGTTAAACACAAATCGCGTTGCAGCATTGAAGGCAACTTTAAGTTTCCGCTGGGACTCTACATCAGAATTCGCAAATATCTCACATCCGTAGGATATAGTAGGTACTATGAGCGCTTTGATTAGCTTAATTTTTGTTTGCAGGACCTTGCAGGACCGAAATTACGCACTTCAAGTTCTACAGTTAGCCCAAGCAGGGACGTTGCAGGGGTGCAACATGCCCCATCATACCAACTTTAATTTCGATATTCTAGTCTTCAAAAATTTAAGATTTTGTAATTGCGAGATATCAATTAGTTTGAAATCATACTCTCTCTGCAATTTATAAATGCGTATATATTAATTATAAGATGCCTGCATTATGGTGTTGGTATGAACCAATCTGACCAATGCATGCGGCATCATCAGCAAGATGGGATCATTACGATTGACCGCAGAGACGTAGACTAAAACACTTATAACAAAATCTTGTTTTTTCGAGGAATCCGGCATCACAAAATTTCGCATTTTTGAAACCTTTTTTTTGAAAATCTCGCATTATTAAAAACTCACATTTAAACCAAAATTCTCGCTATTCTTAAAAACCTTGCAGGACCGAAAACTCGCACTTCAAGTCCTACAGTTAGCCCAAGCAGGGAAGTTGCATGCCCCCCCATACCAACCTTAATTTCGATATTCTAGTCTTCAAAAATTTAAGATTTTGTAATTGCGATATATCGAGTACATGATTTGGAAATGCACAATATTTAAGTCTGCGGTCAATGAAAGTCAACGCCAGCAGGGTGATATCACTTTTGACATTTCGATATAAAATATCGATAAAACAACTACTGATAGTTGGGCTTCTTATACAGTTTTTATCATGAGTTAAAGTTACATTCATCATTATCTGGACTGGACATGGCTAAGTCATGACTTAAGTTTTTGTTATATTAACGTGTTAATCGTTCAGCACTGATGTCTTTTTTCCAATTATTTCAAACAAATAACACAACTATATTACATGAAGACCATTATAAAACACTTGGAAAGTTTATTTGTTGTGCGCATCGAGAAATAGATTAATATTATGTAGTTAGTAAACCTACTTGACTGTCTTTAAACAGGTGCAAAAATTAAAAAGCTGTAAAACTACAAAAAACAATATCTAATGAGACATTGAAAACTATAAACAATGATATTAAAATAAACTGCAAAAGTGATGCTTTGACGTTTATTGTATGTATTACATATCTATACATATAAATATTTTAAGAGATAGCCATTAGGCATATTATGTTGAACAATGATATTGACATAAACTGCCAAGTGATGCTTTGACGTTTATTGTATTACATATCTCTACATATAAATATTTTAAGAGATAACCATTAGGCATATAATGTTGGCTGCACTTAAAATGTATGATCTTGCAAACTTAAAAATCATCATATTACTGAATCTTCCATATTCTATAATTTATAAAAAAAAAAGATGTTTTTTTAAATCGTTAGAATAAGTGAAAGCCGTCATTTATATTTTAATTCTCCCATTCAATTACAAACTTCATTTTGTATGCTTTGTCCAACCTCCAACAAGAAAGCTATTCGGTATATAGTGTTTTACAATAATCACTTGAAGGCGTGCCAAAAAAGATTTGAATGTATTAAATCATTCAGATCGAATTCCCAAAATCAGTTAAATTTGAAAGAGTTTTGCAAGAAGCTTTTTTGTCTTGAATGCATGCATTTAATTAAATCGTTTTGGACGGTTTGAGATCTGATGTTAAGAAAGTTGAGAAAGATTGAAATATACTCAATTTTTCTTCACTCCTATTTACTTAAAAGTCTCATAGGTTTTGTCATAATTTCAAAAAATCAATATTTTAAATATGTAATTAAAAATTATAGTTTAAAAAACTAAGGTTTTAAAAAACTGATTCTTTTATATTTATAACAATTTAAAAAAGTGGCAACCATAAAAAAACGGCAATAACTACTCAATGTTAAGTCAAAATTTTCAAAATTTTACTTTTTTTGATAAAAAACCATTTAAAAAGCACCATAATTTTGTAATTTGTCAATAACTTTATATGCTTGCAAAAATAAAATGCATGACTGGGTCGCATGAACCTTATCTTTTAGCAAACTAAGGGATTAGAAAAATTTTAATTTATTAAATTCTGAAGAAAGTTGGAAAAATATCAAAATATGGCCCAAACGTGAAATCAAGTTGTATGGCAGCTATGTAAATGCCATCTTGTGTTAAATGTCAAGTTTAAAATCTATACAATATTTAAAAAGAATCGACTGAGCCGTTACCAAGTTATGGCCAAATTTGTAAAAAACGTTAACACCAAATCTCCGGTTTGTGAGTTTGTAGCCAATAGCCTGAAATGCAGTTATATTTAAATTACTGCAAATATAACGTACACCAAGTTTTATCAAAATCGTTGGAGCCGTTTTTGAGAAAATTTGCAAAAACTAAAAACTAAAACCGTTATATGGCAGGTACCCGTTATAGCCGGGTTAAAACAAAAATTCGAATTTCACCTCTAGGGAATCACCAAAAAGTGCTATATACGAAATTTGAACTATATCGGTCAAGCCCTTTAGGCTGTAGGTCGGTGCACAGACAATCAAACATACGCACATCCGCACAGAAATGAGTAAACACCTTTATATACAGGATGATTTGCAATAGGTGAAAGAAAAAGTAAGAGCAAGTAGGTTGGGTCCAGACAAAAACAAATTTGTATGGGGGAAGCGGTAGATATATTATTTCCCGGTTTAGGAGGGGGGGGGCAATTGAAAAATAGACTTAAAATCGAAAAAAAATTAAATCGACGAAAGAACTACGACAATGTGATATAGGTAAATTTTTTTAAAGCTAACATTGTATTTGTATATAACCGGCAGTAAAAATAACTCAGGATATAAAAGCGTGTAGTCAATAAACGCTGTCGATGCATCGAAAGCCGACTATGGAGTAGCAAGCAATTTTGCTGCCGAAGAGAATATTGTTGTTCAAAAATTCAATGAAATTGACGGAATAAAGAATGGTCAAGTAATAAAACTGACATTCTAGTATGAATAGTACAATAAAACTATAATGAGAATTTTGTTTTTTTGAGATTTTTAACTTTCATATTATTATTGACAGATTGAAAATTTTAGAAACTGATGTCGAATTCCTAGGAAATAAAAAGTCGATTTTTTCGAACTAAAGTTGCTTTTTCTCCGAAAATCATGATCCATGGACAAGAAAAGTTGATTCCCCTTTCCCCTCAGATCAATTTTTCTTGAATCTCGATTTGATAGCAAGATTCACACGTACATATTTGCACACATACTTAACAGGTTGAATTCCTTCTGTCAGACGAGCTTTTTTAATTGTGAAGTGTTTATTTTAATAGAGATTTTCAAAATAAAAATAAATAAAACAATATATTGGACATGAATTTTCTTGTTAATAGTGGCAGTTGTGAATCAATTGTGAATTGTCAATAGTGAATTCTTTACATCGCATCTATAAAATACACACAATACAACCACAAAAAACAGCAACTTCGTTGTTTCAACATCCATTTGAAGGAAAAAAAGTCAACTTTTCCGATCAAATCTAAAAAAATTCAAAGAATTCCACATAAAAAAAATGGAATTGAAGCAAAAATATTTGTTGTGTTCATTATTATTATTATTATTATTATTATTATTATTATTGGTATTATTATTATTATTATTATTGGAAAGAAGGAATAACAATGATAAGAAATGTTTTCTCTATATAGTCCTTTAAAAGTGGAAGACTCCTTTTGCTTTTGCAGTTCACGGATGACAGGACAGGTGAAATTTGTTTTATCATTCTTGACAAATTGGTTGAAAACGAGAACGGAAAATTGCGCGAAAATTGTGTATTATTAAACTTATTAGTCACGGAAATCTCAAATTTCGTAGGAAAAAAAGAGGGCGTTTTAAAATTATTTACGAAATACTTTCTACAAAATTTTGAGTTTGACAGTCTGAAAAAAGCGCGGTACATATTTCAATCTGTCATCCGTGAAGTGTCATTTATTTTTTGTCAACATGGTAAAATTCCCTATAGCAATATTCACTTAAAAAACTTTGTATTTCTTACAACGCGATGTAGATTCTCATTAATTTGGTCTCCTAAAATTGACAATTTTTTATGTAAATGTACTACTCTATTGTAGTTCTTTTTTGTAAGTCTTTCGTAAACGGTATAGAAGTATCCCTTTTACATTTCAAATACATGCCTGCTTCTA
This sequence comes from Baccha elongata, assembly GCA_951217065.1. NCBI lineage: Eukaryota > Metazoa > Arthropoda > Insecta > Diptera > Syrphidae > Baccha > Baccha elongata. The sequence continues at coordinate 92,787,684 of OX578272.1, forward strand.
TTCTTATGACATGCAGTATAAAGGGGTTCATACAATAGTTTCTATTGGTTTAATTACTCAAATGTTTCTTCATAGCGTATTACTTTATTGAGACTTATGATTTTCATTGAAGAATGTAGGTATGTATATATTTTCGAATTGCTTTTATTTTATATATTATTGGTAGTATTAAATTATCTAATTTTTTTTAACGTACCAAAGAATAAATATATTTCATGAACTCGTTTAAATTGTTTTTCAAACACCTACGCAAAAACATATTTCTATTTATTATCTCTGGATTTATATATTTTTGATTTCCCTTGTTAAATTAGGTAGATAGGTAGATTAAAAAATAAAAATATTTGCGTTGTTTTAATTAAGTTTTCAATTACCTGGGCACTAATGTTTTTAAATTATCTAAAAAAGTTAAATCTCCATGTGTCGTATAGGTTATACTATCACCACAGCTCAATTCACAATGATCTGCTCGAATATAATTTTTTAGAATCCAATATGATCCATCTTGAATTTTTTCAAACTCAAACGGCTTGTCGATACATCTTAATAATAATTTGAGGTTTTTTGCCAAATTTTGTTTTTCACTCGAAAAATTATCCACCACAAGTTCACTGTTCGTCCCGGAACGAAATATTAAAACACCAAATAAAAAAAATAATAGAATTATTGTTAGGACACTTTTGAAATTTGCACTTTTTCGTTTCATGATCGTTATATTTTGTGTAACTCCCGGCACTTTAATCATGCCAACCTTCAGAACTGAACAAGCTACTCTGCCAAAACGATGCAAACAATACCTCCACGTTAGCAGTGATACCACAGTTCGTCATTGCGATTGCATTGATGGTCTGTGTTTGTGTAGCTAGAAAGTATCAGCTTTTATGCCTTAGATTCTCGACAGTGTTGCTTAAAAGTTTATCGACTATTCGAAGTTTTAATTAAGTATTTTGTTAAGTGTTTTTTTTTGTATTTATTTAAAATTCAACAATGGAAACGCTGACTGAAAATACCTGCGAAGGGTTGATCAATTGACTGTCTTATGTCGAATTCGTTCTACCCAGCCAGTGTAGAATTCAGTGTCAGTGCAGCATCTCGCGTTGTTCGCGCTACCCAAAATTGACAGTTTAGCTACACTGAGTGTCATATTTGCTGCACTCAGTGTCATTTTGGCTACATTCGTTTTAAAGTGAGTGTGGAAATTAGTGCACAGTGCACACACCTATTTTCACTCACATAAAAGTAATTGACATTTCTGCCAGCATTATTTACTTTGGTTTCTTACTCGCAAATATTGTTTAGTATTTAGTTCAGAAAATAAAATTGTGATTAACAATAATAAATTAAACAACATAAAAACCACAAAAACTAATCCCAGTTCAAGAAAATTAAATTTAAACAATAAAGTATATAAAACAAGAGATCAAAAGTTGAGTTTCTTTTAAAAAAATCAAGAAATTTACCAGTCAGTTGTCAATGGAAACATGCAATACATTCAAACAAATGAAAAATAACACTGAAACGACACTGATGCCGTTCGTTCTACCAAAAATATTGGTGAACTGAGTGTAGCACTGAGTGTCATTTTGAGACTGGATTTTGGCACTGGCTGAGTAGAACGAATTCCACATTAATTTTTTAGCAGTTTTGGCACTACGTCCTTAATTCTAGTTTCTCCAAATTCTTGGACAAGTGGCACTATAGTTCATTGTGTTTATTCTTGTTATAGGAGAAGCTTATATTTTATCAGTGGTTTTCTAGCAAAAATAAGTGATGAGAGTTTTGTTCACTATCCATATAAAAAATAGATTTTTTAGACCTCTATACGTCAAGAATTTTCTTTAAAAAAAAAGTTTTCAAATACAAAAGCGTAATGTTAGTCAAACATTTGTTTTAAAGGTACAACTTGAATAATGTGTATCAAATATTATCTGAAAATTGAAGCAAAAGTTATTTAAAAAAAAAAAAAAATTCTGGACGTAGTTGTCTAAAAATAAAAGTGGTGACAGTGAAGTGTCTTGAACGCTTTGATCATATATGATGCATGGCTGCTGAGAACCAGGTACAAACAATCAGTGGTGTGTGCCAATTGTTTCACATAAAAGTGACGATTTTAACATGGCAAAAAAAATTATAAACGGCTTGGCGCAACTGGGTATTACCAATAAACGAATCTCACAGAGTATACAAATTACTAAAAAAAAATGTTCGTTTTCACATGTTTATACAATAACTATGCTTTAGGTTAAGATGATACTCATCACAGTCAAGTGTAGACTACGGAATGAACCAAGAAAACCCTTCAGCCACCTAGTCTCTAGCTGCCTTATTAATAAAAAATAAGCTTTAATTTTAAATTCAATTTTTAAGAAAACTAATCCATGTTTTACTAATGTTCTGAATCACACTATGGATTTGTTAACTCGGAAATAAGACTTTAAATAACAGTTTTATTTTTATTAATAAGGCTGTAGAACTGGACACACCAAGTTCGTTGATGTCCGCTTTATATCACGTAAAGGAGTGCCGTGAATTTTCTTCACTTCTTCACGTCGTTGAAGTTAAATCCTCTATTACAGCATATTCTTCGACCTGTGCGGAACACTATACCAAGGTTCCATTCATCGTCCGCTGCAAACTCTACCAGTCTGAACCTTTTACTTACCACGAAAGTTTTCTCGTGCAGATCGTTTCTCCCGTCTATCGAACTAAAAAATTTTTCATTTCAATTTTGGCGCCAAGAATAATTTCGAAGTCGTACTTCGGGAACTTATCGTCAGTGTTTTCGAGGAGATGAAAGAGCCCTACTCTAAGTCATCCTTTTCTTCTTTGAGGCGTGAGAATATATTATTGTTCTATTCTTAAACTCTGCTTTGCATTTAAGGGTTGCCATACAGTCACAATTTAAAGTTTGAAAATCCTTAAGGAATTTGGGTTTGGTAACGAATTGTTAATTTCTCTATTCCGGTTTTTAGTATAGTTATTAATCCCGTTCCCGTTTATAAAATAAATTAAATTATTAAGCTAATCAATTAATTATTTAATTTTTTTTATATTAAAGCCTAGAGAAATGGCTTGGAGTATCTTTTTCACATTAAATACAAATCACAAATCTTTTTTATTGACTTTAATCTACTATTTTATTGCTTCGTTAACTTAATGATTTAATAAACATTTTTAATGAACCAACTTATTATTTGGCTGGTCAAATCAATAGAACTATAGTTAGGCACAGTTGTACAATCGTGGTTCATATTTTTAAACCACACTTTTATAGAAACTGCATGAAAAAATAAACAATTTCTGTTGTTGAAAATGTTTTTTTTTTTTAATAAATTATATTTTAAAACAAAATATTAAAGTGTATCATCAATCCATTAATTGCAAGACGGTGATTCTCGGTTCGAAAAACTCGATATTCAATGGAAGGTCATACCCAAATTTAAAAGCTACTGTATGAAATCTTTTTTTGGTGACTTTAATAGAATTTTATTTCAATGTCGTATTAAGCATCAAATAATGTTTTAACAATCATTATTATTACTATGCAACTAATGTAGGTATTCATTCATTCTGTATAATTTGACAAAGAATCATATTCCACACCATCCTCATCATTTACTTGTATCTATTTTTGTTTTCAATTACCCCTAGTTTATGTTTGCGGCTTATTGTTTACTGACCAACATTAACGTTATTACCATCTCAACAAATAAGACTCATTAATGAATCAATACTAATGAATAAAGGTGCATGTTCGACTGCCGGCCGAAGCACGTAAGATAAAGATTTATTCATTTATAGGTACCTATACCTTTGAACTTAAAAGCTTGATAACTCAAATAACAATGATTAAGATCTATCTAATATTAGAATACAATGACACCAATAAAATAATAAACAATTATGTATGTTAAAATGTATGTACTTCATGTAAGTATAATGACCTTAACTACTGATGGTATTACACGCGTTAAGTCGCCGATAAAAAAAAAAAACTGTTGGCGTTTGAATATTTATCTCAACATGTAAAAGTTGCATTTGATGACATTTGAAGGGAGTGAGTTTCAAAAGATGCCTTCCGAAATGATGTTGAAGGGATCACATGAAAAAGGTTGTTTCCGACCTTCGCATGAATGTGATATTTAAAAATGTTTGGTAAACCGATCGGTTTCGTATAAATTTGTGCAATACTTACCAATATCTCATAGGAATGAATTTTGAATATTTATGCTTTCGGCATGAGAGGGTGATGTCTAACTTTGGCATCCACAACAAAACTTTTTCAGTTGTGCAGAATGATGCTAAATCCTATCACCCCCAGTAAAATTAAGGTCAGAAACAATTTTTTTTCATGTGATCCCTTCAACATCATTTTAGAAGGCATCTTTCGATTTCGATTTTGAACCGATATGACTCTAACTTTTAAATTAGTGAATGGATTTGAATGATTTTTTTACTATTTTGTTCTTAGAAAAACCATTGGTGTGACATAAAACTTTCAGAACACAAACATTAGTTTTTATTTGTTTATAAATTTTTAAATTATTAAAGGTATATTAAACAAGTAAACAGTTTTTTTTTAAAAGATGAACAAATTAATTTTTTACACATTTGTGTTTTTGTCAGACCACAAAGTTATTTGTCACCGTCAGTGTCCGCTTAAGAGAGAGTTCAATGTATATGTCAAACACTCTTAACCATAAAATTAAAAAAATATTTAATCTTCTTATGTACGCTAAATTTTTACAACAAAAATTATTGACAATAAGTAACTAAGCTAAGCTATATGTAAAAATTGCATCAACACCTCTATTATTGTTCCAACCTTTTTATTTATACCGTTTTTAAAATAAAGATAAAAAAAATTGATGATGTATCAGTTTTCATTTGATACCTCGATTTTAATAATTATCGAAGAAGATTTTTTAACTACATTATAAGGTTTGTAAAAATAAATCACTGTGGCGTATGTGTAACATTTGTTTCTGTAGAAACACAGAAAAACTTAAACAGTTAATATTTTATCACTGGCCAATTAATCTAACTAATTGATCATTTGTCATTATTTCTGATCTCTTTAAGGATGAATATAACTAGTCATTAGAAGTTGTACAAGAAAAGTGTTAACATCACACAGCTGGAATTTAATTTTTTTTTTCAGCGCAAGTTCGATATTTATTATAGTGGTTATAGCTTTCTTGTGATTAATTTTTGTGTTTAAACAGTTAGAGTACCTACGAAAGTTTAGGCTAAATTGACGTTTGATTTTATTTTGAAAAAAAAATTGAAAAAAAAGTCGTTATATTTGAAAACATTATGTTACCTGACATTATGAAAGAAAGGACGTTTTTCTTAGCAGCACACACAAAAAATTGAAAGAAAGGACGTTTTTCTTAGCAGCACACACAAAAAATTGTTTCATATCACCAATGTCGGAAATTCAGTACGAGTCGATCTACTGTGCGGCGTGGTCTGCTTATGTCTAGAAATGCTGTCCTCCTTGATGTGGAGAAAGAGGTGGTGTGTATCAACTTAGTGTTCTTTAGACCTTTCCATTGTCTCTCCTAACGCGGTAGATGTTCTTGATCCAGATTTTTCATTATATTAATTGAGATGTTCACACAAAACGGCAGATCATATCAGCAGACCGACTATAGCAGGTTTCTTTTTTGAAGGTTAAGGACATAAAACTGAAATATTTGCGAAACATTTAAAATACGTTTTTTTAACCAATTGGGAAAAATGTTTTTTGAAATGTTTATTTGGTCTGGACACACCTCTACAAATTTTATTATTAAATGTTTATCAAACGTCCAGACGATTTGGTCTTATTACTAAAACATATAAGAATCATTTTAGGAATGTTTTCTTTTTTAATATAAAGTAGTAGGAGAAAGATTGATTTTCGAACATTATTTTTCGCGCCAGAATTTTTGTCCAGTTATTGCTTCAGTGCACTGAAGCAATAACTGAAGCAATGACATGTCAGTCAATAATGATTGACAATTATAGCTATCGGAAATGGCCGGTAATCAGAGATATAACCCTCCAAAATGCAGAAAACATGAGCCAACTTTGACTGCCATAACATTATCAAGCCGAAAAATGGATGCCAGAGCAACACAAAAATATTTAGTTTGATATTTTTTTTTTTTTTTTTTTGGAAAATTCAATATTTTGAAAACTGGTTGATGATTTTTTTCTTATTTTGGATTTTATTTGTAAATAACTAAGCTCCTAAACTTGAAGTACTCAATTTTTTTTTAAACAAAAAAACTTAAAACCCAATGTTAAATTTTAGTAAACAAAAATTTTTAATTGTGTTGAAAATGTGTTGTCTTGTTGTTGGAAATTTAATTTATTTTCAAAGTTATTTTTTTGTATTAATTTATAATTTTCTTTGTATCTTGTGTAACTTGCCACAGGAACAAGTTATGCGACCCAGTCGTGCCTTTTATTTTATTTATTGCCAGTAAATCTTTCGGATGTATCTGCAACCAAAGATTATCAAATTTTTTAGTGATATCTGCAAAGACTTTACAGAATTCAGTACACAAAAGCATGCATTTAATGTATAAACTGACATCAGCTTTTAACATTAAATTTTATTACAACCTTAAGCCGTTAAGAAACTAGAAGTGGTTTAAAAAAACTCGACCTTTAATATACAAATTACATTTTTGTGAACATTGTTGTTATTTGGGCCATAGATTTAAATATGTAGGTACTCTCTTTTGTAGTCAAGTTACATTTTATTAATAGTTTTAAATTTTAGATAAATAATTTAACTTGAAGACAAAAGTGAGTATATATTTAAATCTATAGCCCAAATAACAACAATGTTCACAAAAATGTAATTTGTATATTAAAGGTCTTAAACACCCCTAAAGATGTTTGCAAAAAACCAAACGAAACGTAGCGAAAATGAATGAATTAGTCTTTTAATTGCTTTATAAACCTATGATCAGAAAGACCAACTTCAAAATACACTTTATTAAAATAATAATATTGATCAATGAAAATTAAAACTTACTCTTCAGTTTGTCTGTAGAATCATTGAAGACACCCTGTTTGGAAGTACACTGAAAAAGAAGACCATATCTAAGCGAAGGTGCGAAACATTGAACATGTACCCCAAAACAGGATAGGCTGCAGAGAACAAAAAGAATGCATAATATATTTTGTTCTATTTAATTAACAACACAATGCAGATTGGGCTGTGATTGCTTTAGCGATTTATTAAGACTTAATTCTAGCAAAATACATTATAATATCCATTATAATAATAACATTTTTTCGTTAAATTTATCCAGATAAAGCTCGTTCAATTGTTAGTCCCAGTGATGTCGGAGTCCAATTTTTGAAACTACCATCACTCAACATGACCACATTTCGATCGATATAACAAAACAATTTTCCAACACGATATACCTGCAGATATATAATTCATTAGTTATTTTTTTTTTTTTTTCAAATTGTTCAAAAAAACCATACCTGTTTGCCAAATTCTCTGCGTCCCGGCATTGGTGCAAATATAACACCACGTTCTGCACACTTTTGTGATACAAGTTCCTTAAACTCTAACTGCGAGGGAGGTGCTATTTGCAGATCCATTAATGCCGGAGGATTGATATTAGCTGAACTATTTGATGTCGTTTGGGGAGGAGCAACCGGCGTGGGTACAGGTTGAGGTGTTGTCAATGTTTCCGTAGCTCTGTGCATCATTTCTAAAGCTCTTCGAAGATGTTCTTTGATCATTGGTAATTTTAATAGTTCTTCACCCAAAACATTTTTCCATCCACTATACCATCGAGAGATTTGATCAAAATCTGGTGATTGATTGAGCCACAACACCAGAACTTGCATCCATTTCGGAAAGAAATATTTATCCAGCATTTGTCCCATTAATAGAGCTGATATTAATTCATTCCATTCCCACACTTGATTCCAGAGTTCTTTATGTTGAAAGAAAATAAAATTAAGAAACTTGAGATGTATTTCAACTTTACTTGATTTTATAAAAATAAACACTTACCCAAATCCTGTTGGAGTGGATTTATCACAATATCATTCAATGCCATTTGCAATTTCGGAATAACATGTTTCAGCAGAAAAGCTTGCATTTCTCCGGCATCAAACGCATCCTTCCATGGAGTAAGCATCGCTCTGGCCGACCTATCTTGAGGAATCCACGCTTGCAGAGCACATCCCAACTTCTCTCGTATAGTAGGAAATATGTGTTCTTCCATTTTATGTCCCAAAATGGTATTCCAGGGCAAAATCCAACTATGAATGGGTATAGTATCAGTGAGTGGATCCCATTCGTTTACCTCGGCAACTAATCGTGGCAAAACCAACTGTTCCAGAACATTATCCAATACCCAAGTTGGAAACAATGGCGCCCAGCAGTCTAGCAGGGCTGCCATTCTCTGGTGCTGTTTGGGATTCCACTCACTAACTGACGCCCTAAAACTAGGAATGACTCCTGCCCAGACGAGAGACGAATAAGGATCAAAAACATTATTTCTCTGTCCCGATGGGTGCATATCTAAAATAGTTCGCCAATTTTTGATAGTTTCAATGAATTTAAATGGTTCTTCTAGAGGATTCCAGGATTTGAGTTCATTATTGACAATGGGCGCTATCACTCCAGCTGCTAGATCACCCAATGAGAACTCTTTATACTCGGAAGCGAAATCACGTTGAAGTTCGATAAAGATTTTCTCCGCTCTGGCGAGGGTCAAATTTTCCGAAGTAAGTTCCTCTACGAGAGACATAGCTTTCTCTAATGTGTCTATGTGATCTTCCTCCAGACGCACTATCTTTTCAAGATTCTTTTTCTCATGCTCCAGACCTTGATATCTGTCAGTAGCTTCACGACCTGCCGTGTCCAAAGAAATGATATCCTGCTCGCATTGGCTTACAATCAGATTCAGATTGTGCATCAACTCTGGTAGAGCGAAACCAACTGATTTCTTTGCTGATTGGGTATCGTAGAGATCCTCGTCAATTATTTTTGTCTGTCCCAGAGCTTGGTAACCACTTAGAACACGTTTCTCTGGACCTGTCATATCGATCACAGGAACATTTCCCAATTTTTTGCTTAGCTTGTCTGGTATAATCCCACACGATTGTTTCTTTCCTTTTTCGATGACTTCTTCGACTGTGCGGTAGTAGTAACGGTTTTTCTTTGAATCTTTTTTGCTTTCACCTCTTTTCCATTTGTTGAGTTTTTCTTTGTGCTCCTGGGCGCTGCGAATGTCTTCATCTTCGATTTGTTTGTGTTGACCGGGGTCACCTATAGTTTGAGGTGTTTCTGGTCCGTAAGCACCAATAGCTCCGCGTCCCTTACGTAAAGTTGCCTGCACTGGTTGGGCGATACCTTGCAGATCTTTGCCCAAACCCATGCCAGGTTTGTAACCCATCTGAAGTAACAATTTAGCTCCGATACCCTTTGTGTGCTGTTCCCATGCTCCTACAGGCTTATTACTCGACGCAGGCTGACGCTGTTTCATTCCGAGTCCCATGCGTGCTGGTTTGGCCGAGTTTTCTTCTTCCGACGAAGAATTCGAATCACTATCACCTTCGCCTTTTCCTTGTACTGCTCGTCGTGTTGAAGGACCATCGTCTTCTAGAAAGTTAAATGAAATTTCATTCAGAGGAAGGTATTTTATTTATACACTTTACCTTCGTCGGTGATCTGGTTATCATCATCGTCTTGGTTTTGTTCATCTTTCTTAAAACTGCCCGACTGCTGTATGCCGCCAGTGACAAAGTTCACTGGGCCAGAACTTCGAGTACCGCGATTTTTACCACGTCGACCGGTCATTTCGACTTCGCTGTCAGCGTCACTATCACTTTCAGCCCATATTCCTGAATAAATTGGTTATTTAGTTTAATTTAAAGTTATTTATTAAAAGAAACTAGTATTAAACAATATTATAACAAACCGTAAATTTGTTGATTTTTTGTCAGCTTCCTTCGTGGACGATTTGGATTGAATTCATTTTCCAAATCGAAGTCGGTGACTTCAAATGCTTCGTATTCATTTCCAGACATATTTGTTTGTATTTTAATGTTGAATTTAGCAAAGAAGTAAGCTGTTTTTATTAAAAATTATTGTTGTAAAAATATTTGTAAAAATTATATAGGAACTTGTCACACACAAACGTCAAATAAGTGGAAATGTGTTTACAGAGCCCCTTAAACTGTTTCGAGGTGAAAACAAAATTGTGGTGTTTATGAAATATGTATCTTTTGTTTTGAAGCCTTGTAGCTTTTTGAAGGTCTGTGTGCATTGATTATTTGAATTATTTTGCAGTTCTCCCTTTGCTTAAACACCCACAAAATAATTTTTTACCGTGAAAATTTTTGTGCAGGAGTTTTTAAATGTGTGTAAAGCGAACCTTACAGGGTCAGTCAAATGAAGTCAGTCATCGTAGATATCATTGACGTACTAGATATGGACCGCCAGTTGGTTGAAATTTTCATTCAAACGGATAATATAAGATGTTCCAGCTAAAAGCGGTTCTAATTTCGCCTTAAATTTAAATGAAAACGATGACATATTCATATGTAAGTAAGTAAATAAAATGTGGATTTGTTATGTAAAATAAAAGTAGTTTGATAACAATTTTCGCCAAAATATATAAAAATTATATAATAATTAAAACAAACTAAGCACTGCTGCACAGATTCCCTGCTAGAAGTTGATGGTGCCCCTAGTTATGTTGGAACACAAGTGAAGTTGGCTACAGGCGGTCCATATTAAAGGCAGCCCCAGTCCTACCCGACAACGCTACAGCGACAGGGGAATTTTTTGGGATCAAATTTTAATTACACAGCGGGAAACTTGCAGCGTTTTCTTAAAACGCGGTCGACAGCGAAATATATGACATCAACATCAGAGATAGATTTCAACGCGATCAACTCTCAAAATGGAATTTGTACGAAGATTAAACACAACTTGTTAAACAAATATTTAAACATTTATCTTATTGTGGATTTAATTTATTTATACCTTGGTGCTTGCAAAAAGATTTTGGACCAGTTTGTTCACATTTGGTTAAATCTTCAATTTGATTATCACGGATCCACAATTAAGAATCCGTGTTAATCAAAAAGTGTTTGTTCACTTTTTTTCAGATTGATTAACAGATCATGACTTTTTCACAAATTGTTTCATTTTCCATTCTATCTGCCAGTTTAGTTGTCAAAACTCCATCAAGAATAAAGATTTTTTTTTCTTGCACTATTAAAAAGGTATACACATACAATAATAATATTTACATTACAATAATAAATAGAAACGTCAAAAGTAGCCACATACAATTATAAAAAGAAACGAGGTATTCCCACTACTTGTGTGACGTCACAATGATCATTATCAATTCTAACAATGGGCACGTCCTACTAACAAAAATCTCACTGAGATCTCAATGTGATTTTGACAAAAACAGAATCTTTTTGTGGGACGGAGTGGGAAACATTTCTCTGTGCAAACATATCAAAAAGTAAAACAAAAACAACATCAAACAAATATTTTCTTATTTATCATTTTGAAGTGTATTTCTTTCAAGTTTCTATTTTTTTATTTTTACTAGTTTTTTTCTTAATGGTTTTGTTTATTTCAATAAAAAAATGTTAAACAATTTGCTCGGTTTATCTTTGTTAAAGTACACCAATAATTTTGAAACGTCAAAAAACATATGTTTAGAGCGAGAAAAATAAACTGGGAAATCGAAATCGAACAAATTCTAGTCTCAGTGATCTTCGGAAAAAATCTCTCTCCTCAGGTGAGATTTTGTGTCCCACTTACAAAATCTCTGAGCCCTCAGAGATTTTTTATAGTAGGACGTGCCTAATATTCAACTAATTTGATAAACATGAACAAACTGCATTCCAGTAAATCCTTGACTAAAATAGAGCTAATCAAGCAAAATGATTATTTATTATCGATTGGAATAGTCCTTGATTAAAGATGATCAAGTGTGAACAAACTGGTTCTTAACGAACAAACTCATTTCTTAACTGCTTGTCAGTCAAACAAATCAAATGTGCCGATCATTAGGCGAGTTTATATTTCTAAACGGTGTTCTGTCATCTCAACTGAGCAGTGAGCAGAGGAGCATGAAAAATTCAATTCAGTGCCAAACAAAATCACAATCTCTTGTGCTTTTCAGTCATTTTAATTCAGTGCGACAAAACACACCTGAAAAAGCGAGTCCAATTTTTTTCTACGAAAGGAGACGGAGGAGTACAAGTTCATGACCTGTGCCTGTGGTTTTGTGAGAGCAAAAGTGAGAAATTGTGTTTATATTTCTGATCATATGGAGATCTCGGAAAAATATAAATTGAGCAATTGTCTTAAAAAAAAAGTAAAAATTATTTTTTATTTCACAAACATCCCTGCACTACAAAGCAACATTCACCACGAAGAAATGGTGAATAAAATAAAACACACTACTACAAATGCAGTATATAAAATTTTACCGTACCGCAGAACGGCAGCCATCATCATAAAAAATTTTAAATCACTTGTGTCATTTGTTGTTGCTGTCAAACCGAGGTTGCACGTCGTCGTGCGAACAACACTCGCGCGCTACCCAAGAAAAGATATAACTAAAAATGAATTCAAATATTTTATAAAAAAAAATACATAGAAGCAAAGTAGAAAAGAACACCACGTTTCATAAGAAATTAAAGAGAAAGAATAAAAGTTCAGCCACAAGAGCAATAACATCTCTATCATCATAATTAAAGCACGTGTAGTGAAGAAATAAATAAAGAAGTTCAAGTGTGAATTTTTTAATATATATATATCATATATATATATATGGTATATAGTTAGCGCAACATAACATAGTTTTATCATCCTCAACGGGTTTTCTGTTTGTCTTCTTGTCCATTGGAATTTTTAAGTTATTTTGAGTGCAAGAAAGGATTCACCGTGAACTGTGAAGAGTTTCCAAATTTATATGTACATAAATGCATGATTTTGATATTTTTTGTGTTAATTTAAAGTGAATTTTCACACGTGTGGTGCGTGTCAGCCTTTTCTCCAAGACCTGCATCGACTTTTGAAGAAGTGCATTTCCACAAGAGTATCAACACAAGTACAACACAATGGTGCAGGTAAGTTCGTTAAAATAAAAGTAATTATAATTAAAATTTGAACTTTTTTCCTTTTTTTTTTGTGTAAAAGTTAGCGTCTATGTTTGTACATAATATAAGGAACCCCAATCGCTGTAAGAACAGCCAAACAACCCCTTTTTCGTAGCTGACAACCTTTCTCACCCTCCGGGTCCCGTCTGTACGCAATTTTCCTATTTAATTCGCACTGTCCCAGAACGGAATCGTCCCAAAAGTGAAAATCTTGTTTGGGCTTACTGCTGCTGCCATTGCGAGTTTGAACCACTGCCACCTCTGCCACCCCTTCTAATTTTTCTCATACAATTGTAGTCATCTCGTTATGGGACGGTTGTCGGGTTGGTTTTGGTTTATGTGTTGGGTCTTTGGTCTTTTACCCTCATCCTCCTCACCCTCTTCTCGGCGCGCCCGCTGATGGGATAAAATGTTTAGTACTACTTTTATATAAGTTTTCTAGGATTTATTGCGTTTTTCATAAATAAACGATGTAGAATACTACATAGAGGGCTGCAAAACAAGCAGGAGAGCATCCAAAAGCAGGAATAGAAACACAGTACTCCCAATCCCCCGATCCCGATATAAAAAGAGTGTGTGTAAACATAAAAATGTGATAGAATAGAAGGTGGAATGGGCTGAACGCGCTCTCTCTAAACGGGATGATATACCTATTCTCATTCAGGATACACCATGTCATGCCATGGTAACTGGGATGAAGGGTGTGGATTAGGAAGTATAGTAGCAGTAGCAGCTAGGCCTGTTACGCGGAAAACCGTTTCCATTTTCCATTTTACGAAGTTTCCTGTGCTTTTAGCATACTAGGTAGGTAGGTAGGTACTCGTACTCGTACTATTCTCTTCTCCTAGCAAGGCTATCCACGTCGTTGTCGACAATCGAGGAACACACAGAATACAAAGCTGGAAGAGAAGTAGAGGACTAGGTAGCAAAATGTGGAAAATGGAAACAAGCGACGAGAGGAATTGTGTGTATTATCGATTTTGTGTTTGTCATATTGTTTCTATTGGCCTTTGTTTTTGTGTGACTCTCCTCCTAACGGTTTTCGTTTGTATTTTTTTCCATTTCTTCTCTCTATTGCTGTATGCTTTGCTGTCCCGCACGAATCCTTTTTTTTGGCTGTTGTGTCCCCCCACAGCAAGCCCGAAAAAAATGGCAAAAAACCCAGAAAAACCACCCTCCATAGTCGTCGTGCTGTGAGTTTTCTGGCTTTGGCTCTGCAGAGCAGTTGGATGGATGTTGTTTTTTTTTTTCTTTTATGTCCTCGTTGTTATAACGATTTTTACTTTTTTTTTTTCATACATATATAAATTTATATACCTTTACCGTTCTGGCTAGAAAACCACTTAGTCACTTATATATGACTGTTTTATATATATATATTTTTTCAAAATTTTTGTCGAGTGGGTGGAAGAGGAGAGGGATTTATGTAGTTAGGTACTTTTTTATTTTTTACATGGGTCTCTTATTACAAAAATAGTCGCTTGCTTGCGCAATGAATTTGTGCCAAAGTTTATTTTATTGTTTTATTTTCAATTTTCCTTTCAAAAAGAACCTACCTACACTTTGAAGGGTCAATCTTCTTGCTTGTTTTTTGTTAGTTGAAAAAAGTTATGTACTTGCCTTTTTGGCACTAGGTACCTATGCTAGTCTTAAGGAACTTTATGTTGTTTACCTTTTACACGAAAGAAAAAGGACTTGGTTTTAATTCCAATTCAAAATAAATACTAGACCGTTAGTAATGGTATTCTAAAAGTTTTTGTAGAATCGATTGACCCTGCAAAAAAAAACTTTATTCCCATTTTATACTAAAACTTTAATTAAGACTTAAAATTAAAGATTTTCAAAGCTGTTTAAGCAAAGAAATTTGGTAAAGAAAATTCTGACACAATATAGGTATTTGAATCGTATCGTTGATACACACTGGACCAATAATCATTCGAAAAATCTTTCTATTAAAGCTTTGGGAGCAAGTTTGAATCCGAAATGTTCATTGGTTTGTGTATTGGTTTGGTTAAGTCTTCGTATAACGTCTCCATGGTTTTACAAGAGAAAACCTTACTAATTAAAAGCGGTTGGCATAAGTAATTCTCCGTTTGATTTATGAACTTATGTCAATTTGAGTTGTTATAGGGGATTTCAGGCCCTTAACTACTTTGAAATCATATCTATCTACCTATCTAAATAACGTTTTGTCCGAGTCGCTGATGCCAATTTTCCTTTTGAAGAACAAAATGTCGACAAAACTAGGTAACTTAACATGTTAAACTACGTTCAAACATTTAACCACTGTGTTGCGAACAGTTATAACTTTTTTTTTTTACAATTCAAGTTTTGTAATTTATACCAGTACCAACACTATCCCTCTTAGTATATGTATGTACATATATTCATACAAACTACTTTACAAGTCTTGGCTGTGAGTTTTTTATATCTTAAGCTCTCGAACAGTCACAACTTGAAGAAAGAAAAATAAGCTACCAGCAAAAATAATAGAAAATTTGGTTTCGTTCGAATTTGATCCAAACTTCCAATCCTTAAATCGTAATAGAAGTATAACCCCTATTCCTGGAACTTCGTTAGTAGCTATTTTTCTATTACAATTAAGTTTGTCAAAGATATGTTTGCCATAACATTTTCTTTTAAATGAAATGAGACTATAGAGATGCTGAAAATTACGAGCTGTAGGTATTCGTAAAAACGAATGATATCCCCAAAAGTATAAAGGTATATAAAGTATATATGTAGGTAATTTAAAGTAAAAGATTGAATGAGGTTTAAGCATTTCGTTCCATTTCGTGTTCATAATGATTAACCTTATCCTCCAAAAGAAAGTAAATGGTAGACTCGTCTGAGCGCTGAATTGTATGGTATGACAATTTTCTTCTCTTCGCTTATCAATAGTAGTAAAAACGAAACAATGTGGTAAATTTTCGAATTTCTTTGGACAAACGAACTGTTAGATAGGAAACCGGTGTTTTAGTTAGCTAAAACATTGTTCAACGTTGTTTAAATGTAAACATTTTATTAGAATCACAAGTAGCTGTTCGATTAATATAAATTATATCTTTTCAGTTTTAGTTTCCATATCCCCAAGTGGGGTCCAATCAATAAAACCATTAAATATCAAGGATTTTTTTTTGCCATAATTCTTTCTTTTACAATCATTTGCATGCGAAATTGTGCTTACGAGTGTCGACTTCTGCATTCGTAGTATAAGATACCTTAGCTTGACTAACACCAAGTTATTCGTATCTTAAACTTACATATGTAGGTACCTACCTTCATTCTATCGACGAATTCCAAGTCAATACGAGGAAAAAAATTTCATTCATATACCTATTGCAAAAAAAAGCAATCTCTTTAATGTTGAGTTTCCGATAAAAAAAAAGGAATACAATCTTTACTTTTTTTTAATATTAAAAAAATCGTAATGAACCCTTGAATCATATTCAATCATTTGTTAATCCATTCGCATTCATTAAAATGCATTTGTAGATTTTTTTTGCAAGGATTTGGAATACATGATGGAAATTTACCAAAATCTCTATAAATATTTCTCAAACAGAAATTCGACACTGACTTTCTAATAAAAAATCTAAAACACACACATTCTCTATCTAAAAAAGATTTTTTTATGTCCACATGGATGTCCTTTTGCATTGTTTTATTATTGCGAGGAAAGTTATTCAGATACAATGAATGAATACATGGCTTTGCTTACAGTAAAGTGTGCTGCAATAAAACGTCTTTTCATAGTCTCTTGGTCGTTTTATTTTTTTATTTAATTGTTTATGAGTAAGCTGGGTATGTTTAGAGCTGAAATAAAAATCAAGTAGTTAAATTACTTACTTAACATTTTATGAAGAAAAGATACCTATTTTTTGGTTTATTTGTTTTTACAAAATAATTAAGAAATCAATTTGCAAAATTAAATAAATTTATAATCGAAATTATTATTGAACATAACTTTATAACGCTTCTGGGGAAGTTAGCTATAAATAAATTGTATGACACGACTGCTGCATAATGAGAACCAAGGACTAGTGACAAATATCCTGAAATAATCCTTGGGATTCAATGGAACCTAATCCAAACATTTCTTTCAAATGGTTTATCACTTCTAAGCAACAGTGTCCTGAAAAAATCTTGGTTGTATAGTCTGAATATACACGAAGATTTCTTACGTGGGAGTCCCAATACACTCATCACTACGATAGGGGACCCTGTTGGGACAAGTCTTTCATTGTCATTGAATAAAATTCTTACCCTGATAGGCATACCAGCTAAGTTTTTAGTTCGGCTACCCAAGTTCTTACATTATGCACACGTGCTTACAAAAAAATTGTTAAAAATTACTGCAGAATCTTAAATCAATACATAAGTGTAAAGTTAGATGCACTGCGACCTTAAGATCAAGTTTAAGATGAGAATGCTCATTCTACAACTCTTTCTCTAGACATGTTGTCTAAAGACACGATTATCAAAACTTATGGGACATATTCATACTAGCCATACAAGAAAGAAATATGTTACGACCCTGCCAATCCCCAGTTAAGCCAATTTCGTTTATTTCTCTAAGAATGTAGTTTTTGTCGGATTAAATGACCACCTTTTTAAGGTCAAGGCGCCAATTGTCTCTTTGTCGATAATGCGAATCCTTATCTTACTAGAAAAAGAAAAAGGATTATTTTAAGATTCTCTTTAACCACTAATGACAAGTGTATAATTATTTCTAAACCTATGAACCGAAGAAGAAATTACCTTCCAACGGTTATTTTGTCTTTTCTCAACAAGAAATATCCCAGAAGGGAGTCCATCCATGGGATTAAATGTATGATGCGCCTCAGTGAATTTAACCTGTATAAAAGTTACCAAGTCTAAAAGATCAGGGATAAAGAGCCAAAACACATTACAAGTACCCTTATTAATGTTTCTTTATTAAGTACCTGCTGTGTCCTGTGGTGTTGTAAAACTCACCCTACACAGAATTTAATGATGAGTTTTCGATTTTCAAGGAACAAATTGCAAGTCTTCAGTTAGATAGCCGCAGAAGTTAACGTTTTATTTTTTTGTAGCTTAATACAAAATTGGCATTATTTATTTCACATTGCCAGACTAAGAATACAAAAAAAGTTCTTCTATTATTATTCAACTCAGATGTATTTCAACAACCTGTTCTCATGTCCAACCGTCACATCCTGTATAAAATGAAAAAAGAAGACGATGTTTACTTTCATTAATCTTAAAAGGTTCTTGTGATGGGGGACGACAACAACAGGTGCTTCCTTTTTTGTACGTTTTCCAACCGGCATGGCAGTTTGTTCTTTTGTTCTATGTTATAAGACAGGTGTAATGTAATAAGTGACCGTAATTGTCAGTTTTCATGGCTTGTTGGGGAAGATTGTGGCAATTGAATTAAAAAAAAACCCTTGTAATTAATTAATCGAAGTACATTGTGCAAATCAAAAAGACTCTCACTCTTAACCTAGTAGAAAAGATTATCACAACTCTAACCTACTTCGAATGTTGTTTTTTTATATATTTAAATAGGACATAATCACAACGGTCGTAGGTATTTATTTATATCTATATATATATATTTTATTTATATAACATAAAAGTAGGTAGGTACCTACCTACCTTAACTTTCACATTTTACACAAAAAAAAATCAAATGCACCTTTTGTAACTTAAAACCTGCACTGGTTGCAGTAAAAAGTCAGTGGATAATCAAGTAAACAATCTAATTCATCCCTTGTAACCCTTGGCATGGCTCTATATATAATACTGGGATAGCTAGAAGAGGGTATAAAGCAAATTGTCCAAATAGTAAACCATTCGATAGGGTGTGCTATAAATAATACGTATAGGTATAAAATAAAAATAGAAAAAAAAAACCATACCTGCTTACAAAATTTTGTTCTCAAACGGGACAGGGTCATTCTTTTGTTACTTTCTCTCTGATGCGTTGAGTTACATTACGACTTTTTTGCTTATTGTTTTTCGTTTTTCACGTCCCACACTGGAATATTCTCGTTTGTCTGATAGATGCGTGTGAAATGTTTGCCGCATAAGCAAGCATTATGTGTGCTTCTTTGTTCATCCACCTATAGGATACTCATCGTATTATGGATGTACATAAAAAAAAAAATTTTTTTATTGCAGTACTCTACCCTACTGTAAAAAAAATCCTTCAAGGGTTTAGGGGGATTTACCAATTTCTATAATATGCAATCCCTATTATTTTTAACAACTGGTATCTTTTATGTTGTACCTTCAAAACCATTCCTAAATCGCAGAAAAGGGTTTTCAGTGTATAGATAGTAGATAAAATCAGAGCAGCAATTTGTTTTTACATAGAACCAGACTAGAATGTATTTTCGATAAAATATCAGTTTAATTTATGCTTTAAAATTTTTTTTTTTTTTTTGTAAAATAAAATACCTTCTACAAACATTTTTTAACATTTGGAACCACTTTTCATTTAAATTTGATAAATAGGTATGTGCCTGGAATTGGTCTTTTTCGATAAAATAAGTATTCTGTCGTTTTGTGGACCAATGCGCTATCAATATTCCTTAAGAATGTCACCACATCCGTCAAGTGTACTTGTGATAAATCCATCAGATAATAACAAATGAAACTGAAACAAAGAACAGATAACTCAAAACCATCCCTGGTGTACGCGATTTCAAACGTAAATGAATATTGCTAATTACTATAATGTAAGACCAGCCCATATTGGTTCCACAAGAATTTCATATTGGAGCTTGATTTCTTCTGTAAGAAGGTGTTGATGGATTTGGGAAGTGTGTATGTTTCAGTCAAAGTCTTGTGAAGTTTGAGATTTTGTACTTAGCATTGCTGGTTGGGTAATGGGTACTAAGGGTTGATTCGTTCAATTTTAACTTTTTTTTGCAGTGGTGCTGATATTAACCCTAGTTCGAGTTGGTGCAATGGTTTATGTGTTTAGTAAGGTTCTGAACAGGATCGTAGGAGCATTTATTGCATTATTATCCCATTAATATTTATGTCAACAAATCCTAGAGTGCACATCAGCTGATACCTGATTTTAGAGATCATTGTTGTTGTTGTTGGAATAATTGCGCTATGTGTTTTCTTTTTTTTTAGTTTATATCTGTTTTTATTCTGCTACTTGGACATCAAAAGCTTCGGTGGTGAATGCCGATACAACTGTAAACGATATAATTATCTAAACTTTTTGAACCATTTGTACAGATCAAGTTCAAACGTGCAGTTTTCAAGTAGTCGATTGAAATACTTAATCTTCGCTAATAATAGTGTTTGAAAGCGAGGCAATACAAGAAACTTTTGTGTTCTTGCTAGTCTTTCGCATTCTTATCGCACACAAACTCTTTTGACTATCCACTTACCGACTAATGAGAGCAACACTGGTCATCTTTGAATTCAATTGTGCCTCGGCTTGAAATACGGTGGGAGCATTAGGCACTCGGTTGAAGTCCATCAACCATCTATGAAATGTCATCGTCATTGAAATTGTAGTGTATCTGGTAATTTGTCACCGTATCATTTTGCATTCGTCTTTCGTAGTGAAAATACGTTGCTGACGTCGTTAATAAAAAATTAATTTCCCATTTCCAAAAAAGTTCTCAATAGCTTTGTTGTCTTGAGGATCATTGCTGCGGCAATGGTACTAAATTTTCCATAGTAAGTCAAAATATTTCACTTTTTTCTGAGATTACGGTGCACAATTATTTCAAATGATTTCACTTTAAGCACCAACAAATTATAAAAACAAAATAATGATCAAATAAATTCACTAACTACAGAATGAGAACTCCGCCAGGTCATATTGCATGTCAGTTCAACGTCAGCAATATAAGAAACTTTCCAACACGACATGAAACCCAAGTTGACAGGGGTGGAGATATTTCGGTGGCTTTTCGCATTATAAAAGAAACAGAGCTATGTATATTAATGTCAGTAGGTATATACCTAGCTATAAAATGATTAACTTTTCCAACGGGTGGTGGCGTGGCGGTGCCATCAGCAGTACCAGTCACCGTAATAGGTACCTAAACGTACATGGCACACTTTTTTTTTTTTTTTTTTTCATCCCATCCACACTTAATTAGCTGAAACTTCATAAACTTTTCAAATACCATCATCATGGCTTTGCTGCCATTTTACTGACGTCCTTTTTAATGAAGTTGAACTGACACTTTTGTGTGTACATATGTGTCACAAAAAAAAATTCAATTTCATCTAAAAACAGACATTTTAATACTCGTGTGCTTGCGTGTGTCCAATATAAAGTAAAACACAAGAAAAGAAACTTGAAAATGTACTTAAAAATACAATCTTCCTTACTCAATGAATATCTACTCTTCTTCAATATATTTGTTAACAAAAATAGGAGCAAAAAGCTGTTGCATAAGGCTTCCTCGTTCTTATATGACCAACCATCACCACCTCAACAAATTCGCTTTGACTGAAATTGAACAAAAACTTAATTTACTTTTGAGAGAAGGGTTAACAAACGGAGGTCTTCAAGCCAAGCCAAGCAAAGCTGGCAATTCCAAGTTTATCTGCAATCGGAACCGAACGAAGAAAACGGAAGTTCGTATAGCTTCTAATAAATCTTGCGGTTGTTGAGTGGGTTGGTTTGGTTGTGGTCGCTTGTGATGGTTTGCGGGTGAAGGTTCATGTCAGTTCCTTGTTTCGCAAAAGGCATCGAGGCACTCCTTCTGATTGTCTATGTTAAGTTCTGATATAAGTGGAAAGGGGAGAAGGTGGTTATAGGTTAGGTTAGGAGTACTTCTTCTTTTGAAAGGTATTATGAAATAGAAGCCCCGTACAGTGCATGTACAACTCTAAATAGGGGGAAACTTGTATATTTCAAGAAGAAACATTCTAAGGGTATTGTGTAAACTTCAGTATTTCTCTAAGATGTTTAAACCCGGATATTATGTGTACATAGCCTCATGTATCTGTCATTTCTTAATGCACAAGTTGTTGGGCTAAACACACATTCAAGATGGAAATTCTCCTACATACAAACAATGTATATATCCTCATATTTTGCAATCAGGGCAAAATGATGGCTGTTTCCAGGGGCTGTAGATAGATGTAGCCTATTTGCATGTTTATGCAAATGCGTATCGTATATAGGTACTGTGTACAGCAATCATCAATAGCAGCAGCTGGTTTATAGTTGGATTAAGTGCTTGTAGAGAGGGCCAGGAGTGTTGGGGGTGGTTATGGTGAGAGCTGATTGTTGTAGGCCCTAAGGTGGGGCCATCTCTCTCTTTAGAAAATTTAATATTCAATAAAAATAATGAACAAAAAAAAAAGAACCAAAATCAATATTTTGCCACTTCAGCTGAGTCGAGCTCTGAAGACTTCCCTCTTGACTTTTTCTAGCAAAAAAGTTGAACTTTGGAGGGAGTATCTTTTCATCTGCCGAAGAGGATACTTTCTTTTGTAGACTCTCTCTTTTCAAAGTGAATAGTATCCATCCTTGTGTTTGGTAAAAAAGGACACAACGGGGGCTCTTATCATTTTTTCTATTTTTTTTATAACTCAATTGAAATTATTGCTGATGAAGCAGTTTTATTATTATAATTTTATTTTTTGATGACTTGCTTGCTTGAAGCGACAAGTTTTCATCCACTTATTCTTTTGTGTGGCATTTGTAAGCAATTTTTCAATTTACAAGATGGGTAAATGCGAAGTAGGTATAGTATAGTCTCTTAGCGGCGGCGGTCGCGGTGGTGGCGACAACGATGAAAGTTGAGAATAGGGTGTTCTATGAAAGCTTTGTTCGCAAAAACTTATTAAATTCCAAGTCTTGTGAAAAAGAAACTTAAGTATTCTATGGTTGGTGGCGCATTATGTGTTTTTTTTGTGTCTTTTATTTTCTATTCATTTTGAGAACAGAATTATTATTTTGTGTGGGATTTTGAACAATTCGGAACAAAGATAAAGGAACAATAAAAAAGTTTCGATGAAAACAGTTTTGTCTCCGAGTCATATTAAGACAAAAAGATATTTGCCAAAGGCGGCTCATGAAGATAACAATAATGAAATGATTCCTTTTTTGCAGTTCAAGAAAATGTTCCGTTTATTAAGTTCTTCCAGAGACATAACGATAAAAGATGAGTATCTCTTTCTTGTGAACATCTTAAATAGACAAGTTTATTGCAGCTCTGATGGTTTTGTTTTTATTTGTTTTAACGTCAATTGACACTTTTAAACAAAGACGATATGGAATAAAGGAAACCTAATTGTATACCAGCAACGGTACTGTAAGGTCGAGTTATATATTCGTAACAAAATGAGATAACTATCAAATATGACAATATGATGGTAAAGAAGACTAATAAAGTTGATCTGAAAATTCTGTCTACCTGTTTGTCAACCTGGTTGTACCTGTAGCCCAAAATCGCTGAACCGATTAAAAGAAAAATATTGAGATGGATTTTTGCTAATTGTCTTTCGTATTGTTACAAGAAGAAAAAAATCGTCAATCAAAGTTTTTACTTGCGATTGTTTTTTGATGACAAGTCAAACATGACATCGGTCTGTCATGAAAGTAAATGGCAATTATAAGTTTCTTCATCTTGATGAAACTATTATTCATCAACTACGTACTAGACAAGTTTTGGAGTACAGGACTATGTAAGAATGAACAAAGAACAAAGAACGCAATGCTTGGAGTAAAGGCCACAAAACCTTTAATATTGAATTTCATTCATAAATACTCCACTTAATAAAATCTAATTCGACTATTTTTAGTCTTTTTATTGTTCTTATTTGTTCATTTTCATAACTTCGCTTGGCCACGAGCATAACATCATAATTTCTTATGTCTAACTTTAATCAAAGTTCTTTAGAATAATATAATTCACAGGGAGTTTTCTCTGTAAATTTTATAAAGCAGTCGGTAATCATCGACAATTATTGCGTACTAGATTGGGTTTGATGTCATCTAGCTGATGAGCCCACCATCAAACTAGGGCGAAACGCAATGCTTGGAGTAAAGGCCACAAAACCTTTAGTACAACAGGACTATGTACATATGTGTATTTAAATAACTGTGAGGTGTGAGCTCACAAATGGAATTTTTGTAGTCACGAAAAAATCCGAGCATCATGGATTTTGGTTCAATGTTTTTCGGGTCTCTTCAAACTGTTCAACCTATTATTAGATGAGAGGAACATTTGGACATCATATATTTATAATTTTGTTCCGAAAGCTAATAAAGAAAGAAGGATCTAATGACTTACATTCTCAACAAATAGTTGTGTGTGCTTTATATTGAGCAGCAGAAAAGAAGTGATTTAAGAAGGGATGCACTTCACTATGCTATCTGATACTCTTTGATGAATGACTTTGCCACTTTCTTGCAAGAAGCCAGGTATTCTAAGAGATGAATTCGAATCCAAAACTCTGGAGTGGTTAGTTTAACATGTAGTAATCACTACGTCTCCGGAAACTGTTAGGCTTAGATCATTACGGCTTTGCACGGTTATCATACTAACTTTGATCAATAAGTTCCCGTGTTAGAAGACTGGTAGCGTTCCTAAAAAAGTTAATATAACTGTCGTCTATTGCTAACTTCCAAAGGCACCACAGTCAGTTTTATCACACGTGTTTTGCGATCTTAGAAAGATCTTTGATTCGCATTTTATATTCAGCTATAGTAGAACATTCAAAGAAATTAAAGGTTCTATTGTCCGGATCATTTGGGACGATCTTAATATATTATTTCAATAAATTTTAACATGATCGTACATCTGTTTTTTAAGAGGTGCGGTAAAGCAGCCAAACAGACTTGGTTGTCGAGACCCGATGCAATCGCAGAAAAGGTCCCCTGACATGATTAACGTTAAATGTCGAATCAAACTCCGAACAGTAGAAGATTCCGAATGCATGTCATGCGGAACGGCATTCAATTATTTTACATGGCAATTAAAGTGTGGAAGGATGGCTCACTGTGGGGCACAAGTGGTAAGGTCAGTTGAAATTCATGAACCGTAGCAGCGACACTCCCATCATACTCGATCGACCTAATTCTCTGTGGCTTCTTTCTGTTTTTAATCATGAAATCATGCCTCGGGAAAAAAATCAGCTCAAACGAACAATGTACTGACAAGAGAGAAGCACTCTTTGAAGAATTAACGTGAAGGGCTGAAAATACGTCAGAAAATATTAGAAAGCGTATGCACCTTAAGAAATATTACGTTGAATAGTAAATAGGTATAAAAAGCTGTGAAAACGTATGTCTTCTTTCTTAACATTGGTACTTTGATCGACCCTCATTATACTAGCTCCACATTTAATCAATACACTCAGACTCAGAACTATTATATCAGAATTTTGACACAGCCGACCCTAAGACTATGTAGGGTATAATTTATTTTATTCACGTGATTTCAAAGAAAATAATACAAATCCGACAGATACTTAGTAACAAGATAAAATTGTATAGAAACCGATTTGTTACGCCTGTGTCTTTCTGCGTAAATCGTGCAATATCCTACCAAACCTAAATTTATCCATGATTTCATTGTATACACGCACCCTATTCTTTTCTTTCAAACTAGGTCAACATCTTCTGAATAAATTGTATAGAATCATCTTCACAGATTAAGATAAATTACTGCATTAGAAGTCGTGTGTGCATCAGTATGCCTGCTTGCTCGTCTTATAAACAGCGTCAATATAAAAAAAAAATATTTTTTGTACTTGATTAGCCATAAAGTAACCATT
This sequence comes from Baccha elongata, assembly GCA_951217065.1. Taxonomy (NCBI): domain Eukaryota; kingdom Metazoa; phylum Arthropoda; class Insecta; order Diptera; family Syrphidae; genus Baccha; species Baccha elongata. Next base: position 92,813,604 of record OX578272.1, read on the forward strand.
CTGACGACGACACGACAAGCCATTTTTTCAATCAACTCTGCTAACCCAGAGGACTACATCAGTCACTTATTCAGTCACTTATTCTTGCAAATTTTACTTATAGCAGTCTTCTTTTCCGTTATTATAATATTGTTCATTGTAACTTCCTTTTTATTTTGAATTGCAAATTAAATGCATTCTCAATTATTGTATCTGAAGTCGTATTCGATAGAGACAAACCTTAAAATAAATATTTTACTTGAAAAATGTAAACGGCAGTACAAAAATGTTCGATATAGATTTCTTACGTTAAATGTTTTGTTTTGACTGGATAGACAGTTTGCAAGAGTGCTTCCATTTTGTATTTTTAGTTTGTTTGCTTATACAACGTCTGGGGAAAAAATATTCTTCTTCTTGCTGGAAATAAAATAACAATGCATATTCCTCTTTTGGAATGCAAAACAACTTAGTTTTGGAATATTTTATCATACGCATGGTTAGGCTTCACTCCACATTATAATATCGATAGGTGGGCGTTACCTAAAAAATAATGATCAATTACAATTGTTTATTGACAAGACTGCTCATGAAGAACCAATGCCTTGTGATTTAAATATTCGTCCAATTCTATTGTGTGGGTTGTTTGTTAGTTGATAGGAATGTAGGGGAACGACATTGGAGGGTTCAGATGAGATGCACTTCATTAATACATTAGTCGTGTTTTGTTGGTAATTTTTAGTTAGTCAGCACTGGAAAGAACCAATAAACTTTTTTATCTACTTTTTTATTTTATTTCAAAGTTGGTATTCTTGACTTTATGTTAAGCCGAAGTTTGAAATAATTTTATGGATGTGTCTGCAAAGTATGGCTATTTGTATATGCTGAGTTGGTCAACTTGTACCCAACCTTCCACTACAAGCAAATAAAAACCGGATAAATAATCATTATTTAGCTTAAATATTACCAAATTAAATTCCAAATTATATAATTTTATTTAAAAAAATCTGCTTTAACCAATTTTTACTTGTTTTTAAGCAAAAAGTTCAAAATCATCACAACTTTTTTGCAACTTTCGTAGGTGGAAAGCTTCTTACTTCTTCCGCAAAACGCATCCCTAAAGGAAAACACAATGAACAAAGCTATTAATAATCATTGTATATGGAGTCCATGTCTTAAGCTGTATTGACATTATATTTCGCGTTAAAAATTTCCAGGCATTCCAAGATTTTATCTTCATTTTTATGTTCACTTTAATAACTGACCAATTTATCGTCACTTGTCGTATCCCATACAAAATTTTGCTAAAGTGACTAAACACTTACTTACTTATATTTGATCGATTCAAATTTGCACAGAGCATTGAAATTTTGTACATTTGGGATAAAAATTGTAGTAGAGGGTTTGGGGTTAGTTGGGTCACCAGGCCTACTTGCCTGTGAATTCCGTGAGGTCATTACTAGATGTGTGGTAAGTTGGACCAAGTGAAAAAAATTGTATGAAAATAAAGAAATTCGTCTGTATTTGTAATAATAGCGAAAGAATTTTGATTCCTATATGTACATAATTTTTTTTCGAAAAGTATTACAGTAGAGCTGTTTATCTTTTCGAGCATCGACATTTGTTTGAGGAAGAAAATGTGTAGCTATAGGGAATATTATTGGAAAATTTAATTCGTTGGTCATACTAGCCTTTCCCTACACAATGAATTTGCTTTATTTATTAATTTTCCCTTAACGTGTATTTGGATAAGAAGCACAAACATCATTTATATTTATTAATACTATTATTCTGATTGTATTTTTAATTGTTTGTCATTTATGAAAGTAGTGAAACGTGAAAATTTTGACTTCTTGGACAAATTAGTGATTTGAAGATTTAAATTCATTATCAATTGACTATGAGTGTCGATCATTAGTTGTTTGTACAGTTAGTAGTGTGCAGTGAAGAAACAAGGCTCTGTTAGATTGATGTTTGTGAGCTGGACATTGGCAATGGTCCGGACCGTTAAGGAGTCACCTTTAAACTTAACATGATTAAAGGAGGGAGTCGTTAAGGTTCAAATCCAGAGTTTTTTTTTTAATTAACCTATGTAACTTCAAACATTCAGACGATATTTTGAGTCCGACACTTCATGCTTATGCTGCCAAATATATATTATGGGAGTATGAGGGATGGCGAAAATAAATCTTATCCGTCTAATTGGGTTTAGGTAAATAAAGGTTTTGTTAAAGCTTCTTTGACTACTCGTTTTTCGTTCTTGGAAACATAAGAAACTTTAGCAATTGGTTTTTCAATGTGTATTGAAACTTAACGAGTTAAATGTGTTTCTACTTGAATGAAGCTAATCTCTGAAATGATTATCACCGCCAGATGGTAAAATTGGCATTGCCTCTATAATCGGGAGGTTGATACTTTAGGGTACGCATTATTGGTAGCCTCCCTTATTCGTTCGGTTCTTGTTCATTCGATTGGCCTGGCTTATTTGTTTTATTTTTGTAAATTATTCTTTTGTTTTTGTTCTTGCTTGAAAAATAAAAATAATAATAATAAATGAAATGGATTTTTGGAAGCCCGGATTTTCACATGCATCGAGTTGCACACCAGTATTGGTTCGTTACATCAACTAAGTATATGATTGGAGCTTGACAATTGGTTCATTGGTGAGTTAAACAGTGCGTTGATGTTTCGGCCAAATTAAACCAATGACTGAATTTCCCCCTCTGGCTGCCTGATGCCATCCCTTTAACCTGAATTGCACTCCTCTCCCGGGCCATATTTCTGAAAAAAAAAAACATATATTGCATAATGCCTGACATGAAACAATTCTGGACCGATATTCATTTTATACATACGTATATATACAACACTTATTACCACTGCACCGAGTAGAGGCATCACAATGGGTCGATATATATATATATAAATTTTTTTGTTGGTAACTGTATCTCTCACTACCTGAATGTCCAGCGTTATTCAATCACTGTGCCTGGTTTTTTGTTTATTTTTTTTTTAATTTTTGGTTTGTTTGTTTATTTCGTTTTTGGCCGAGTTCGCGGTGTGGGCATACAAACGAGACGAGGGGTTGGACCTCTTGACTCAAAAGCTGTGAACTGGGAAGGTCGATACTTTTGTACCCATTTCCACCCTCGAATCAACCCCCATCATCATTTTACTACCGAATTTTCGTTCCGGGTTGTTCTGAATAAAATGATGCCTCTCTTCCAACGGGATAGGGTACCACCCTATTGGGTGGTAATGCTGTTGGTGGTGGTATTGGAAATGGCGATGACGCTCATCGTTAATATGTTTTATTTTGAAAATTTTATTTTTTACTCTTATTATGAAACAATTTTTTTATACTGCGTGTTTTTGATGACTTTTTTTTATTTTTGGTTGATTGGACTTCTGATACATCGGGGGAACGATATCCTGCCACACTATACCCCAGAATCCAGCTCTGGTGATGCACATATTCGAATATATGGGGGCTGGGTTGATATTGTCAATATATCTGGTTTGTTTTGTATGCGCTGAATTTCATTAAAGAAAATAAGATGAGTCAAATAAAAATAAAGTAGAAAAAAATTATGCAGCACTTGTGGTGCCATCACATGGTTGAAGGTGGCATTGGGTTGTGATTGTGAAGTATACAGAGAGTGCATGCAGTCCCAGTGCCACAGCGATTGCCAAAATAAAAATACAAAAAATTTAAAAATGAAAAGCAAGTGTGTCCTGCAAACACAAAAAATCCTTTTTTTGGGGGGTGGTGCTTAATTTAAAAATGTGTTTTACACTTTGTTTTTTCATACATGTGGAATGTATGTGTGGTGTCCCGTTGTTGATTTTTTTGCTTGTTTTTTTTTTTGGAAATAATTTTTTGGGGATTCATTATTATGCTCATGTTGCGAAAATTGCAATTGGCGTTGGGAGAACAGAATGAGATGGGGAATGCATTAATAAAAGGAGGAATTAAAGAAAAAAAAATATAATACCCTTTGTATATGTACATGAAGGTAAATAATAAAAAAAAAATATACAACTGTCTCTATACATAACTGCGGTAGGTACTTGCAAAAGTTTATGTACATAATATTAAGGTCTGTACTTATATACAACTGTTGTGGCGATTGGCGAATTTATGGATAAAGGTTTTTTTTAATTATAAAATTAAAAAGTAAAAAACATAAAAAATTGACAGAAAAACGTAAACCCAATGAGTGCATTAAAATTAACAAAAAAAAAAAAAACGGAAATGAAATTTCGTAAACAAGAATAAAAAAAATTAAAGAAATGCATTTTAAATGAAATTTATTTACTAAAAAAAAAGTTAAAAGCGATTTTCAGATAAAAAGCCTTTATGCCCATAAAAGGCAATATTGATACGAATAAGTACAGTCTGCAAGGCTTGACAAAAGTTGCTTTTTAAAAGTTGAAATTGCGAATGCACCAATAATTATAATTGCCTGCAGATACTTTTCTGAATTTTATGAATAATAAAATTGCATAAACCAAATTATCAATATATAGGTAGAAGTTTTGTTTGATGTTCACTAAAGTTTTACACTGGAGTCAACTTAAATCGTTTTTAGCAAATTCTTATGAATCTGATGTTAAAGTAGATCTAAGATTGAAGATTATTCGAATTGAGATAAATATTTGACATAGACGTTATTTTCCATTTGAATTTTGCAACAAAAAAATAACAATATTAAGTTCATTATATATGAACTGCAGACCAATTTACAAACTGTTAAACAATTGGTATGATTTAGTATGATTTTTTTAATGTCACAGATACATGCACAAGCGGCCAAGGTAAGCAAACCTACTTATCTTTTTACAGAATTGCTCGAAGTCTTTAAAGAACCGACAGAAACTTAATCTGTATTAATACATACTGACTTTTCGACAGCTTTTAAACAAGTTTTTTTAACTTGCAGTTGGATTCTCTGGATGGTTTATTGATTTGGAATTGGATATATTCTTTCTCCAATATAGATCCTATTCCTAACACGTCAAATTCAGACTCTTTCACTACTGATTCTGGAGTGCAGCAAGGAAGTCACCTGGGTCCTATTCTTTTTATTTTTGCTATTAATGATATAAAGTCTTGTATTTGCACTCGCAGTAGTAAGATTCTGGTTTTTGCTAACGACATGAATGGAACAAATTATCTGCTGGTGCTCGAATGAATCTGTATCAAGACGGCATTGACAGTTTTCTACTTGGAGCAAATGTCAAACAATGATATCACCCGCAATTATGATCCGCATCGTATGTGTTGATGATATATGATTATGATGAATTAGTGAATTTAAAAGCAGATTCAGTCCTTGTCACAAAAAAAAAAACGGTATCGTTTTGCTCCGTCAACTTTTTTCAGACTCATTAGATTCATCTGTTTTTTTTCCTTGTTCTGAATTCAGTTTTCATGAAGGGCTCACTATTTTTCAATCCTCGACCTTCTTACTAACAGGCACTTAGGGATTAGGCAGTAAAAACAATTTCGTGTTTTATTTGAAAAAGTTATCAATAGTGCAGTATGGTTTTCCACACAAACATCTCTACCTATAATAACAGAGGTTAAACCTTATACCGTGAATAAAATTCGATTTTTATCTGAATATCGAGTAGAATTTATTTATTAACAATACTTTCTTTTAACGTTAAAACAATACATTTGACAGTTTGTAGTTTTAAAGAGTTTTGCGAATCCAATTTTGACGCTTGTGAGAAATTTACTGTGAACTGTCATCAGAAAGCAATAAATTTGATATTTATACGAATCTAGTACTAGTTTTGGCTTTTGGGGGCTAATCAGTTCAAACTGCCATCAGAAAACAATAAAATATGACCGTTTTTAGTTTGATAGTTCAATAAAGTTGACAGTTAGTTTGAAACATTTGTGTGAATTCAATTTTAACGTTTCTTGAGTTTCTAGTTCGAAAGATTTATGCGAATCCAATTTTGGAGTTTGCGAAATATTCTGGAGTATTCACTGTGAACGCACTTTTCCCAATTGCGAAATAATCAGTGTCATCAGAAAGCATTACATTTGAAACTTTGTAGTTTAAAAGATTTGTACGAATTCAGCTTTGACGATTATGGATATTCACAACGAACTGTCAAAAAAAAAAAAAAAACAATATATTTGATAATTTTTAGAAAGGAAAAATTTATAGTTGACGACGAGTGAGCACCTTGTCAATACGCAAATTTCCGCTTATTTCAGTTCAACTTACATAACTTTTTTGACAAAAAGCTAAAGTGAACTATATCCAACAAGATTACGATTGCAATCATTAAGCTGGAAGTGTTTACCCGTGGCCTGGTTATAGTTATAAATAATGTTTTTTGTTATAATACAAATTCTATATACTATGTATTGAAAATATTAAATAATAAATAAAAAATAATTTCAACTAAGTAGAAGACTTAGCATTAAATTTAGTGGACTTGTTGAATTATTGATTCAAATTAGCTTTTTATGGCCTTTAGTCCATGAAAAAATGGCGTTTCGTGCGGATGCTCACTTTGCACTCATCAGTTGACGACGAGTGAGCACCTTGTCAATACGCAAATTTCCGCTTATTTCAGTTCAACTTACATAACTTTTTTGACAAAAAGCTAAAGTGAACTATATCCAACAAGATTACGATTGCAATCATTAAGCTGGAAGTGTTTACCCGTGGCCTGGTTATAGTTATAAATAATGTTTTTTGTTATAATACAAATTCTATATACTATGTATTGAAAATATTAAATAATAAATAAAAAATAATTTCAACTAAGTAGAAGACTTAGCATTAAATTTAGTGGACTTGTTGAATTATTGATTCAAATTAGCTTTTTATGGCCTTTAGTCCATGAAAAAATGGCGTTTCGTGCGGATGCTCACTTTGCACTCATCAGTTGACGACGAGTGAGCACCTTGTCAATACGCAAATTTCCGCTTATTTCAGTTCAACTTACATAACTTTTTTGACAAAAAGCTAAAGTGAACTATATCCAACAAGATTACGATTGCAATCATTAAGCTGGAAGTGTTTACCCGTGGCCTGGTTATAGTTATAAATAATGTTTTTTGTTATAATACAAATTCTATATACTATGTATTGAAAATATTAAATAATAAATAAAAAATAATTTCAACTAAGTAGAAGACTTAGCATTAAATTTAGTGGACTTGTTGAATTATTGATTCAAATTAGCTTTTTATGGCCTTTAGTCCATGAAAAAATGGCGTTTCGTGCGGATGCTCACTTTGCACTCATCAGTTGACGACGAGTGAGCACCTTGTCAATACGCAAATTTCCGCTTATTTCAGTTCAACTTACATAACTTTTTTGACAAAAAGCTAAAGTGAACTATATCCAACAAGATTACGATTGCAATCATTAAGCTGGAAGTGTTTACCCGTGGCCTGGTTATAGTTATAAATAATGTTTTTTGTTATAATACAAATTCTATATACTATGTATTGAAAATATTAAATAATAAATAAAAAATAATTTCAACTAAGTAGAAGACTTAGCATTAAATTTAGTGGACTTGTTGAATTATTGATTCAAATTAGCTTTTTATGGCCTTTAGTCCATGAAAAAATGGCGTTTCGTGCGGATGCTCACTTTGCACTCATCAGTTGACGACGAGTGAGCACCTTGTCAATACGCAAATTTCCGCTTATTTCAGTTCAACTTACATAACTTTTTTGACAAAAAGCTAAAGTGAACTATATCCAACAAGATTACGATTGCAATCATTAAGCTGGAAGTGTTTACCCGTGGCCTGGTTATAGTTATAAATAATGTTTTTTGTTATAATACAAATTCTATATACTATGTATTGAAAATATTAAATAATAAATAAAAAATAATTTCAACTAAGTAGAAGACTTAGCATTAAATTTAGTGGACTTGTTGAATTATTGATTCAAATTAGCTTTTTATGGCCTTTAGTCCATGAAAAAATGGCGTTTCGTGCGGATGCTCACTTTGCACTCATCAGTTGACGACGAGTGAGCACCTTGTCAATACGCAAATCTTGTTGGATATAGTTCACTTTAGCTTTTTGTCAAAAAAGTTATGTAAGTTGAACTGAAATAAGCGGAAATTTGCGTATTGACAAGGTGCTCACTCGTCGTCAACTGATGAGTGCAAAGTGAGCATCCGCACGAAACGCCATTTTTTCATGGACTAAAGGCCATAAAAAGCTAATTTGAATCAATAATTCAACAAGTCCACTAAATTTAATGCTAAGTCTTCTACTTAGTTGAAATTATTTTTTATTTATTATTTAATATTTTCAATACATAGTATATAGAATTTGTATTATAACAAAAAACATTATTTATAACTATAACCAGGCCACGGGTAAACACTTCCAGCTTAATGATTGCAATCGTAATCTTGTTGGATATAGTTCACTTTAGCTTTTTGTCAAAAAAGTTATGTAAGTTGAACTGAAATAAGCGGAAATTTGCGTATTGACAAGGTGCTCACTCGTCGTCAACTGATGAGTGCAAAGTGAGCATCCGCACGAAACGCCATTTTTTCATGGACTAAAGGCCATAAAAAGCTAATTTGAATCAATAATTCAACAAGTCCACTAAATTTAATGCTAAGTCTTCTACTTAGTTGAAATTATTTTTTATTTATTATTTAATATTTTCAATACATAGTATATAGAATTTGTATTATAACAAAAAACATTATTTATAACTATAACCAGGCCACGGGTAAACACTTCCAGCTTAATGATTGCAATCGTAATCTTGTTGGATATAGTTCACTTTAGCTTTTTGTCAAAAAAGTTATGTAAGTTGAACTGAAATAAGCGGAAATTTGCGTATTGACAAGGTGCTCACTCGTCGTCAACTGATGAGTGCAAAGTGAGCATCCGCACGAAACGCCATTTTTTCATGGACTAAAGGCCATAAAAAGCTAATTTGAATCAATAATTCAACAAGTCCACTAAATTTAATGCTAAGTCTTCTACTTAGTTGAAATTATTTTTTATTTATTATTTAATATTTTCAATACATAGTATATAGAATTTGTATTATAACAAAAAACATTATTTATAACTATAACCAGGCCACGGGTAAACACTTCCAGCTTAATGATTGCAATCGTAATCTTGTTGGATATAGTTCACTTTAGCTTTTTGTCAAAAAAGTTATGTAAGTTGAACTGAAATAAGCGGAAATTTGCGTATTGACAAGGTGCTCACTCGTCGTCAACTGATGAGTGCAAAGTGAGCATCCGCACGAAACGCCATTTTTTCATGGACTAAAGGCCATAAAAAGCTAATTTGAATCAATAATTCAACAAGTCCACTAAATTTAATGCTAAGTCTTCTACTTAGTTGAAATTATTTTTTATTTATTATTTAATATTTTCAATACATAGTATATAGAATTTGTATTATAACAAAAAACATTATTTATAACTATAACCAGGCCACGGGTAAACACTTCCAGCTTAATGATTGCAATCGTAATCTTGTTGGATATAGTTCACTTTAGCTTTTTGTCAAAAAAGTTATGTAAGTTGAACTGAAATAAGCGGAAATTTGCGTATTGACAAGGTGCTCACTCGTCGTCAACTGATGAGTGCAAAGTGAGCATCCGCACGAAACGCCATTTTTTCATGGACTAAAGGCCATAAAAAGCTAATTTGAATCAATAATTCAACAAGTCCACTAAATTTAATGCTAAGTCTTCTACTTAGTTGAAATTATTTTTTATTTATTATTTAATATTTTCAATACATAGTATATAGAATTTGTATTATAACAAAAAACATTATTTATAACTATAACCAGGCCACGGGTAAACACTTCCAGCTTAATGATTGCAATCGTAATCTTGTTGGATATAGTTCACTTTAGCTTTTTGTCAAAAAAGTTATGTAAGTTGAACTGAAATAAGCGGAAATTTGCGTATTGACAAGGTGCTCACTCGTCGTCAACTGATGAGTGCAAAGTGAGCATCCGCACGAAACGCCATTTTTTCATGGACTAAAGGCCATAAAAAGCTAATTTGAATCAATAATTCAACAAGTCCACTAAATTTAATGCTAAGTCTTCTACTTAGTTGAAATTATTTTTTATTTATTATTTAATATTTTCAATACATAGTATATAGAATTTGTATTATAACAAAAAACATTATTTATAACTATAACCAGGCCACGGGTAAACACTTCCAGCTTAATGATTGCAATCGTAATCTTGTTGGATATAGTTCACTTTAGCTTTTTGTCAAAAAAGTTATGTAAGTTGAACTGAAATAAGCGGAAATTTGCGTATTGACAAGGTGCTCACTCGTCGTCAACTGATGAGTGCAAAGTGAGCATCCGCACGAAACGCCATTTTTTCATGGACTAAAGGCCATAAAAAGCTAATTTGAATCAATAATTCAACAAGTCCACTAAATTTAATGCTAAGTCTTCTACTTAGTTGAAATTATTTTTTATTTATTATTTAATATTTTCAATACATAGTATATAGAATTTGTATTATAACAAAAAACATTATTTAGAAAAATTTATACGCATTCAGTTTTGACGTTTGGAAGTATTCAGTTGTAACTGTCATCGCAAAGCAAAAAATTTATATCTCATAATTTTGGTTTGACAGATCTTACTTTATGGTTTCACAGAGTATAGAAAGAAAAGTAGAAAACTGTTTTCTTTCGAATGCAAAATGAGTGTCCCCTCGATTGAACTCATAACGTCATAGGCAAAACATATAACATATTTTACATTCTACTAACAAAGCCCCCCATTTGCTTATCTGCATGTCAAAGAAGCATGGGGTTTGAGTTCAACTATAAAAAATCATATAAGCTAGCTATGCACTTTTTTTTCAAATTATTTTTAATATTTTACTTTAACATAATTTAATTTGTGATTATTTGTTTCTATTTCAGGTAAGCAATGTTCTCAATTCCTATAAACAAGTTAATTTATTCATATCTGAAAATTTCTTGTGTAAACTGTTTATTTGGTATAGGTAAGTGTTTGACAATCACTTTTTTTTATTATTTTATTATTTTTTAAGCAAACATTCCACGCTTAATGACTCGCGCGATATAAGCACAAGGTTGTAAACGAAATAAAAATAAATTAAAGGGTGTGTTTTAAGTAAAAGCCTATATATGCAATGGAAATAAACAAAATCACCGTGGACGAGAAAGTACAACAACTTTTTACAGATAATAATCATCTAACAAACCACCACCACCACCATCAACCACCACAACTACACAAAAAAAAAACATTGTGGCGATTGCCAGGACTTCTATTCTCTGGAATACTTAAAACTTTACAAGTTCCTGTGACGTGAAGTTTTTTGTTATAGCACGTGACGTATATTAATGGCATTTGAGTCATGCATTTGCATAGTTTAGAGGTAAAGGTATAAGTAGGACGAGGTATTTGTGCCTCAACTCTGTTTCATGAGATTTATTTTATGGTGATTTTTACAGTTAAGTGTGTATTTAGTATTTAGCTATAAATTTTACTGCAGTCTTAACATGATTGGTATAGAAAGAATATCCTTCTATACATATTTTCGACTTTGCTGAATTTTTAGTCATGGAAGAAGCAGGTAGATGTATTGGACATGTAACTCTTTCGAGGTTATTTTCTTTTTTGTCTGCTTTTGCATTCCATATATGTATTGCTATTGATTTATAAGCGGAAGAACCGTTAAGCAGCTTATAAAGTGAATTTTCCGTTCGAAATCGTAGGAAATCGTTACTTCTAAGAATAAAATGCTGCGAGGATTTTGTAGCCAATCGCTTCCACGAAGAAACAACATCAATAGAACCTACATTGTAACTACTCAATAGATAACGTTGAAGTTGTATACCTAGCTAAATTTCGATACCAATTTTAAGGTAGAAACATTTTCAACATTAGTTTGTTTTAAATCATACTCACAGCCTATAGTAGAAATTTGAGTTCAACCAACCAGCCCTTCCAGCAAGCCTTCCTGGTCCCTAGCTAGCTGCCTCCAGTTATACACATCACAAGGTGGTTGATGTCGTTTTTCACTAGTACGGACCTCCTTAGTGGTCCCATACATTTCAGCCACTGATTTACCTTTTTGAACAGGTTAACTTCGCTTTATAAAGCTATGTTTGAAAACCGCTATACGCGCTTCATGTTTCGGTTGGACAGAAATGCTTTTAATCATCGTTCAAGTTTAATGGATGTTCTGCATTTCAGCAGTCTAGAAAAGTTTCCTTTCGAAGCCCTCAAAAGGCTTCTGCTCTGGCCTTTTGGCTTTAGGTAGATCGTTTAACCTTTTCATACAACTTTAAACAAAAAACTTGACCCCTAAGAATCTTAATATACGTGACCACACTCAATTCGTGTTCTTTCTTATTATTTCTTTCTTTTTGTTCGTAGATTCTGATTCTTTTTTTTAGCTGCATGGTTCCGCTGGTACTTCTCGGCGGTGTTTTGGCCGGGTTGCCTAGTGAAACCCAGCATATCAGTGCGGAACTTTTGATAGCGTGCAGTGATGCCACTGTTCCTCTACACTTGATACTTGTTGTGAAATTGCTGGGAGACGTTGTTTGTGGCGTCATTGATATCCAGATACGTATATGTACTTTAGCTATAATAGCAAGTTTGGTGGTCTGAGTCTGTGCTGCTCCATCTTAACGTTCGAACGGTATACCTGAAAACATTTAACTTTCATTTAAATTTAGATTGGACAGTAAGTTTTTGGTAGAAATATATGGGACGTTTTATTCTGTGAAACTCAGATATTTATGCTTTGGTCGCTAATGGAATTCCGTAACTCCCTTGACGTTTCTTCTTCATTGGGATATCATGTAATTGTCTTTTGCTTAATGACTTTCTACTTTTTAAAAAGACTAATATAATTTCAATTCTGAACTAAGCCTTCACAACTCTTTAAAATATTGATGTAAAAGCTTTTGTATGATTGTTGTTCGAATATAAAACAATCTTTATATTTCCTGGGAAACATCATTAAACTGCTGTCAATTCACAGTCTAAAGATTTTTTGATTGTCTAATCCTTTTCCATAAGAGATACAAAAAAAGAAACTTATTTATGAATAGTTAATGAACCACCCTGTAAGATAACTCGACCTAGAATGACTCGTGGCCCAAACGAGAATAGAATTCGCGTGCTGCTTTTAACAACCCTTTATTGTTATGCTTGACTTAACAATTCCCCTAAGTTACTTTCCTCTATTTCTCTGTTGATAACAATCTCCAACATATATAAGCAACTGTTAATACATAACCCACTAAATCCTAACACAAGCAAATATCTTTTTATGTACATAATACATATATAATATATAAATCCTTTCCTTTATGTGGGTCGCTATCCTTATAAATTTGTTATTTGCCTTCTTAGTTCAATCTTCATTATACTTAATTGTTTACCCTGCTCACAAATCCATGAGATTGTGTCCCATAAGAAAATCATTTGTAAAAAGCAAGATGTCCCGTTTTAGAATTCTGAATCCCGAATCCCTGACGTTACATTAATTTTAATGTATTCAGTTAAATTAATATTCATTCTTTGAGTATAATAAAATATGAAGAGTAAAGAACCCATATCTGCACAAGAGCTTTGAAAAACTTTTTTTTAGATAAGGGTGAAAGGGGGGAAAGGGGGAACTTCAAGAAATAAGAACCGTTCAAAACTTTTTAGAAAGGGATGAAGGAGGAGGGGGACTTTAAGAAATAAGAACCTTTTCTTTCGCAAATACCTACATATAAATACAGGGGCGGACTTTTGTCTGTATAAAATCACTTAGGATTTATCAATAATAATCAATTGAATCAATTGAATAGTTATTTATAATAATCATTGATGTTTGTCAACGAAATTGATCAGTCTGTACTAAAGTTGTCAATTATCAAAATGTTTGATTACCTGTTTATAGAAACGATATTACGATACTATTAGAATGAATTCCGTTCATTATTTGCAACAGATCAATAATACCAATATTTGGAATTTGATAAATGTTATCGTTTATCAATCACTAGCTCTTTAAAAACTGTGTAAAAAAGGGTGATAGTTGTGATCATTCATTTGCCGTAAGATTTTGTTGATGTATAGATTGTCATTTGCCTTAAACGCTAAATCATTTTGACATGAACTTTTGTTTGTTGGTATCATCGTCAAAACGAAACAGGCTGTTCTCAATTACTGGACAAATCTACATTCTATTTCTGTTTGATCAATCATCATGCATAATCAAAATTGGTCAGTCAAAATTTCAGAGAATGTATGTGCTATTAATTCGCAAGAACTTGCTTAGATAAAACCAATTTGCCCGCTACAGCACCCTTTTTATTCTTCGATTGTTTTAAATCCAGGAGAATTTAGAGCCAGTTATCCAGAACAATCGTTCCAGCGTCTAAAGTGCAAGGTTATATATCTTCTTTTCCATTCGTCCTCATCGCACAAAAAAATTTCTGTGAAAGAATGTTTACCAGTATCAGATCCCCCTTATGCTTATCGTCCAACACTCATTTCCGCAAAGAAGGACTTATAGAAATTTTGTAGAGCCTTATGGTAGAGCGTACATAGACTTACGTTTTGATATCGTTTGTATCACTAAACCGAACTAGCAGTGGCTTGCTAGAGTCATTCTTTGTTGCATATCCATTAAAGTGTCGTTTGTGGAAGTGAGTTTATCTCGGAGGTGGATCGAGCCTTAACTACTTCGAAGTCTATTGACGTTTTGTCTTATGCGGTGAACAGATGAATGTTCGTTCAGTGATAGCAAGTATTTGGATCTGTCCCCGTTTAGTTCCAGACTAACAAGTTTTATCAGGGCCCTAATTCTGTGAATTAAAACGATTGAATGATCAATGGGTCCTAATTCCGTTTTAATTTTACGGAATTAGGAACCCGTTCTTCAATTGACGTAGAGGAAATTTTGATGGTTCGTTGGAGCAGCCAATGATGTCAATATCGCCCGCGTGCCCTAGGCCTAGCTAGTTGGACAGATCTATGATCAAATTGAAGAAATCACATGATATCGCATTTTCTTTAATGTTTGAATTATTTTACACATTGGCGAAAAGGCTCAACTTTTCAAAATCAATTTCAAGTCTTACTTACCAATTAAAACACCCTTCTGTTTCAAAACGTTTAAGCATTAACAGTAATAGACAAACAGCGTCTGTACAAAAAACTGGGCCCTATTTTGTCTAAAAGTTAATCCAGCAATGAAGTATATATATCAATACAAAGAAAATCCTACGCTTAAAACTTCTATCTAAATGTATGTGTAGTATTTCGTGTCCCGTTTGAGAATAAGACCTTTAATTTACCAAAGTAATTTTCCTTTCATGTTTATCATACTGGGGAACATAAATGTGATTATGTATTAATAAACCCACAACTATTAATATAAAACGACAATCTAATGTTCCTTTTTATGTCCAATCGTCCTCGGTAGTCGACCGACCGTTCTTAATTTAAAAAAAAACTTTTTATATTTGATTGATTATCTGTCAGAACCTCGTTGTATTTGTCCGTAATTAATGATAAGTGGTTTCGAATAAATAAATTCGTTTTGAACAAAATCGTTACCCTGGTGACATGAACCATGCGAACAACCCCCTTATTTCAGTTGATTACACCCTTCAATATATATCTATCAAACTACCTATCGTCGTCGTTTTCTTATTCATATAACTTTTAGTATGTGTGTTGATCTTCTTCTATAGATAAAATAAAAGACGTATTTATTCAATTATCACCAAATATTATCAGATTTGTTAGTGTTGTCCTTAAATAAGTTTACCTGTAGTTAAAGCGAATGATAAGAATCTTTATGGTTGATAGAAGGGGGGGAGGGACAAAGGCTCATATTCTCATTTGTCGCCTTCCAAGAGGGTCATTAGGGTTGTACCTTGTATATTCTATAGGTCGACATAGACAATGGAAGAATGTCATGTCAGCTATAAGGTGGTGTTATGTTTAATATATGAAGTTAAAAAGAAATTTTCGCTGTCGTGCAAGTAATAACATGCATTGTACTTGTACCATCTATCTATTCAGGTAACGTGTTAAATTTAAAAATGCACCACGAACAAATTAAAACAAATTAGTTTATAGCCAAGTCGAAGTGGTTGGCAAATTTAAAAAAGACAAATTAGTTAAGCGATATAGATATCAGATAATGAACAAATTTATGACCTGTGACTATTTGTAAATACATTTGAATATTTCAGAAAAAATTGCATTTTTGTTTGTTCTGAATTCAATGTTATCTCATTCGGTTATGCAGAAATGGATTTGGAAACCATTTGAACTTTGAAGATTATGATGCAAATACAATAAAATATGTTTCGAAATGTTTATAAATTTTGACATCAAATGTGGTTTAATTAAGCGTAAAACATCCATATATTCTGACAGTGTAGATCCAAAGAATCAGAAAATGCAAGCCATTCACTACAATTTTTGTATCTGAATAACATTGATCATTGATTTTTAAACATTTTTCGTAAAATTTTTTTTTGCATGAGTTCTGAATTCTTAAATACAGTCTATTGATCTCAACAAAGAGTGTTTTGAGAAGAATGGACGGTATTTAAGGATATGCAGAACTCAGACACCCTTTGAATTAAACCTCAAGTTAATGGCAGAAATATCACAAGGGACATTTTCTTGTGAGCCTGAATTGTTTCCAGATTGCTGCTATAGACCCTCGACTTAAGGTATCCTATAGGGTATATTTTTATACTTCCTGATTTTATATAGGGAAAAATTACCCTGTTCTGGCTAACTGTGAAGTATAAGTCTGTCTGGCCCACTTTAGAATTTGGGGTGAGTGTGAGTTTGGGTGGGAAACACGTTCATCATTCGGCATAATACGACAGCAATGACCGTATCTCGCTGGTTAAACAACATTGTGTCAATGGTCCATTCGAAAGAAATAAGAATATCAGAAATCACACACAATTGTTTTTTTTTTTTTTTTTAACAAATCAAACGTTTTTGAAGACGTTTGTTAAAATTTCGAAGCACGGGTATATACAACTTGTAAAGTGATTTTTACGGCATTAATGCAACCCATACGTCAATGAAGAATAATTAGTTCCAGCCCCTAGTATAGAAACATAGGCTTATAAGATCAAATGGCCTATATATACCAGCAAAACTCTTTAAATACAGGTGAATTTTTGGTGTGACACATGCATTAAATCACCAACCAAGAAAAAGTATTCTCGAGAACTGTACTATCTTCAACGAACTAGTCTTTAGAATTTCTGCAACACTACTTACATCATCGGCATCTGCAAATCCTGGTAAAGTCCAACGAATTTCAAGTCGAGACCAACCATCTTTTCATTGATTTCATCGTCAGAAGTGCAAGATGAATAGCACTCTCTACAAAACAACCTTCAAATCATTGATTTTGGCAATTGTGAAAAAAACTAAATCTTTTTCATTTTCTTGTTTTCTTATAATAAAAAAACATCTAGAAACATACCTCAAAAGTTATTTTTCAGGTAACTAATCGCAAGATCAAGAATGTGTGATTCAGTCGTCCTCTTTATATTTAGTATAGCCAGACAGAGGGTGTTCGCTCAGCCGATCAACGCGTGCTACACCCTAAGACCCAATTCAGACATAACTGGAATATAATTTAGACATATACCACCTGAACAATTTCCACCGGACAAATGCAGACAAAAATTGCGTGATGCGTGACTCATGACTAAATTGTAGCTCGTGCCATCGCTTTGCCAGTTTGGTGCCACGAGAGACCTGTGCCATATGAAAATATTTGTTATTTCATATTTTTTTTTCTTTCGTCAAGTGAAAGTAATTTATACTGAGAAAATTTGATTATTTGTTTCCAGTCAGATTTGGATTATTTTTTTCTAGCTGAAAATGAAATTAAAATCCGACAGTGATAAAATTCTGTTTCTGTATGCATAATTCAAATTAAAAAAAAAAATTAAAAAAGCTGACCGCAAAAATCGAAATACCTTAAGTATTAAAAACAAAGTTTAATAAAAATCCGTCAAACATTTTAGACTGTAGTTTGGTATATCGAAAACCCGCACCGAAAAAACAACAGCCTTAACTTACTTTGGTTCTGTAGCCATATTCCAGAAAATTCTTGTTGCTTACTGTAATCGGCCTTCTCTTGAAACATTCGATAGACATCCAGTAGAAGACGTTTGAAGGCGTTCAGGGCAAGGTGAATATTTAATGCCCGCATTGTGAGTTGAACGGTCGACTATGTTCTTCATTCTAGTAACAAAAGATGAGTATCTTCCCGTTGGCTTCGTAGTCTGGAAACGTCTTCCCTCTAATCTGACACTATTAGGGCTATCGAGAATCTTATTTCCCACGGAACTTTTCCCATATTCGAAAAATTGGTATTGAGAACTGTATGCATGTATCCATGTTTCCCATGGAATTCCTGACAGGACTGAATGTCTCTTGAATGCCCACGACCGCTCTACACCCGCCCAAGCCAGTACCACGCCAGAAACACTTCACAACCATTGCAGCCCCAAGCCAGCGCCGCATATGCTAAAGTTAATCTAGCCTTTGGCGGAATATTCTTTTCAAAACCAACTATAATGGTGGGGATTGTAATTCCCCGAAATATAAAAACCCATACAGGCGGCGAAATGGTGTTATATTTTTCTCTGTGTATTTATATATCCATAACTACCGCGCGCCACTGATGCGTTGAGTATTTATTAAATTAATTGAAATTGTTTGGGTCAATTAGTCGTCCATTTGCCACAAATAGATTTTTATATATAACTAGTGCCCGAGGAAATGATATTACGATTTACCAAAATTGTGTCGTAACATCAAAATAGGAAAGAGATTTATATTAATTATATAAGATTTAATGCTCGTAGGCATTTTCTTAAGGGTGGAGCTTAAAGTTTGCACCTAAAATGTCTCAAATTCCATAACATTGCTGCTATATGTATCCACCTACATATTATTATAAATCCTTGTTGTTTGGGGTGTTCCCTAAGAAATCCCCACCATTACTTTCAATTTGTATATGAATGTATATAATATAATATTATATTTTGAAGTAGGTATACATGCTTCTGTTGTATGATGTTTCAAAATTGGGACAGTTGAATGATGTACAGATATAGAAAATAATATACATTGTTGTAAGAAAATCCATTTGGTATTCTTGCCTTCGATTACAAGCATCGTCACTCTGCTGCTAATCATTATAATATGAGGCGCTTTACATAGTTACATAACAATATGTAGGTATATGTTATACAAATCCTTTGAAATGGAAACATTACCACATTACATTTATGTATGTTCGTCTTATAACATATAGGAATTTCGACAAAGTACCTACCTACCTACCATCACATGAAGTATTATCTATTATGTAAGAGTAAGACATATAAACATGCCTACATATTTTGATATTTATATACCTACAATCTACATACATAAATACAATATATACTTCTGTATTAGATAAATATCAAACTTGTGAATTGGTACATGTAAGGCAGGTACTTATAAGAAGATGTATAGAATGCATCTGTTCTTTGAAAGGATAATTCCTTGTATAACAAAACAAGTGGAATGAACTATTAAGATAGATGGTAATGATGGAAAGTGGTATAGAACAAGAAGAAGAAGAAGAAGAAGCCTCTGAAGGCTCTGTGCGAAAGTAGGTGTAGTGTTTCTATATAGGCATAGTGTTATAGAGGAGGAAATACACCTAACGTGTGATAACATACAAAACACGAATTCAAAGGCAAAGACAATTATATTAGTTATCCTAGGTAATCGATGCAGGACGACCAAAATGCTGCAGGTGCCATTTTCCCATTTAAAATCTATACAAAGTAAAATAGTATTTATTTTAAGATGAAAATGGTTCTAAAACTTTATTTAAATGTGTTCTCTTGTATCTTTATTGACGAAATGATTAAATAAAATGTTGCATATTATGGTGGTTATGTCGAAAGTATAACTGATATTTAAAGGACAATTTATCACTGGAAATTGGAACTTCTTTTGTGTATATTTCTTCATGAAAATAAGTTTGTTAACTTTGCTAAAAAATATAAGCAAAAGAAACTCATATTTGCTTTGCATAATGTTTCGCTTTAACTTTTTTTTTTAGTGTCTCACTCCATTTAAATTTTAAGTAAGACATACCTTTCACCCCAGAAATACAAAGAGGTATTTCCCAACATAGTTATGCTTATCACTCTTCACCTCTAACACTTAACTGCTTCAACCTTAAGATATCCTGTGGGCCGATCTTTTCAACATCAACAAAGACTGAGCAGCAAACCAATTGAGCAATCAATTCGTTTATTCTAGTTCATATGCCCTGCGATCCAGTAATATATTCCTCGAACTGCATTCTTAAACCCGGTATTTGTATATCGAGACAAGGTAGCTTTCCCTTCACTGATAAGTTTGAAGATGAGAATCGTGAATTATTTTTACCCGATGTCTTTCCTAGAACAAAGTGGGTATCTTGTGTGGCTTTTTCCTTTCTAGGCTGTGATGCCAGGCACCTCTTTCTAGTAAGTTATATGGAAAGTTAAGCCTGGGAAATTTTTATTTAAAAGTCGCTCACAACAATTTTTTCAGTTGTAACGTTTTCCTTTTTTTTTTTTACTGTAATGTCGTACTTCTTCGCATTGAGGTATATGAAAAGCCCGGAGTTAGGATTATCTTTCGTTTAAAAGTCGATCAAGATATTGTTGTTAGTTGTGCATTTTTGCTTTGCGGCTATGAAACCACAGTTTTAATACTTGATTTCTTCAACCTCAAGGAGTTCTGCGGGAAATATTCCCGAACGGTTTTCTTAAAGCCGGTTATGTATATAGAAAGAAAAGGTAACTTACTTATTTTGGCTGTGATGTCAGGCCCTTCTTCGCAGTAAGTGTTAGAGTGTAAGATGTATATAAAGTTGAGTAGGTATATAAAGGGTTCAGCCTGGGAAACCAAACAATACTGTTGACAGTTGTGACTTTATCTTATTTTGACTGTGATGTAAGGTAATTCTTCGAAGAAAAATATATAGAAAGTACGGCGGTAGGTATATAAAAACTTTAACCAAAGAAACTGTATTGAAAGGTTGTCAGTTTTTATAAATTTTGTCATCATGCATAGTCTTGAGAATTATTCAATGATTGGGTTTCTATTTTCCGTTCAAATTTTGTTCTAATTTTTAAAATATAATTTTTCAATAAAACATTGTTAAATTCTATGAAAAGCAGAGGGATATATTATTGTAGAGAATTTTCTAAAGAAAAATATAACGCACATAGAAAATAGTGTTCCTGACAGAAAAAAAATCCAAGAAATTTGTATCTTTTCCACAAAACTAGAATCCTAGTCTCAAGAAATTCCGAAGGAATTGTTCTGTTCTCTAAACTAGTTTTCTTATCCAAAATAATTTGTATGGTTAGAACTGAAATATTGAAAAAACGTAAAATGGCGTCCACCCTCATAAATTTTCATGCAAACTGATTGTTAGATTTGTAACTATGACAACGCCAGTAAAATACGTATGTTAACGAAATTGTTTCTCATTTTGCAACGTTTTATCCCACTCTATTTGTCTCTTAAAAAAACATTGCATGATTATTATTTATTTAAACTAGTTAAAAGCCACCTCCTAAAAACATAAACATACAAAGCCACTCCTGGATATCAATGAATGGATTCGATTCCTCTTCTTCGTGTCCTTCCTTTTTAAACTAAACATACCCTACTTGTGCATGTATGTATGTATGATGGTATATTGCTAATTCATCCAAAACAGAAAGCATTATTATTTCGAAAACACACATACTAACAAATGTACATACAGCCCCCCCCCCCCCAACTAACTTGCTAAACTATGAAATATCAACATTTATTGATCCATAATGCCGCTCCTAAATGGCGTCATCGTACAACTTTCAAACACACAAAACAAGTTCGTGTCAATTGAATTCCTAGTGAAAACTCCATTATCCGCAGATGCCAATGTTATATTATCGTTCTAAATCTACACCTATACGCGCGTATATGTATAAAATTAACCACAACAACACTTATCCCTATGCTAAAACATTCAAACAACGCACAAACAAAGACTAACACTAGACGAAACAAAACGGACTCATGATGCTCGTCCAGCAAGCCATCACTGTAGTACAACCAGCACATTAGGCCCGCGCTTCTTTCATTGCATGCATCGCAACCAGCCACTGCGAATAAATCTAATTTATTAAAACCCTTAACCAATTTGTAACATCATCCGAGTGCGGAGGTGATTCCGAAGCAAAAGATACTCCTTCAAAATATTCTCCATTAACCATCCATGCACACTCTATATATTCTGCATCTACACACTACAAAGAATCAACGACGCGCTTCGTTGTTGTTCGTCTACGTCTCGTTGTCGTGTTCAATTCAATTGGCTCGTGCATTACAAGCTTCGCATAAACATGTGCATGCAACAAACCCCATCATGAAAGAAGCCAAAGTCATCGTCGTCTACATTTTCGTTATGTCGGTCGTCTCCATCAATGCCGATGGCAAAATACAGCAGAACCAAAAAGCAGTAGCAGCAGCAGTGTAAATATACTTGTTCATTAAATTTTAATGCAAAGGATTGAAAGTACTGTCGTCGTCATCGTCGTTGTTGTTGCTCCAAAAAATGTATCTATGTATCTATTGTACAGCTTCATCCATATAAGAGTAGAAAAGACATTATCTACGACAACGACGCGTGGGCAGTGTTAAACAAACCAAATTGACCAGAGTTAGCAAACAATTTAAAGTAATTGAGCGCTTAGTAGTTCCACAAACATAGTCCCTTGATAGAATTTAACCCCGCACCTCCAAATAGAAGAAAGTTATATAAAAAAAAACAAAAACACATAGAATTATTTTGAAATTTTGTCATTTTCACAAAATCTCAAGGTCAAGAAGAGTTTGGTTCTGATTGTGAATAGAACCATGTTTCCCTTTTAAAATTTCATTATTATAATAACCAAAAACGAATTATTAATTTTTTTTTTGTGTATTTATCAATGACGGTTGATGTACAGTTATTTGATAAACTTGAACAAACTGAATGTGAAGTATATCCTTCAAACTACATTTTTTTCTGTTATTTTCCTCGTAAGAAGCACGATTTTGGGTTCTTCGAATGACATTCTGAAATCCAGCGAATGTTTCTGTGGATTCACTTGAAGCCATATATGGACATTGAAAGAACGAGTTTCAAGAAAAATCTTGTTTGTATGGAACCATTTTTGACATTCTAAAATCTAGCGAATATTTTTGTGAATTTATAAGAAGCCATATATGGACATTAAAAGAAACTGGTTTTATCTCGACTGACTTACACATTCGTTGTTTGATATAAAGGACTTAAATGTTATCTACTTTTCTGGTCAATATCAAATCTCGTTAGAAAAAAAGTATTATTGCATTTGGGACTACTCGCAACCGAAAAAAAAATACAAAATTGTTTTCTATATTTTTTTTGCAAGTCCACTTTTTTTTTGTTTTTGCACTTGAGCTCCTGAACTTGACTGCAGCTTTTCGCTGGTTGCGTTTAGAAACTAAATTCAGTTATAGACATGGGCAAATGTTTTCGTTAATCTGTTTTAACGAGACACCTAAAAATCGAAAGCCATACATGGCTTCATGCGCAGTAGAAAATTAAAAGTTTGTTTAAAATTTGAAAATTTTATCAAACTGAATGTGAAGTTTATCATGGAAACATTTGCATATTTATAAACGATTGACTTGTCAACAGTATTATGGGAAGAAATAAAAAACAATATTGCAATTTTTTTAATATTTAAAATCGTTGATTGATACAAAAAAATAGCAATGCTTTATTTATTTGTACAATTCACACTCAATTCTTGCAGAAGAATCAATCTACGTTACAGCACATCCAATAAAAGAATTTCAGGAAAAATGTGGTATGTCTATCTAAATACATTACGATAATCGCATAAAATATGAAATGAGAGACCGATGCGAATTGGTTTTGAATTTTTGAGCATCATAATAATGAAAGATACAAATTGAACCATATTAAATTGTAAAGTATTCCACATTCGTGTAGTGCGGCTAAAGAACAAATCTCTGTAATTCACTATTTTACCCAGCCTTTCTGTAAAATGCTGACCATTTCTATAGCAGTGAAGGAACTTATGTAAAATTTGGTGTTACAGGTTACAGGTGAAATCATTCGTGAAATCGATTAGAACAATTTATTTAAGTACAATTTAAAGTACACCTAGGATTATATTTATATGTGATTTAAAATAGAATGTTAATCTTGGTTTACTGAGAAAAATATTTCTATACACTGAATGGCTTAAAAGGTCCAGTTTTTTCAGTTAGAGCTTATTCGAGTTTTAGAATTAAACCAAAGTTAACCCCAGAAATGCATTTTCAGCAAAGTTTTGATCCAGAGTTAACTTCAAGTCAACCGACTTGCAGTTCCATTCATATACAAAAAATCACAATTAGAATTCGACTCACAGTCCTTCTTTGTAGCAGCACAACACCGACAAAAAATTTGCGCTAATCAGTGTGCCACCATTAGTAGAGATTTGTGAGGGGTTATTATTTTATCGACTCAAAATTAACAGTTAACTAACTCCAGATCATGAGTTAACTCATCAATCAGGTTTTCAGTATATGTGATTAACTTTGTCTCGATTAAATCTTTAAATATTTCTGAAGATTTTTCACTTATTCGGAAGTAACCGCTAGAAATGCAATGGCGACTTAGTGCGGCTTTGCTCTAAAATGCCATACAAGTAGTATAATGTAGTATAGCCCCATCTATTGTGTATCTAACCTTTAAAAAGACTAATATCAAATTTCCGATACCTATAATATGACTAATTCTGTATTTGATGACAAATAAAAAAAAAATCGATATGATATTCACCCTCATAATATCAAATTCCAGTAAACCAATTTATATCGCTCTAATTAAGCAAAACAATTCAATATACCCTCAAAGAAATATACACAGACTAGGTCAAGAAAGTAACACAAACTTCCCCCTAAAAATAACAAACAAGTCATTCAACCCTTTTATAAAATCTCAACAACAAAACATTTCGTTGAAATTCAAGACAAAAGCACAAATATTACACATGTAGATATATAGATATTTGCTTTAAAATTAAAATATCGCCTTCAGAGAATGACCACACAAGGTCAAGGAAGTTTGTTAACATACATATACACTATACACTCAAATACTTCTCCCACTGGAATAAATAGAAATGTTGTACACAGCTTCCACCAAAAAAACATACACGTCGTCGCGTTGTCGTCGTGCCGGTATAACCTTAGCAAACTTAAAAAGCAAAAACACACTCACACGCTTTATGTGCAGTAAAATTTAAATATCGCCTTCAGAAATTCTACACAAGGTCAAGGAGGTTTTTTTCTTTTCTTTTTTTTATCATATATAAAATTGTGTCGACAGACAAATACTTTCCAGAGCGTTCACCTACTCTAACCCTTTTTCTAAATAACCGAACTGACCTGGTACATTCTTTGCATCATACTATACTCGTACCACCCCAGCATCCACCACCACCATTATCATCATCATCATCGTCGTAGTCGTTGTCGTCGTCGTCATCGTCGTCTCGGTCTCGGTCTCCGTCATCATAATAGAATCCTTTGAAAACCTTGGCCCCCGCGCACCGCCATTACCATTGAAATATAAAGAGGAGATGCCCCAGAGATGGTCTGCAAACTACTATACTGGTGTTGCATCCTTAACTATCACCGGTCCTCTTACTGCTGATGATGGTGCTAGTGCTCCTCCTTCGAGTGCTCCTCCTTTGCCGGGCAAATACTTTCAATTAAACTTTTACTTTTCAACAAGTGAAACCTTCTTCTGTTGGCGCTTGCTGGCCAGAAACAACCATCCTTTCTTCCATCCATCCACTCACCCACCATCATTACCCACCTCCGTCGTCATAGTCGTCGCCGCCACCACCACTACTTTTCTATATAAATGTATTCCATTTGAAAACATTAACCCCGAATCAGCAGGATTGAGAAACGAGAACGGGAAAGGAGACAAGGATGCACACCGCACACCGAGTTTGTACGCCTTTTATTATGATGATGATGATAAAAACCAACGAGCCAGCCAAGCCAAGCCATGCCATCCAAAACCTTCCACAGCAAACCAACCCCACCACCCCCAAACTTCTTGTGCTCCTTAATACACATCTACCGAGAGAAAAGAGAGAGACAGACCGAAAAAGTACCATAAACATCCATATCCTAACCTGAATCAGAAGTAGAAGCCACCAGCATCCCAACCTGCCCCCACCTCCTCATTCTATAAAGTTGGAAGACCACCACCACATTACCACCACGACTACGACGACGACGACGTTGAGGACGACGACGTCGCAACGACGTTCGAGGATGTCTCGACGAAATTTTCCTGCTGCTGCTCCTCCTCGGAGCTCGAACTCAAAGTGAAAAATTCTTGTTCTCGCTTGCATCTTTGTTCAAGGTTAACCTATTGCACTAGTTCCTTTCCTTGGGAGGAGGTAAATGAATGAAAAGGAAAGAACGAAACGAAGGACGAAAGAAGAAATGAAAGCAAAGCAAAAAGCAAAGAAGGAAGAAAAGGATTTTCCTCAATGGAGAGTGTAGATTTTGGACGCGCCAATTGTGGGTGGGTTGAGGAAGATGGGTGCGGGTGGTTAAGGGTGGTATCTACATAGCTTGGATGTTATAATGCCACCATCCATAGAATGGGAACATGGTGGACATACTTTATTATTATATGTGCTTTTCTGATGCTGCTCCTTTTTGGTCCCTACTTTTCAGGGTTTTCTGGGAGATTCCCCGACAAATTTGGGTAATTTTCTATCTGTGCTATTTTTAGTGGAAAATAGTTGTAGTATGCATGTGTGTATATATATTAGTTATTCTTACATCTCCTGTGAGAGTGAATGTATGTGTGTATTTATCTTCTTTTTAACATTTTTGAGAAGTGAACGAACGACTTCACGGCTGTATAAGAGGAAATGTGTCTGCTGCTACAGTCTGATCTGGTTTTGGTTCTCTTTCAGGGGGTTATTGGCCCACATCTCGTGAGAAATGGGTTGAGTTTAAGTTTATAAAATGTAGATATATTTTATATATATATATATAGCTTTGGGGGTTTTTAAGTCCTTCAAAAAACAGTGTGTATGGTCATCGTCTGGTCGACGTCTACATCGTCGTCCTCGTGGTGTTTTTTGCTTTTGTTGTTCAAGGTCAAGTTTGGTTGTGCATATTTTAGCTATTTTATATATTTTTGAAGGTTTTTCGATTTTTGTTATGTGCAGATATATGAGGTGGGTTAAATGATTCTTTTGAAATTGTGTAAAATCTTTCTTTGAAAATGTTTACTATACAAACTGTTGAGCTTGACATAAGGATTATCAACCGATGTAGGCAGAAATTATATTGACATAGATTGACGAGATTTTGTTTTTCGTATTTATCGATCTATAAAGAAACGCTTACGTATTGGAGATATGTGACGAAGCATACCAAATTAAGGGTTGCCTCATTTGGATTGTTTTAGTCAGACTTTTTGCGATGACCTTTTTTCCAACTACTTCCGGCAAAGATCAATTGCTGTTGAACCGGCGGAAGTCTTTCGATGACTTTTAAAGCTTAAAATAATAGAAAATGGCACCTTCTCTCAACTTACTATCAGCGATTTAAGGGATAAATTGTAACAACCCACATAAGATAGACATTTAAAAAAAAACTCTTACACCACAATAGTATCAAATACAAATTGAATTGAAAACATCGATAACTAGTGTATTATTAAAGTTAGCCCGATGAAGAAATAAAACCTTTTTGAAATATCGTTAAAATAAACAGAAGATGACCAAGATGACTGCCTTGAAATACACCATATAAAAAATTGAAAATGATTAGTAGAAACCGATATGCTTAGATAAACATTGTGTTTAACCCTGTCAAAAGACATAGAAAAGTCTGTATACAATTTATACATGGAATGCTTTCATAACTTTTTTAGGTTATGCTAACATTTTTATTAGCATACTTTAAAAACCTTGTGGGCATTGACGTACTACATATGGACCGCCAGTAGCCAACTTTACGTGTGTCCCAACATAACTATTGGCGGCATCATCTCCTAGCGAGGAATCTGTGTAGCAGTAATATGATTTTTTTAATAAATGATTTACTTTTGAAATATTTTGGTGGAAATTGTTATCAAACTATTTTTATTTTACAAAACAAATAGACTCCACATGGCATTGAGTTACTTACAATAATTATTTCTTCGTTTTCATTAAAATTTTTATGGCGAAATTAGTACATGTATTTAACATTACAAGATGATGGGCTTTTAGCTGAAACAACTTTTTTTGACCGTTTGTATGAAAATGTCAACCGACTGGCGGTCCATGTTTAGTACGTCAATGCTTGTGGTCTATGTTGTCGCTTACCCTTTCAAAACAGGATTGGTAAGAATGTGAAATTTATACGCTTGGATTAAAGTTTTTATGGGAAGAATTTCTGAATATTATAGGTAAATACGCAAGTTGGCGGAAAAGTCATCTAGTCTATCAGAAGATGCTATAAATTAAATAATAACTTTTGCGTCACTTATGGCTTGGTGGCATGTATTTTCTAACTAATGTTAATTTCACAAATGTCAATGTAAAATTGACATTTGCCACCATTTGCATAAATTATAAAATCTTGCGATAGGTGTAATAATGTAATAACTGTGCAGCTTATGGTAATTTATTTTTACCTTTATTGTTTTTTTATATTTATTTTTCTTGCAAATAATTTTGTTTGACATAAGTTTCATATTCAATCAAGAGTTACACACACAAAAAGTAGAGTTTGTTTCTGAGAGTGTTCTGATCTTCTTATCAAAACACACTTATTGAGTATTTAGCTATTACATGTCATTGCCAATCAAATAAAATCACATTAAAGCTGACGCAAATCAGCGCGACTGTGCAAGTGACAGCGAAACTTTCAACTGTCAAATTTTAGTTGCACAGCGATATAATGAGAATGACAATGAAAAAAATGCTGCATCGGGCAGTAAGCTTAATCATAAGTCATTAAGGAAACATAACAATCTAGAATTAATGAATTTAACAAATAAGTAGAAATTAAATGAAATGTATATTGTTTCAAAAAATTAAAGAGAAACACAAACTGCTAATGTCATAGAATTATCGTTTTAAAAATGTTCTTTGTCGCGATGGATTGAAAATGTTGTCGTAATTGTCACCGTTCGTTATCGCTGTCGTGATGTTACTCTGGTTACGGACATCTTTTAAGACAAAATCGAACAAATATTGGCTTTGCTATAAGCACACCGTGATATAATCTGATATCACTACATGAATGAAAATGAATGAATTTAAAAAGAAAAAAGCGACCCTACCGTGACACGTTTGCATTTTCAGAGGAACGAGGAACCAATCTTCAGTTTAGAACGTCTCGAGCAACTGACGATCTGAATCTATACAATTTTAACACATCATACATAATCTATACGAATATCTAACATACGTATCTCATATATTCATCTATCCATTGAATGTTCTCTTTATTTTGCCTCATTTTATTTAACAGTGTCTCTAAATTTATTATTCCGTATGTTCTTTTGAACAAAAAAATTAAAAAAAAAACCTTTCACCAGCTTAAATCACATGATAGTTTATAACAAAAGAACATTTTGGTTTGCTAATGAGAATCATTTCAGCATGAAAGAACTGTTCACCCTCAGTCTATCCCACAAAACATGTCCTTATTGCGCGCCGCCTCTCCTGTGCCGTCATAAAAGGCACAAAGCTCAAATAAAAACGCCATCATCGTCATTTCCGTCGCAGTCGCCGACTCCGCCACCGCCACTGCTTGCCGCCATCGCATTTGGTATACCGCCATCGTCATCTCATCACCATCTTCCTCATCAGCATCACGTCATATAGTGTTCTGCTATTTTTCAATAAATTTTAAAACACAAGCAAAGAATGAAAACAACAACATCAAATTAAAAAAAAAATAACTCTTTAGTATTAAAAGACGATGCCTTGCATTGCTGAATCCCTTATTGGATACGGAACACATCAAGTGCTCCAAGGGAAAAGCCTGCTTGCCTTCCAGTATATGTATGTCACATTTTGTATGCAAACCCTGAAAGGGGTTGCATATTTTTCTTCTTCTGCAACCCCCTGCCTTCTCATATGTGCGTCAATGACTGCAATTTTGGTACCTTTCATCTATAAAACTGCTTCTGCTATAGACTTGCAAAATGTTGCATGCGAAAGGAGTTTAAAGAATTTTAAAGCACATTGCCTGATGTCTCTTCATTATATGACGTTCATCGTGTAGATAGAAAATGATGTACACAGAGAAAAAACGACAATATAAAATTTTAATGAAAAAAATCGTCTTAAAAACTTAACTTTGATATACAGCATAAAAGGTGTCCTTGTTTTTCAGGGCCCATGTATCAAAGATGGTCAAATAATACAAGACACTTCACTGTCCCCATACAAAATCGATTTTTTACATCCCTGCGTCCAATGTATCACATTTGATACACAGCATTCAATTTGTTCATGAGTCGAATTGCAAAAAATCACATGTTTTAAATTTGCACTTAAGACCTCATTGAACATAAATAATTGTTTTTTACGGAAAAAGTAAATTGGCGCTATTGTTCGAATGTTGAGTTTATTTCTGAAAAAAAAAAACAGTATTTAAAAGTAATAAAATGAGAAATGATAAAATACCAGATGCAAACCGCGGGTGTAAAATAAAACAAAAGTCATCGCACCCTATCGGAAGGTGCTGTAATTTTTGCAAATGGCGGCAAATGTATGCAAATGTCAATTCTACTTTGACATTTGTGAAATAAAGAAATAATTTCTGAAGTAAAACATCACTCTACCGAAAGATGCTATAACTTTCTGCAAATGACAGCAAATGTATCCAAATGCCAATTCTACTTTGACATTTGTGAAATAAACAAATCATTTGTGGAGTAAAACATCACTCTATTGGAAGATACTATAAGTTTTGCAAATAGCAGTAAATGTCAACTCTGCCTCTTTTTGACTTTTTCAAAAATTATAGCATCTTTCGATAAGGTGATGAATTTTGCACAACTTTGTTTTAAGAAGATTGTCTTATTATCGTTTGTTAAAAATTTCCTAACAAGTTGTTAAATTTAATTTTTCTTCGTGTAGTTATAAAATATAAATAACATACCTACGGTTTAAGTATAGATGTAGTTTCTCTTATAGAAATCTATTCTTTGTGTGTAAATAGGATTTTTTAAATGTTTATACTTCAAGCATAAACATACTTTTGAACAAAAAAAAAATTAAAAAAAAAGTATCCGCTTTTTGATATACGAAGCCAAAGAGTAAATAAACCCCCATTGCAATAATACACAAACACACGCTCGCATCACAGGATAAAGAACTGCATTCATTCATGTGTCAATGATTAGGAAATGCCAAGGGTATAATACACAAAAAAGTATGCAATGCGTACAAATCTTTTGCAACAAAATAATACCTATGTAAACATTTTTAGCATGCATGGTGAGCTGTCTCTAAATAGTCGTTTGCTCTTAGAGTGTGTATAGGCATATTATATTCTCTTGTATTTTAGGTTGGGTATACTATTTGAAAAGAACTTTTTATGTTTTTTTTTTTTTTGTTTATACACTTTGTATATGGTTTTTTGCTTTTGAAAAGAAATAGAAAAGCAAAAAAAAAAAAAAGAAAAATCTCTAACTAAGCCTTATGACAAGTTGAGCAAAAAAAATATACATGCGTTTGTTTTCATATGGAAATTTAAAGCAAATTGTGGCATTAAATGGTTTAATTCTTATTTGGAGATCGTATTTGTGTAGAAATCTTTTTCTACATCTTGGTTTTCCCCCAGTTTGATTCAGAGCATAAGATGCACACTGAGTATATTTGCATTAGCATATCAAGATTAGTATTTAGAACCTGTTGCTTTTTGTGACTTTGGATTTTCTACATCTTGAAATGAATGTGAAGAATATGATGTATGTTTTTTCATATGGTTTTTTTTTTTGTACATCCTTGAAGAGATATAAATATTGCACATGTTTTTAAGGTTATGTTGTGTGAAATTCCTCATAAAAAAAATCATTATCTACATTTGGCGGCTTTAGTACTTGAAATGTGGTACTACTGTTAAACAGTTGTCTGTAAATAATTCACTAAAAAGTCGCAATTCATCCAAGTAAACACGCAAGTGAATAAGGTTTGTTTTGGCTACAGTCATTTTGGATTCTATCTGAATTGTCAGGTAATACTACAAAATGTCAAAGATAAACTTATTGCTTTTCCATGACAATCAAAACGGAATATTACGTAAGCGAAATATAGTTAAGCTGTTGCATATAATATGTAAGTCACACTACAAATTGTCAAAGATAAATTTATTCTTTTATGATGACAGTTCGCATAGAATATTTAGCAAACACAAAAATAAAGGTCTTCCAATTCTGTTAAACTACAAAGTGTAGTATGAAATATTCTGCAAACTTAAACGTTAAGTTTTCGTGCATCTGTCAAAAAAAAATTGTCAAAGTGCAATATATTGCTTATCGATGACAATTCGCTTTGAATACCTATACTCAGAAATGTCAAAATAAAGTTCGTATATATCTGTCAAATTACAAAGTGTCAAAGAGCAATTTATTGCTTTTCGATGACAATTCGCGTTAAATGCTCGTAAAAGTGGAACTAAGTTTTGTGAACATCGAAAAAAATGGATTGACTATTGAAAGCCTCAAAATAAATTTCTTCTGTATCTGTCAAACATGCAAAATATGATCGATTGTTTTCTGATGACAGTTCCTATTGAAAACGCCAATATAAAATGCGTGTGTATCTGTCAAGGTGTTAAAGATGAGTTTATTCTTTTCTGATGAAAACGTATTGAAAACGTCAAAATAAATATCGTGGGTACCTATATGTCAAATTACAAAGTATCAAAGAGCAATTTATTGCATTTCGACCAAATTTTCATTGCATAAAAATTAAATTTTTAGAACACTTGAGTATCTTTTAGCTTTGTGAAGTGTTGCCGTAGTAAATTTAACCCAATTATTGGCCTTTTGATGTACGTAGATAGGTAGATAACGTAATTTTTTGTGACCGATGAAAATCATTCCAAACCTTGGCAGATTTTTCATTCCAAACCTTGGTAATGATAGCAAGAATAAACATAAACATATCAAAGGCAGATTTTTCGATAAGCTAAACCTGAAGAATTATGTAGATATGTAGTTTTTTCATAGTTTTACGGCCAGAAGGTCTTATCATGTCACTTGTTTATCCTTTCAAAAAAGGATTGTGTTTTACACAATCGGTTTCATCGGTTTCAAGAATCTTAAGATGTCTTCCATGAGCTTTCACAGCCTGTAAATAATCTGACTCGCTGATTTTTTTTTAATCATCGTCATAAATAACACAATATGTCTGTTCAATATAAGACTAGCTTCATGCGGAATCTAAATTCAATAAAACAAATCGAAAAAACTTCTTTGTATGCACAAAAAGCCATATATGACATTCTGAAATCTACCGAATATTTCAGTGAATAAACAGGGATTCGTATATGAACGTTGCAAGAAACGCATTGCATCTCGCCTCAAACATTTATCAATATCAAATTTCACCAGTCGCAACTTTACAACTCGAGCTACTAAACTTGTGTCTAGCTTTTCGCTTTCTGCATAAAATTAACGAAATCAAAATTCGGTTATAGACACGAAATAATATTTTGTTAACAGTTTTAACCATTGTTTAACTGTTGTAGAATCCCAGTTTTAGCGTTGGACGACTAAAAATCAGAAGCCATATATATGGCTTCTTGTGCAATAAAAGTCAGTTTTTCATAAACTATTGTTGTTTTAAAGTTTATAAGATTTTACAGGAACAAAAGAACTGATAAAACAAAACTATATAACCGAAAAAAAGGTAGAATCATGTTTGAATTTACATATAATTTTTTTCCGTGCACATGTCGATTTTTTTTTATCTTTACTACAAAAAAAGGTTTTATTTTGGTTTTTGGTTTTACATAAATATCTTAGGTCTGCAGATAAGAAAAAATATTTTACCCCTTCAAATAAAATTTATCAAATTAAATCCTCAAACATAATTTAAATTGTCGTGGGTGAAAAAAAGGTATTATAAGCAAATGCGTGATGATTATAACCGCACAATTGCAATCACGCATGCAATCACATTTAATTTAATTATACCTATGTGTCCTCTTCATGTCATCCCTTTTTTCTATTTTACAAAATTATACAAGACATAGAAAGAAACACGTATGTGAGTTAAAAAATAAAAACAGAGAAACCTTTGTTAATCGCAAAGTTTTAGGGAAAACAAAATAAAAAAAAAAACTTCCTCAAGCAAAAAAGTGCAACGAAGCGTAAAAGTTTGTTCACTTAAAAAACTACTACACCGTGAAGAAGATGAGCCTTGAAACGCTTGCTGTTTATACAATGTGTGGGAATGTAATATAATATATAAATGAAGAAGTCTGTTTTGTAGAAAGCTATAAACAGGGGGGGCAATCAGTAAATCACGATCGTGAGAGATGTCTATAGAAGCAGTCCCCATAAAGATTCCTACTTTAGATGAGTACCCATTTGAAATTGTTGTTGTTGTTTTAATTTGAAATTGTGCAAGCTATGGAACTGACATAAAATATGCTCTTACTTTACGCTTATTACTTGCTGTGAATCCCGTAACGAAAAGGGCGTGTTCCTTTGACATATAAATGAAGATTCCAACCGTATAACAAAATTATAAGCACATTCATATACAGTGAATGTTGTAGACTCCTAATTGGTTTTGTATATGAGGTTACCCCTTGACAATATGACATGCAAAATTAACTTTTTCTGTTATAATTCGTATAGGGTCTACATTTAGTTTTTAATATATTAAGTGACACTTATAGGAGGACTTAATGTTAACAAGCGATACAAGTGTTGACGAACAGTTTAACATGCCAATGAAAATTAAGATAAATTTCTTTCTTTTGAATTTTTTTGTCTTGTCATTACACGAGGGGAGACTTTACAAATATTTTTCAATTTATTTTCCATTAATGAACAACTAAATTGTTAAACTGAACTCCTGATCAGTCGATCTACATATATTATGTACCTTATCTATGTTTACTATATAATATAAATATCATAGATAATACGATAATAAACCTCCGAACCGGTTAAATTCAGTTTTTTAAACAATTTTCGGTATTGGCTCTAAAGTGAAGATTGGTCAAAATCGGTTCAGTAATTTGCCAACAACAATGTATTTTAAGTAAGTTAAAGCAACGCAACCCTGGTAACCGCTTGCATACAATGCTTTATTACATTTACAAGGAAAAACGCAATATTTTATGTAAAAAGTATTGTTACGAAATTCCGCTAAACAAAAGAATTCTTGGGAAGAAACCAAAGGAAATCGAGAAAAGAAACGCAATTGGTTTTAATTATAAAATTTGTTAATTTTATTTAATGAGAGCTCCGGTTCCCGAGAGGTTTTATTTTTATTTTATTAGGTTATCTCAAAAAGAAATTAATTTCAACCAAATGAAATGTGGCAAGTATGAATACCACCTTGCGTGTCCAAAGAAAAGATAAGAGAGATTTTTTGTATGACGCACTTCTTTTTATGTCATTCCAAAGTCTCCAAATTTGATTCCAATTCGCCATCACTTCTCTTTCTTCGTTTTTTTTCCTCCTCGTGGTTATACGTCAAATATCAGCATTACCTTTCATTTCGCCATCAATGCCCTAAACCACATGTTCATTCGCCCAAGTGTCATAAATTCGACGACTAAATTTATTTCAACGATTCGTCGCAACATCTGACATTCGTAAAATTATGTTTTATGAATCCAAAATTCTGAGGTTTTATATAATTAAAATACAATGTCTGCTTAATTTCGTCATGAAAAACATCTTTGAAATGTTTTCTTATTCAATAAATCTTTTTGAAATGTTTTTGAAACTTGTCGCTTCTCGTGATTATTTCGTGTAGATATATTACACTTCATATCCCTTGTCATTTGTCCCAAAACCTTGAAAATCTTCAAAAACCGCATTTGAGCCTAAATCGCCGAAATTATCATTGTAATGTTTCAAAGAGTACGAAATTATAAAAATTATTATTCTTTTTTTTTAGACAGATTGCTTTTTACTCCATTTTCTAGTTCATGCGGCTGCCGGCCGCGCCCAGCCCAATGTTGCTCTAAAAATTTCATCAAAACTCCTATTTCAAAATCTCCTTAACTTCTTCTAAATGTATCATCTTCATTTTGTTCGTCAATTTTCCTTTGATTTTTGTTTTTTAAGTGGTAACGCTGATAAACACCGTCAACGATAATTCTACCATTCTTCATTTGATTTCATTTTTGTTTTTCTGTCTGCCAATCCAATAAAACTGTCGAATTTCGCGTTTCTATTGTTTTTTTTTTTAATTCTTCTTTCTAAGAAGATAATTAAAGCGTTGTATTTTCCCTCCAAGTCATGCACATTTCTTTAGTCATAAATTGCTTTGATGTTCATAGCTCCAAAAAAATCATTACAAAGCTATAAAGAAAAACATTAAGTTCTGAGACATAGAAGCAATAACTAATATTCTATTGTATCTCGGTTATAAAAATAAAGATGTTTATTATAAAACTCGAAATCTATTATATCAAAAAAAAAAAAAAAAAAAAAAAAACAACAACAAACACTCCGATAAAAATGTGTATGTATCGCTATCTGAATGCTGAATGTTAATATCTATTCTCAATTCCTTTACTGCGTTCTTTCTGTTTTGCAATCCACTCGAATCCGACTAAGTAAATATAAAAAAAAAAAAAACATTGAATGTCTTCCTTTACTTTTGACTTGCGATTGCGACTTGCTTCTTGCGATGTACACTGTGCATTTATGTACGTTCGTACAATAAAGGCAAGTTATAGATTCGTTAAATAAATGTAATGTCTTACCTGTATGTATTTAATAACTATATCTAAGCGAATAACCGCAAACGAAAATTTAATTTTTCTCAAAAACGGTTTAAACGATTTTAATAAAAAAAAATTCAATTTCTTTTGTTGTCAATGGTTTTAAAATTTGAATTAATTATTCACAAAAAGCTTATAAAATCTTACGTTTTTGCTCACAAAAGACTCAATAGGTGATGCAATGTATACAAAGTTTAATTTTCGAGTAGTTCTGTTATTCATAAGCAAAATTGAAATGAGTTAAGTTTCCGACTTCAATGGTGAAGCGAAATCCTGAAGTAAATAACCAATAGGGTATTTTCGCAGTTCGATTGCTGACTTGATCGCCTACTTTAAAGATATAATTCGTGTTCATTAAATTACTTCTCACTTAAATAACTTGTTCACGCCGCATATAAAACCCGGTTATAGGGAAAAGCTCAAAAAAGTATGTACTGAGACGGAGCTCTCACTTATACAGTTGAACTCCATGTTGTTCTTGGTCATCAAAAGCGTCTTGCCCTCTGCGGTAAGGTCTTATTTCATAGCTCAGCATTTGGTATCTGTTGTATTTTTTTTTTAAAGTATATTCTGATAGGTACAGGAAAAAGGACTTCAAATGCCCGATTGGCTTTGTTTATTCTATCTGCATTTACTTTCTTCCGCATGAATACCTTAAGCAACAAGCGATCTCCAGCGATCGAAGGACTCTTCAAAATCTACGAACTTGGGGCCTTTCCAAAATCCTGAACTTTAAAATTAGACTATTGTTCCAGATAATTACCACTAGGAAAACCTATTTGGTGCCTCTTGAGCATATATTCTATCCGGGATTGCATTCTCTCTAAGATATTGATTGCCTGTCACTTCGGGAATACGGACAAAACGTAAATATCGCCCTAGCTATTGTAGTTTTTGAGGTCACTCTTCTTTGGCAACTTGGCAATAACCCCATCCTTCAATTCTCTATACGAAAAGCTTTGTTTTCCGCCTCTACCAGTGGTAACAAAATAAAAAACAGCAAGGGGTAAAGTCTTTTGTAAAAATCCTTTTGGCTTTTAATGTTTCGCAAAAAGACGTCTTCGAATGCTTTCTTTTTTGTCAAAAAATCAGCACGTTTTATTGACATGAGTTATGTCTTAAAACATTGTCAATATTGTGACCTACGAGTAACTACGTGCAACTCGCTTGTACACTTTTTTTTTTAATATAAAATTCTGATTGTGTGTATTTTTTTTTCTGATTCTCACAAAATAAAGAAGTGATTCAACAATTTGTGTAATTCAAGTATTTTGTCTTCCCTTCTGAAGGAACATTATATTTCCGTTCCCTCTTATTTTATTTTTAATAACTAAAGACATATGAGTCAAAAATGAACCATGAAAACATTGCCACTTTCAATTCCCCCTTATTTTTTATTTATTTTGTGTATTCCTTAATCTTTTGTGCAGGAACACGTGCAAGGGAAGACATACCAACACACAAGACGTACATATTTTCAGTATATTTTAAGGGATGAATAATGGAATTTTTTGGAAAGTTTATTTCTGTCCTACATTGTATAGAAGGTCGAGTTTAATGACGTGAAAAATATTCCTTCACGGGATTATTTCGAGATGATTTCACGTTTGATTTTTTTAAGATTTAAAAGCGTTGCATACGTGTTGGCTTTGCTTATATGCGGTATTCATGTGATTTTTGAAATTTGTAGCATACGTACTTCGTTTGGGAGAAGAATGTTCATCGGCTTGTGACCACAAATTTATGATAATGTATTTAAGTTAATTATTGTTGACTGGATCTTGTTAAAGAAACAAGAGTCCCATCATTGGGTTCAATTAAGGGTATATGTATATGGTAATATGTCATTATGTCAGAAGTAATATAAATTACTTGGAGTGGTATTTTACTTAATCAAATGGAATTAAGTCAATTTTATTAAACAAGATGAAGAATGACTTGTAACAGTCTGGAGCAGTGGGAAATTAAGGTTAACATAAGTTCAAAGAAAATATAGACTTGCTCTAAATCGGACTATTAATATTTATTAACATTTCAAAACATACCTACTTGATTTGTGTATTCTCAAATCAATTTGGTGGCTTTATGTAATTTGATCAGTTTTGAGAAATTTTACATTTGATGTCTGGAAGCAAATTCTTTTCTCAGATAAAATGCGACTAATTTTTACTTGCTCAATAGGGCAAGTTGTATTAGTTTCGTTTAAAAAAAAAATTTTCGCGGTTCTAATAAAACCTGATATTATAGAGAAGCCCAAAAAAGTAGGTTTCGTCATGCCGTCGCGTCCGTCGGTCTGTCTGTGCGTATATGCGGTTGTCTGTTCACCGAGCTACAGCCTAAAAAGTTTGACTGATTTTCTTCAAACTTCGTGTGTAGCCTTTTTTGGTGATTCCCTAGAGTAGGAATTCAAATTTTTGTTTTAGCCCGGCTATAACGGGTACCTCCAATATAACAATTTTAGTTTTTCCAAATTTTCTCGAAAACGGCTCTTACGATTTTGATGAAACTTTGTGACCATTATATTTATAGTATTGTTCAAACAACATTTCAGGTTTTTGGCTAAAAATTCACATAACAGAGAATTGGTTTTAATGATTCTTACAAATTTGGCCATACATTTATAACGGCTTACCAGATTTCCTTTAAATTTGGTGTGGCACTTTAATTAGACAATTAACATAAGATGGCATTTTAAGTTTTTGGCTAAACAACGGTTTTATGATAGGTACCATACAACTTGATTTCTTGTTAAGGCCATTCTTCGATATCTTTTGCCTTTTTATATAATTAAATAAATTTAATTTTTCGTAATCTCATAGATTGCTACAAGAGCAAGTTCGTGCGACCGAGTCATGCATTTTATTAACACTACAGATGAAACAAAATGCGTTGAGAGGAAGTGGACAAAGATTTTTCTAAAGAATCTGTTACTTCATAAAATGGGTAAAAAATTCTACCAAAAAACTTTAAAACGCACTTTCATATACACAGCTGATTTTAATATTGTGCTTTATGAGGAAGTATAAAACGCCCAGACAATTCCATCAGATTAATTTTTTTTTTTACAAATCTACGCAATATCTGATGGAACCCAATTTACATGTGTTAAATTTTTATGATATTGCTCTACAAAATATTTTTGTCAAATGGAATTAAATTACAGTGAAATGAATACAATGAATTCATAGTTTACCAACAGTTTTACTATATTCTAATGGGCGTAACTATTCTTTCCCAGAACCTTAACATTATGCTTTATAGTGTCAAATGGTATTATTGCTCTGGAAAACCTGTATCTTCTCTTGTGTCACAGAACTGAATCTAAGGTCATTTCGATAAACTTTATGTTACCCTTGTTTCTATTTAAAGAAGATTTTCCAAAGATACTTGATACATTAGGAAGAAAAGACAGGAAATATAGGGAGGGAAAACGTATAATTTGATCTTTCCTTTTAGAGAGGGGTATAGGTAGGTAGTTTTTTCTTTATTATTAAAACAACAATGCCCAAAATATGAAACTATGAAACACGTGTGTTTGATTTTAACAAGAGATTTTTTAATACTTTTGCGCACCTAAACTCGTTAGTTTGCCGTTCAGTGGATTCGAAGTGAATGTTTTTTCGGTGGCGAAACTGTGGTTTGGTAAGAGGTACTAGCTTTCGGTTTTGTCTTTTACTTTTTATATTCACTCTATCATATGAAATTTAAAGAGAATGCTAGATAACAATTTGATGAATTTTCCCGTGAATTTTTGATGGATAAGCGTATCACATTTTTTGATTGTTTTCATTTAAATAAATAAAAAGAAATCATTCAATCATTCGGATGATGATTTCAATTTCAAATATTCGCTGAAAATTTTTTTAATTGATTGGAAATATTGGATAAACTTATCTGAATCTGAATCTGAAGACAAATGAAAGCAAGTCGGAAAGATGATATCGATTTGTAAACGACTCGGTTCGAATTCTCTTATTGATGCCACTTTGCCTTTAAACTCAAATAGTGGATGGATTTATTAATCATAAAATGAACTATCACCGATTTTTCAACTAATCTTACCGTTTTTCATAATTTTGTTTGACAAGAATGTGAAGCAATATGTTTCTGAAGATGAAAGAGAAAACGAAATTTTTGGGGAAAAATCTTTAAATTTAACTGAAAGAAATTGTGAAGTATAATAAAATTATATTATTACGAAATTCCGGATTGAAAACAATTTTTGTGTTATTTCCGGAAAGGTTTGTTATTTTTTTTTATTTATTTAAATTGAAAAGGTATATTTTATGTTCAACTCTTATTCGTTACATTCCAGAAAACTTTCTTGTTTTTTTCTGTTTTCAGTTTAAACTTATCTCTGCTTTTCAACATTTCTAAAGCTGTCACTTATACTCATTACTCACCTCATTTCTATAATGAATTAACAGTTTTGCAACACTATCAAATTATACCTTAGACCTTGAGTTATATTAAACTATGTTGAAAATAGCTGACTTAGTTATTTGATGAGTAGTTATACATACAAATGCTCTTGGAACAAACAATCATGGTGATCGCTTTTTGTTTGAATAGTAAATGCATAGTAAAAAGAAAAAACTTTCTTGCTACTTAATAGGTGTTGGATACGAGATATCCGGCGTCACAAAATCCTTTGTAACGAAATCAAGCGTTACGAAATCCTGGAAAACAAAATCCTACACCAGAAAATCCTGCATAACAATATCCTGTATAACAATATCCCGCAGTTTTACTACTTTTCTGAATATAGTACTATTTTCTATTAAACAGTACCTACCTGTGTGGCCCGTTTCGCGGGTTCAAGGATTTTAATTCCCTTTCTGTAGTCAGTCTGCGCTCACATAACTTCGTTGCTCCGCTAAGGGTTTGTCCAGTCGTCTAGCAGGCGCCTTTGTCAGCAGTTTTGTATGCCTCAAAAAATAAGAATCAACAAGTACCATAAATCAGTTACAACATGAAGAAATTCAAAAATAGTATTTGAATTCACGTCATAGTACTTATTAAAAAAGTATTGAAAAATCCCGCAGCCCGCAAAAAAGTAGTAAATTTCTGCAGGATATCGTGCTGCGGGATTTCGTGATTTTATTTTTTTTTTTAAATTAAATTTTCACATTTTTTTTTTGTATTTTCTGCGGGATTTCGTTACACGGGATATTGTTTCGCGGGATATAGTTATGTTCCCCTCTAATAGTTTTAGCTTTTTTCCAATCTTGATTCTACTCTAAAAGTTTAATGGTGATTTATCGTTCGTCAAATGTTTCTTTCAGTAAATTAATTGTATCGCGTGTATTTTGGCATGTGGCTGATGAATTTTTCGATGTTTTCAAAAATATATTTGATTTGCCAAACCGAACTAACATTAATACAACCGAGAACTGAACCCCGAGTGTCACAAAAAACAGTTTTGCCAATTTAAAATTATCCACCCTTTAGTTTATATTTTTCCTTAGATATAATTCTGATGATGTAGATGTATATTTTGCAAATTGTTTATAGTGGGGGAAATCATGTTTCATATTTGCATTTTAAGAAAAGTTGAAAAAGGTCGTTTTTTTTTTAAACATCACCCATTTTATTTTTAATCGTATGTATAATCGATCTGTACCATCGTCATCTATTTTTGGGGTAAAGTCAATGGTATATAATACCCCGGCCTTAGTCAACATGTCTACCCAGCCAGTCATATAGTTTGGGCTAACTACCGCGAGTTTAGCACATCAAATTTTTTTCAGATCTTCTTATGCTTGGTGGTCACTGATATAGTTGGGTTTTTCCGGACTGGCTTCGAAGATTCTTATAATAGATAGAACATTTTTCTCCATTTCAACCATTGTAGTTGTTGCATACGCAAAGGATCTTGTTCATTAATAAACACATAAACTGTACCAAAAATCAACAGAAAAATGTTCGCTCAAAGTGACCAAGAACTTTCTTACTTGATCTTGACAATGTCCACGTTTCAGCACCACAAATTAAGATTCGGATGATCTGTGTTTTATATACTTCAATAGTGATAATTATATTCTTCGAATAAGGAACTTGGTCACTTAGGTCTTTATCGTAGGTTACAGCTCAGAGTCAAGGTTCACAAAGTCATTTACTACTTCGATATAACAGTTGTTCAACATTAAGTTAGGAAGTAGTTTTCATTGAAGTTAAGCATTTCTTGATGATAAAACACGTCATACCCTCATTAACCACTAAAACTAGACCCACTTCTTTCATCAGCCGTTAACCAATAATACAATTTATAAAAATCAGGGTGATTCCTTTTATTTCCAACATACTTCTAGGGGTGATTTGTCAAGATGAGATAAGGAAAACATTTTATGGGATGAAAGATCCATTATCTGGTTTTATCAACTCATATAGCTTTTTTTTTCCTGCAAGGGTATAACTTTTGAACCCGACTTGACACCTTTGTTTTTTTTAACTTAGACCACAAACAATTTTAGTTGAACTAAATGACATTTTGAATCAAGCTCCTGTTCTTACGATTTAAGAACGAACTTTCACCTCAAATCTTGAGTCAAATTCTAATTTAATGAAGAATAGACCATACGGCAATATCAAAATAATATAACTCTATTTATAAATCTATGAGGCGAGTGATTGGACACCCCGATTTATAGTTTGACCTATTACCCTTGGAAAAGTAGAAACATCTGTTTATTTTCACTTCTACGAATTCGAAAAAGATCACAACTAAATTTATCGACTTTAAAAATATAAAATTGACTTAGCTTGACATGACAACCAACTTAATTAAATGATCAAAATTTTCCTGCTGGCTCAAAA
The DNA here is from genome assembly GCA_951217065.1 of Baccha elongata. NCBI lineage: Eukaryota > Metazoa > Arthropoda > Insecta > Diptera > Syrphidae > Baccha > Baccha elongata. Next base: position 92,857,556 of record OX578272.1, read on the forward strand.
ATTGCATCAAATTACTTTGAATTAAAATAATTTTAAACCAACAAATTTGATTAAATAATTTTTTAACAAAATCTTTTCTTTTAGACCACTTTCATAATCACCAGCACCATCATGCTAGATGTTGCTGTTTGAACCTTTTTTAATTTGTCTAGGTATGTTATATTTGTTTGTTTTAGGGTGAGAAACCACACAGTGGTTAGAATAGGGTGAAAAACGACTGTGTGTACCTTTTTCTATACCATCATCTTAGGCTGATACTCCATTTTTTTTACATGAAAAACTGTGTTTTCTTCACAGTTTTTTTTATCTCTAATGTTTTAATTTCCAGTTGAGCACGATGTATGGTTTGCTTTTGCGATCGAGATACAGACAAGTTTACTTCCTTACTTTTCCTCACAATTTTATTATATCATTAAAATAATATTTTTACATGCCTTAGTGGTTGAATGCGAGGTTGAATGTTTCAAAGAACGGACAGTTACTAGACTATGTATTTATAGTGACTTTTCTTAAGCGTTCCACCAACTCTCCTAGTTTATAATTTTAAAATAATAAGGCTTTTGGATTATCTGCTGGGTTTATTAATTGGATACATGTATCGTTATTTCCAAAATAAATCCTGATAGTAAAATTCTGATAAAGCTGATACAGTCTCTAAATCTTTTCTGGTTCTAGTTCCGAACTTGTGGTTTGGTCTGTCTTAGCTTAGGAAGTCCCGTCGAGGTCTTTCTTATTTTAAATGCTATTGATTCAGTTTCTTATAAAGTTTTCGCTTAAACAGCAATAAGATGTTGGTCTTATGAGTGTTGTTATCCTTATATTTTGCCAGAATGTCTTCCTTTTCATTATTTGAAATATTTTATAGGAGCGATATTGTGCCAAACGAAGCCTTAAAATCTAAATCTATTTGGGGTAATCGGAATCTTTTTTTTGTCTACGGAATATTTCTATTCGAGAAATCAGTATTGGAAACTTCATAAAATTAAGGAAAAACTCCGAGGCAAAAAGCTATTCCCGATAGGGCTGATTATTTCATCTATTGTTTAAAGTCATAATCGAAAACCAGCTTGAAAGAAGTTCATTAGATTATTTGTTTCCAATAAGTTTGTTTCTCAATACTGAAAGTGTTTAAGTTAATACTACCGTAATTTTCTGGAACATTGTTTTTTAATTGGACATTTTATAGACTTAAAAAAAAAATTCTGAAACTATTACTTCATTCAAAAGTTAACAAAAAAAAAGGTTTTCTAAAAACGTGTATTGTCACTTAACCATCCGATTAAAAAATTTAAATTAAGGGAAAGGGTACCTAATAGACATTTAAAGTCAAATTATGCTTAAATTAAATGCAGATGTATCTGCGCTCATTGATGAACAGGAAGAAGGTTTACAACCACCCAACAAACAGACCCTACGTCAAAATTTGTTTGAGTATCTCCCAACGTTGCTTAATTCCATTGCTTGATTTTGCAAACACTTTTATATTCTTTGTTATTGGCAAGATACAGAGATTAAAAAAAAAAAAAAATTGGTATTCCTATAGCTTTGAAACCCAAAAAGACTTATTTCGAAGCTGATAATATTGCCTTGCCAGTCATAAGTAACCTACGATTTTATTGCACAGGAGTTGCTATTTTTTAAGAGTTCTGTTCCAGAAAAACTAGGACTAAAATGGCAGCTTGTTCGATTTTAGTTAGTATGGATGAAAATCTCTCAGAAAAAGTGAAACTCCGAAAATTTGTGGGAAGGCATTGAAAAACAAAGTTGACCAATTCTTTAAACTTCAGAAGCATATGTTCTTTTAATTTCAAGTGAAATTGTGCGGTTCAATACCTATGTTTCCGATCTGCAAATCTTGCCTAAAATACTTAAAACAAAATCAAAGTAAAACATTGGAAGTTTGAGTTTTGTTTTTTTTGTTTTTTTTTTTTTTTTTTCTGAAAATTATATTTCTTCCCAAAGAAATTTCTTGGACTGAAATTATCAGCATGAGGAAATTTTGTATTCTCTGCCATCAAAAACTACGAAGTTTGCCAGTTTTCGTCAAAATTCGTTGATTTTCTTAGTTTTGGAACATGCCTAAGATGTGCGTAGATCTGATTGTTAAAATACCTATCAGAACAATTTCTTCCGCAATATGCTCACAAAAGAAATTCTTTAACTCAGAGAATAGTTATCAATATGCGTATAGGTATGTTGTCTTATTTCCACATAACATCTTGTTCAACTAAAAATTACATAATTTCTAAATAAAAAGTTGTCTATTCCTTTTAATTGCAGTTTTCCGGAATCTCTCAATATTTTTTTTATCTCGAAAAAGCAGCTCTTTGTCTTAGTTTAAACAAATTCTGAAAAAAAAAAATTAATCCTCCGTCCTTCATAGACAAAAATTTCACAAATTTCTCATTTTTTTAACATTGGCTATTGATTGATTTTCACAATTATTCGTATATGAAATATTTCTCTATATCAATACAAATGCATATACCTACTTACCTACCCCACCTAGGTACCTATACAGTTGTAAACTTTCAATCCATTATACCTAGGTATATTTCATTTAACAATCATGAGAGACTTTTTTTTGTAATCTATAAACATTTGAAATTTCAAACAAAAAACCTCATAAATTCTAAATAAATTTAATTATGAAAATAACTCAAACATCAACAAATTCAGCAATGCAAAAATTTACAATAAATTTTATATTGATTTGATTTTGTGTCCAAGTAAATAAAAAAATAAAAAAATCCTACAATTAAATTATCTCATCGCAAGGGGCAATCATAACATTTATACATTCCCGCTTCGGTTATTTTAATAATGTTAATTCGTTTGCATTTAAATTGTTTATCCTCAACGAACGCCAATCATCATCGATGTATATTATTCCCCCCTTAGGGCAGCATAGCACATTCAGCAGTACCTACCTACCTATCTACCTATACCAAACACACAGCACAAGGATTAATGTATTTTATCGATTTTTCATGCAGCAGCAGGAAGGGTCTTTCTACCTTTCCCCTTCAAATTCTCATTGCCATAGCCACAGCCCATGACATCAACTCCTCTCTCTATATATAGATGGTACCCTCCTCATTCCACTGACCTGATACCTGTACCCTGTACCCCATTATTCGCATCGGGACAACACAACACAACAAACTGTCAAGCTATACACAGAATTTCAAAAATATATTGCATCATTGAAAGGTTGGAGTTTGTGAAATAAAAAATTAAAAATTTTGTTCCCAAACACATCATCATCATCATAAAAAAAAATTAAAAAATGAAATAAAATACTTTTCTGCTGCATTAAAATAAAATTTCTCCCAATGTACATGAGAAGGTGGTGGGGTAGGGTACCCTCCATTAAACCCAACCCCTCTCGTCATGTTAAAAAAAAAACAACACTAAAATAAACATAAAATATTCGCCATTATTATTTCGCGATGTTTATTCGTTTTTATATTTTTTTTATATCGTCCCGTTTCAGAGTCGATTTTTTAAACGGATTTTCAAAATAAAGAACCAACAAAAAATAATATATTTGTTATGCCTTTTTTGACTGTGAAAAAATCCTTTTAACAAGAGCACCATCCTCCCTCTGGTTGTGGGTTGGCTTGAAGCCACCACCCCAACCACGTTGTACCCCATATTTCGCCAAACCAACCTATATGTTGGTTTTTTTTATGACTCAAAACTATTTTCATTCATTTTTTTGTTTTGTTCTTTTTTTCTGTTTTGCTTCCGTTGTCCTGAATTCGACACTGCCATTCTCTCAACATACAACCGGAGATTACACTTTTTTCGATTTCTTTTTTAACTCTGCTTTTTTAACTGTACTTTTTTTTTTTTTTTAATTTCATTTGCCTGCTGTTTACTACAGCTGTATAGAGCAAGCTGCAGGTTGTTTCAGTTGTTCTTTCATTCTCGCATTGCTTTCGTCTGTTGGTTTGACTGTCTAGTATAGTGGTTGTGTCGGACGAAATTCGGGCCACACTCTCTATACTCCACTCACAGAGATATTGCTCATTCTTATGCCTGCTTGTACTCCTGATTCCATTCCCTTACTTTTTTTTTCATTTTTTTGCAAACCCCCAAACCACCCAACCCCCATCATCATTGCCCTCCATAACTACTCTGTTCAACGGTTGTTTGCTGCATTAAAAGGACAAGCAAACAGCAAAAAATTCAACAAAAATTTCGAAAAAAATGAAAAATGATAAAAAAATACAACTCACCCCCCCTAAACCCTTCCATATAAAGCAATAACAACAAAAGAGTGGACGTCGAAAAAAATATACATACCTCATCGATCGCTGCTTCACTCCTCTTTAATAAAAAGGACCAACACACATTTTTTTCGCTGATTGGCAACATATCGAAGCACAACCCTTAATTATAAAAAAATAATTGTCTACCCCCGGTTGAGTACAATATATTTTATAGGTAGGTTTGTACATATATATGTATTGGATCATCCCATTATAATTTTTACCATCATCAGTAAATGAGGGGAACAACTGCCCCCCTTATACCTCATACGTACATATATAATATTTATGTGTGTCCCAAAAAAAGAAATAACATGCGGAGCGGACCAAGCCCCGAATCCGATCCAATTAAACAAAATAAGTTGCAGAAAAAAATATTATTTATTTTCCTACAAAAATTATATACCTACCCAGAGCGGAACAGAAATCCCGAAAAAAAAATTAAAATAAAGGGGTGTGCTTGAACCCCTTTTTTTGTCGCACTTGTCGCAAATATGTATGCAATTCGTAAAAATTATAATAGTCTCTACCTCGTTCCGAGACTCTTGTATCATATGACAAGAGTACTGCTTTTGTATACAAAGATATCAGCATGCAGGTATGTTGTGTCCTGTCCGCCAATCCTTCCGATAAGAATGAAAAAAGAAAAATTCAAAAATCGAAAAACTGTCAATAAAGCAAAAATAATATATCGCACTGTGAGTGTTCCGTTTTCATGTTTTTGAGATTTTCGTTTTTTGCTTTAAAAAAAACTGTATTTTTGGGCGAACTTTTGCATCTTTTTTGGTACAAAAAAAAGGTCTCTCATATACCTACCTACTTGTATATCGGCGGGCAATCATCATTCTGACTGCCCTCCAAAAGCAGCATCATAACCCAAGAGCTTCGCCATTCACCACCCAGCTAGATTTTCGTTTCAAAAAAAATATCAACCCACAATGGGCCACCCTCTGGGTTCGAAGATAAAACAAAAAAAAAACGAATCCACGACAACGAGGACGACCGACGAAAATCAAACTGCCAACTGACGTAAAGCGGAAGTATGCAAAAGAGAGAAGCGGTAAAAATAGTGTGAGTGGGTGGGGTGGAGGGTTTTTAACCAAAAAAAAATGATTAAGGGTGGAAAAAAATCAGAAATGAAATCAAAAAGAAATAAAGGGACAACTTTACTACCCCACCATAACTCCTTCAAAACGCCCGTCCGTCCATCGTCCGCCACTTCACTCGCCGCTACCATCGCCAATGTGTTGCTGTGTACCCCACATTATAGTCAGCCAACCGTCATCAGGCTGGTAGCCAGCTAACCATTGAGCTGCCTCTATCCCAAGTACTCATCACCAGTCCACAACTATATCTAGGTAGAGGTATGTTGTTGTTTTTAACGGTATAAGAACGACACGACGACGTATACTACATACACACTCTCTGCTGTGACCGTGTTGTATACCAGGATCATTCATTCCATAGTCATCATGCGGCTCTAAACCTAAATCTAAAAGGACCACCCAACCTCCGACCTGATACGTCACCCGTCTCATCATCATCATCATCATATCGTCCTGATGATGGTATCCGTATAGAGTCCTGCTACAACATAAAACCATAGGTACTGCTTTTCTACTACTGTATACTGTGCCTCAAAACACAACACAACTGTGGAACACCCAAAAACCTAAAGTGGCCAAAACAATTGAATTTTTATTTTGACATAGTTCTTGTTTTTTTTTATCGCCCCGTGTCGTCTATGACACACACCATACAGCACCTTTAAAAGAGAAAAATAGGTTAAATAGACGCAGTTGCATGTTGGTTGGAATTAAAATGAATGATTGGGGTTGCAGTTGGCAGTGCAACCAAAAAATCTTCATGGGCTTGCACTTGGTTTGGGTTAAAAAGGTGTTTTTTTTTTTTTGGTATACAAGTCTCAAAATTTGATAGAATGTTTCAACGATAACAATATAACAAAACCAGTCTGTGATTTTATTTTATGTTTTCGTTTTTTTTCCTAAATCAATCGAAAATAAATGCTTCCATTTTGAATCCACCATTTTGAATTTCTTATACATATGTTATGTATTTAGATTGATTTGATTGATTACTTTATTAGAATTTATATGAAGTCGAAAAAGAATATTGTTTACCAGTAAATAAATGTTTTAAAATCTACAGAACTTTTTCTTTCGCATAAATCCATAATTTGACGATGGTGCAATTCAGACGCACAAGTAGTATGTTGAGTTGGTGCTGGAATGCAGCGATTTTTCGACACCTGCATGTTTTCTTTTGAACCAACACAAACAGAAATGGCTCAACGTGAGCATAAAGACTCGTGCCATTGCCACGCCAGTTCCGTCCCACAAGTGGCTTAAATGAGTGGCGCGCCACCACCACACAATTATAATATGACAGTTATGTGTGAAGTGGATCATGTTATGTTAAGTTTCCAAACTTGTAATAAAACTTTTATGTTAATTTAAGCTCTCTACTTTATTATTCTGTTAAATCTAACCCTCTCGAGAACAAAACATTTATGAAGAATTTTCAATGTTGAACAATTATGTACATCAACGATTGTAAAATCACAAAAATACGTATTGCTGGAAAAGAGTTGAAGTCTTACTACATAACGAAACTTTTTAATGTCCCTTTTAATTGAATAAGGGTTCTTTCTACTTTGAAATTTGTTGGCTCTTAACACGTGTTCAGACCCACAAAATCAAATCTTCATTCTTAATACTGAATCCACAATGTCTTAACACTGAAGCTCTACCAAATGCTTTTGTGTGTTCATCACTTTCCAAGAACTTTCATTTAATTTCCTATTATTCAATCAGTGGCTTAGAATCCCTTAAAGGTTATTACAGGAGATCAAAAAAACGTAAACATTAGCCTCGAAAATCATGTTAGAGCATGCAAAAGCATTATCTAGTTGTATGTTAGATACCTGGATAAAATTTTGTTTGCTAAATTTGAGTTACAAAACCTATATTCAAAATATGTTTAACTGACTTCTCAAAAACTAGAAAACAAAATACTAGAGAAAAAAATGTACATGTAGCTTAAGTAAACGTAAGATAGTTTTTTATTTAATTCTTCTTAACATTTCGACAGTTGTTTTTGTGCCGGTAACAGTTAAGGAGTTAAAAGTTTGTTACCTAATTAGTAACTACAATAAGTATGATTGATGATCGTTATGGTTGACAACCCTGTCATCAAAACTTACATCTTTCACTTAATTACCAAAGCAATTTTTAGTCACAATAGTTAGTACCTACTACCCAGGCATGTGCTTTACTTGTGCTAACAATCATTTTCTCTAACTTTTTCCTTGATTTGACATAGTCGACTAGTTTCTTTTTTCTTTTGCTAAAATTAGATTGATGCCCAGCTGCTCAAAACACTTAACGCCCTGCCGCTGGCCATGCACCAATAATTACATTTCATACTGCCCTTCGCTATGCTTGCATTAGTTTTAATTTTTAAATCTGGATCGGTCCATACACACCAAACAGGGAAACTGCCAGAAAAAATCCTTTCCAACGGATACGGCTGATTATTCTTAAATTATATTATTTTTTTCTAATAAAAGAAAATTGTGACCTTATTTGAAACCTGAGCAATTCATTTTGACGATGTCTTAAATGACTTTGAAAAATAAAAAAAAAATATTTTTCGTTTCCCAAACAGATGCTTTGAATTATTTCCAAAAATAGACATTGGTTTCCTTGAACGTGCTTCCAAAAATATGTTTAGTTCAAAAACAGATGCAATGAAAGATTTTCTAAAAATAATTTTGTTTATGGAGTTTCTTTTGGCACTTTTTTTGAACTTAACATTAAAAAAAAATAAAAGTGTATTGTGAAAGTTTTCTTAAAATTCTTGCAATTATTTCTCGGGCACATGACATTTTCAGAAGAGAAACATCTGATTATGCCTCCAGTTCAACATCCGTGTCCAAACAGTAACACGTTGCAGATGCATTCAAGAATCACATGTCAACTCTTCATTAGAAATTTACACGAAAAATAGCTCTAAAACCACCCAAGCCTATCATGACGTTTTGGCCGAGTCAATGATTTTGAGATTATTTTCTCGTTGGTAGCGTATATGTCGTCCATATAAATACTTCTGTACGAGCAGCAATTTTTTAAGATGATGAGGATGTGTTCGTGTTCCAAGTATGCTGTCCTTTGGTCCGCAGTGTAGGTGCTGAACACAAATGGTCCCGGTTAAGACCCTTGTATTCCTGCCCTAATTTTATAACGGGTTAACTTTTATGGGTTAAGAAATTATATCTATTAAGCATGGGAAACCAATTTGCATGAACTATGTATGTGTCACTCTGTCAAACCACTTTTCTATGTTCATATGAGACGCGATGGTTGTTTCCTTCCTGTCCTTAGTTCAGCTAACATAAGCGCTCTCTAAGAGTACTCTCGTGATTACACAGGTAATCAATTGAGGACGCCTCACTTCAAGCGGGTGAAATTTTTGTGAAGTGAGAATTGGAACTGGAACAGTACTCACGCTTCCGATGTTTACAATTCGAAGCTGCCTCACGATAGTACTCACCCCTCATCTTTCTCGCCTACGAACTCTCGTCAGTCCGGTCTCAAATTTCCCAGTCTAAACACGGTCTAATGACATCTAGGACTATCTAAACTCAATGACTAGTTAAACTGACATCTAAGTCTTCAACAAAAATCACATCACCTCACTTGATATAGAGAAAAAGTTAACAAACTTATTTTTTCCTTCATAAAGTGCATCTTATCTTTAGCCACTCGAAATCGACAGTACATTGTAGGTCGCTTTTATCCTTTAGGTTGGGAGTGCAAACCACTAGGCCTTGGTTCCCGTCTGTCATGAGCCTATCGTGCAAAAAAAAATAAGTGTACATAATTATGTAGGTATAAATATATGTTAAAGCATTTTTTAAAAATGACTTGGATTTTACTTTTAAACTTCCAGAAATGTTTAATTTGCATAACTTTGAGCGAAAGCTTTCAAACCTGCTACTTTGTTTCCTTTAGTAATTCCCAAAGAAGTATGTAATATTTTCTTTCCTTTGGACGTATAAATCGTCTAGGTATGAATAAATTACTAAAATAACATTGTATGCCCTTGTTTTCTGTTTATTTTATATGAAAATTTTACTCCTGTTTGGTTGCCTATAGGAGTACTGAATTTTAAAATGCAAATTGTGATGTACTTACGTTACGAATAAATTTAACTCAACCATTACATGGTAACCATTGCGAAAGAAAAACTCGTCACGCAACCAGGATATGACTAATACTTTTTAGCCTGATGGACGGACCTTTGGCGTTGCACGAAGGTCTTCAATCATAATTTGAAAAGTGATTAAAAGTCTAAATGTGTTGGACTTTTAAATTAGAAATGCATTTTCTTACTTGAAGGGCCTTTCATTGCCCTCTAGCAAATGTGTGATGTTCAAAGTTAAAAATAATAATAATATTTAGGAAGAACAACACATTCACTCTTCAAACTAAACAAACTCTTATAAATCATAAAGAAACCATTTTTACATCTTTCAACTCCACTGTGTTTATCATCATCATCCTGATCCACCATCACCGCCACCGCCACATCGTTTGCTACCACCAGCTCTTCCATCATATCTCTCGCTCCAGAAATCCCCCTTGAACTTCCTATCCCAAACAACAACTAAGCACCAGCAGAGCACCATCCTAACCATCACCATTAACATTTTTTTTTTCCTCTAGAAACGGTGGCGGCGGCCGTGGAAAAAAAAGGTTTCTATTTCATCCATCCATCCATCCGTTCATTCGCTCGTCAGTGAGATATTTGCGAAGGTAGAAAATAGACATCCCCTTGACTCTTTCTTCCCGCTATCATACACCCTCTTCTCATTCACATATGTACATCCCCAAGCGGGATAGAAAACAGAGCAAAAAGAAGAAGCACAACAAAAAAAAAATACTAAAACACAAAAAAATAAAAAGGATAAAAATCAGGATACAGCACAGATGATTGAGGTAGTACCAATTCGTAGCGCAATCCATATCCATTTGGGTACGATTCCTTCGAAACCCATGAATGCTTAAGCTTTAAAAATCCAGCATCACGGGATCCTGTTCTTCTTCTTGGATTAATTTTTTTCTTCCATTTCATCCTTTTTTCAATTTTTTTTTTGTTTTTTATATTTTTCATGGTTATTCTGTCGTGTTGCTGCTTATTTTCTACTGCTAAACAATATTTTCTAAGCGTAGATAGATGTTGTTGTTGTTGTTGGGCTTCGGCTACTCTGCTCCTGCTCCTGAATCATCTTCCACCTACCATACTCCATCTTCATGTCCTGCTTCTCTGTTGATTGTTGAAAGGATGTTTTCTTTTGATATGTTACGCTGAGGCGTAATCTGCCCAGCAGGAGATGAGACTATGTGACGTAGTGTTTCTGTGTCGTTCATACGGCTAACTATACATTTATTCTTCAATATGGTATTTGGAAGAATAAAGCTTGAATTGCTTAAGCACATGCATAACGGTACGTGGGTGATAGAGTGTGTTTTGAAATTTGTTTTGAGGATGTACTCGTATATAGTTTGCAGTAGGTGAATGTGAGAATAACACTTTCATGTGGATCATTTGAGGAGAAAAGTTAGAGAATGAAGGTGCAAATTCTATGAATATTAAAGAAGATCTCTCTCTGCAATTTGACTAATTTTTCGAAGTTTAATAGTTAAACTAATGTACGGTAATATGTCACATAAAATTAATAAGGTTAACTGTTTGGTAACAAAACAATTAGACAAAGTTTACCCATGACAAAATAAATCGTGTGTAATTTTCATTCATCTATTGATTGCTCTCTATAAAAGACTTTCGTTCGAATCCAGATTTACAAATAAGTTCTGCAAAACGAATGAAAACATTCATCAATCGGACAATCTGCTTCTTCTTCTTCTTCTTCTTCTTCTTCTTCTTCTTCTTCTTCTTCTTCTTCTTCTTCAAAGATATAAGCTGTGTTCATCGAAGAAATAGTCAGATCAGATCAGATGGGAGCAACACAGATGAGAGAAAATAACAGTGAAACGTCAGATTAAGAGACAAACTTGCATTTCCTCAAGTGCAGAAAATCCTGTTGAAATCTTATCAGCTCTACTTTAGAAAAACTGAATAAACAGCAAATCAAGCACATTTTGATAAGGTTAGAGCAGAAACTGTCTCACTTTTTTACCCAGAGCAATTTACAGCAGTTCACTGAACACGTCTCCTATCATTATCTCGAGCCTGTGGGGTTCGTCGAACTCACAAATCGTCTGGAGACGGTGATCTCAAAGCCTTTCTTTTGTGCATGACAACACCCACTGTTTCGACCGCTCTGATCTTCTCCAGGTCTTCTTACTTCTAATCCAATCGAGCTTTGTTATTTTTCCTGTCATGCGAAGCATTTTAATCTCGACTGCTGTCAATAGTGTTGGAAGAATGACTGCATTTTAGAGCTTTGCTTGTACTTTAGGGGCAGTTTTCGAACAAAGAAAATGGTAAACTTTTCATGCCACTCTATCCATTGAGAAATGTTTGTCGTCATCACAAGATGCTTAGATCCATGTTATCAAAATTTCGGAATTAGACTTATTCTATTATTAGTGGATTAGAAAACTGAAACTGTCAGTATCATTTGCATCAAAAACGATTACCACATCAAGTAATCGTTGCAAGAATGTAGGATCTTCCATCACCATTAAAGTGAAAGTGATTAACTTCCAGGTCCTTCATCTTACCCACATTTGTTTCTCCTTTCATAACTCATTGTTGTCACTCAATGCCACCTTTATAAGGTCTCGTGGTTGCATATTCAATGGTTTTTCAGAATAAATCAACACAAAATGTAAATCCCTTTGATTCATTCTGATTTTTATACTTTGGATATGTTTGTTGTTTAGTTACCCGTAATGAACTGATTGTATTCCCCAAACAACCATCTAGCTATTTCTTCATTGAATGGTTATCAATCGACTTAACTAACCTTATCAATTTTTTTAAATCTTAATTTTTTTTATTACTTGCAAAACAAAATACTCAACATACAATAATTGCTTACCTCTGTTCAACAAAAATGTTCGGTACAAGAAAAGGTGCATTTAGATGATGTAGATGAATGCAATTTGTCCAAAATAGTCCAACAAATTATAAGCACCATTTGAGAACACCAAAAATGGACAGATTTATTCACGTCATTGCAATCAGATTGAGAAGGAAATGTTCTATCTTCCCTAAACTGACAATTTTTGTTGAACAAAGTAAAGTCAAACTTTAAACTTCCAGAAGAAATCACTTATAATACAGACAGACTTTATGAATTATAAATTATATATATAAAACTAAAATGTCATATCTTTAAAACAAATTATGTACCTCCATCACTAACTATATTAAATTTTCTTCTCTTCCAGGCTTTAGATGAATATGACGTTCAAACGGACATTCCACAAGCGATTCAGCTTCTTGGAGAAATGAACAGCAATGTAAAACAAGTGACTGATTTAGTTGAGGGTATGCTGCAACGAGTGAAACGGGGTGAACTTACAACAGAATATGGCTTAAGTTTTCTTGAAGTTAAATATCACATGTTATTGGATTATTTGATTAACCTCACCTATGTTGTTCTTAGAAAGTGTTCAGGTATTAATTGTAGTTTTTTTTTTTTGTTATGTTTTTCTTAACAAAATTTGTATTTATTTTTATAGGAGAAACAATAGAAGGTAATCCATCCATCGAAAGACTAATTGAAATTCGCACAGTGTTGGAGAAAATCCGCCCGATTGATTATAAATTGCGTTATCAAATTGATAAATTAGTTAAAACAGCTGTAACTGGTGTTTCGGATTCATCGGATCCAATTTTGTACAAAGTAAGATAATTTAAATTATAATAAATTTTAAATTGCATGTAGACATCCTTTGAATTTATAGCATTTTCCATTATATATTTAGACTATCTTTATATTCTTTTAATGTAAACTAAAATTGTATATTATTTTTTAAATGCACGATTTTAAGAATCATCATAAATCTCTAGAACCCTCAGCACCTAATCGTGTAAATAATTTTGTCATAGGAACTCTTTCGATCCGGTTGATGATTAAGTAATGCCCTCAGAACTCGTAAGCTCGTTTAATAATGATCCTTTCGGGGTAGAGGATGCCAACAAGCTTTATCGATTCAATCCGGTCAGCAGAAAATGTTGTATAAATCCGCCCGATTGATTAATCTATCAACATACCATGCACCCTTAGAAATCGAAGGACAGTTGTAACCCATTACCATTTATGGTGTTTTATCTCGTCATCTAGACTTTTTTCGCACCACAGCTCCTGAACAAGGATGTATTACAAACAACAATTATCAAAGCCCAAATTTTGCTCGTTATATCTGGCGAGTTTTTCTCTTTTTCCAAGATTAATAAGATATCGAAAACAGCGTGACATTCTATTTTTTGACATCTACATTTGTATCGCCATCAATTGGTACGAAACTTTCTAACCAGTTCGACCGGCTCGATTGTTTTTACGCTATGGCGATCGATTCTTTCACCTGCAGTGATTAATACCTCGTTTAGCCTGTATATTCCATTTGATAAACGCGACTTTGTACAACGAAAAATCTTAATTCTTGTATATCAAATGATTTTGAGGTCATTCCCCTTCCCTCAATTGTTGGTATGGTAAATTTTGTTCTATATATTGGCTCCAAGGATGTATAAGTACGAATGTAAAACTAGAGTAGTTGTTTCTTTTTGATATAGAATATTGAAGTTTTCTAAAAACACAAGTCATTTTTAGTTTTATTTTTCTCTTTAAGTAATGCTTTCTGTCATTCTTCCTACCTTCCTCAAAGTTTCTTAGTCTTTTTATCGGTTATGTTTCTTATTTTTCGTTCAGGTCCATGTGTATTCGTTTTGCTCTGTTAAACAGTGGTATACTATAATAGTATGGCAAAAGTTTTCTTTGTTTCATTTTGGATTTATGCAATACTCAGTTAGTGACGTTACGGTCTTTTAACTATGATTTCTTAATTGCTGTCTTCATGCTGCTACGCCTGGAATAAGTGAAATTGAAGTATGTATTGTGAGGCTTAAAATTGGTATGGCATATAAAGTACAGCGACCTTTTGATTTATTACAAAATCTTAAAGAGTGATGAGAGTCGAGAAGCAATCCAAACTGCATAAGGGCTGTCACTTTTGATTGTCAGTTTAATCACTGAACTAAAAAAATTAGGCAAACAAGTTTCGCAATGTGATCGTTAAGGCGTAGTACACCTTATCGCACTTTATGAATGGCAGCAATGTCTTTCTAGTAGTCCAGTACCCTGCCATTTGAGATAATATACAGCACGACCACCCTTTATCCTACATAGCACTTTCAACGTCAGAACCCTTATTCTCCTCAGTTGGTTAATGAGTTTCCCTATCTAGCATTACCAGAGCCACCATTTAAAGTCCAACATCGTCTGTCGCCACCGTGAAGTTTCAACAATTGGTCCAACATTATCTATCAAATAGCATTTGATCTAGAAAAATCCATGTAAAAATCCAATGAAAGCATCCAGTGCACATTTGATTGATGATGCCCGCATCAATCAAATGTGCACTGGTTCTAAACCGAATATTTCTAGGTGAATAGCTTGAATTACTTTATTCACCTCCATAGGTTCTATTTGTTGATTAAACGAACCTTGACTGCTAATGCCATCCTAAGGCCCCTGAGTAAAACCGACAATACACATTCTTGAGAGTCATTTTCTTAAACGAACCCTTGTTACCAAAACCAACTTATCCATCACTCTCCAGCGTTGTGTACTCAGCATTTCTACCTAGTTGGAACTGTAGGTGCCAATTTTGGCTTTCGTTATGGCAAGTTTTGGTATTGGCTGTCAAGTCACTATAGAGTTGTCGCCTCTTTCCGTTCGCTACCACTTTTTAACATTAAGTAGATGCGTTTAATGGTGCTTGTGTTTTCAAAGTTTTTAATTTCATTTCAATAATACATAGTTTAAATTAGTTTTGTGTTCACCTACTCATAAAAAGTCATTTGTGAATCAAAAGTTCATATTATTAACAACTTTTAAAATTTTTGTGATGATGTACAGCCAAATCCAGAAAATATGCTGACGAATTACGATGAAGATGAATCTGCGTCAAATTCAGAATCAGAATCGGAAGATGATGAAGCAGCGGAAACGGAAGCTGACGGAGCTTCGATGAAACCCAAAAAGTCGCTTACAGCGGCGAAAAGTGGCGTTTACGTGCCGCCTAAAATTAAACCTGTTTACTACGATGGAGATGACAAACCTGCCGATCGAGATAAGAAATTAATTGAGCGTGCTAAAAAGAGGGCTATGACGTAAGAGAAAATCACAACTTTTCTGCTTAATATTTTACAAAATAATAAAATATATTATTTCTTTCAGAACCTCAATGCTGCAAGATTTAAAAGAAGAGTACCTTGATGCACCAACTGAAATCTCGTCCGGCTCTAGAGCCCAGCAAATAATTTCAACAGCACAAAAAGAAAAACAGGAATACGAAGAGGCGTACCTGACACGTCTTCCTGTTACAAAAGCTGAAAAACATCGGCAAAGAAAGCTCACCACACTTGGTAAGTTAAACAAAATATCTTTTGATTCGTCTTTTCTTAAATTTCATTTTTATTTTAGGTACAATTGGTGACGATATTCTAAATGAGATTAGTCGTGATCCAAAATTATCAGCCAGTGGTGGTAATATCAAAAGAAAGAAGAAGGCTGGTAAGAAGCGTGGTGGTAAAAAAAGGAAATTCCATTAGAATTTTTTTTTTTTCGCGAAGAACTTTAATTTTTCTCTTCAATCATTTTCCTACATTTGTTTTGCTTAAAAAATATATTTTAAAACAAATTAATATGTTTTTAGTCTTAAGGTAATAATTGGTTATACCTTTTATGATTATTCAAAAAGAAAACAAAAAAAAAAAAAAAAGAAACAAACAAAAACAAAAAATATTATTTAATGTAGAAGAAAATTTTGAAACAAAAATTAATAAAAGAAAAAAACTGTTTATGAAATACAAAATTATAGCAAACAAAACAAAAATTGTTCGTTCCACAAAAACTCAAAAATGTCTGAATGAAGCACGAATAGATATTAACAAAAAATTATTTTACTTCTTAACAACTTGTTAAGAATTATATTTGTTTTTAAACGTACAACGATTTTGTTTAATTAATTTTCTTTTTTCAATAGACGTTTATTTTTGTTCTGTTTTTATATTCATTAAAAATTTTGTTGATTTATGTAGACAAATTTGTTTCTTTATGAACAAAACAATTTATTATATTAACCTGGTGTGGTTATCCTTAAAAATTCATTTACAACGACTTTGAATTAAAAATGTGTTCTTTTGTAGAAAAAAAAATATTTGATTACATTACCTATTTTGTTTATAAAAAAATTATTTGATTAATCTTAAAAAAAAATTGTTTATTTTATTCTTATTTTTAATGTTTACTTTATAAAATTTTATGTTAAAATAAAATTTTTATAATTATAATTTTCTTTAATAAAAATATTATTTTTTAACATGGTTAAATAACATTTTAGTTTTTTTTTTATTTATAATTTATCTTTTTTTATTTTCGGAGTAGACCGCTTTGCGTTATGAGAGCAAGTGACTTGATTTCGGGGACAAGAATGTAAAAAATTGTTTGAAGATAAGTGTTATGGAAAATCTTAGATCTTTGTGAAACAATGTTCAGTTATTGTTCTTGTTCATCTTGAAAATCTTAGTCTATTGAAAAGGAAAGAACACAAATGTTTTTGTTGTTTCTTTAAGTTGAGAATTTAGTATAAGATTTTTCACTGCCCCACTAATGATATGGTGTTGGTTTTTCCCTACGAACAGAAAAATGTTTTCCATAATTTTGTTGGGAACATTTTTCTGATTTGGTTCTTATAGAAATAAAATGTTCCATCAGTTCTAGAAACATTGAATACTAAGTCGCTCTTTGTTTTGCCTGCAGTCATGGGCGAATCAGTGTCTCAACAAACATATTTTTAAAGATATTGATATGTGGAGCTCACCGCATCCTATTAGGCCTTTCTCTCTTGCAATCTCCAAGTGATACATCCACTACTAGACTGGAGAATTCGTTGTTCATTCATTGTACATGATCTTAATATCCGAGCAATATAATACGTATCCTTCTGGATCGATTCATGTCGCCATAAACGTGTAGCCATCGTCATTCTATCCACTTCATCACACGTAAGTTAGTCTAGTTGTTGTGCTGGTAATACGTGATAATCTAATGCACACCCCAGTGAGTAAGATAGCAAAATAAAAAAGAAAGAAAAATAGTTAAATAGGAGAAGAAGAGTTATTATAATACTGATTAGTATGTGTTATGATGTGTAGCAGGAGTCTTCACCTTGAACCATACTGAATTCTGAGTGAACTTGTGATGTCTTTAAGTAGATTTTTTATAATGTTGTCAATGTTATCGATGAAATAGAATATTTTCCTGGTCCCAGTAAAGCTGGGACATTAACAAAGAAAGTGAGCTGTGTCCTCTTCTGAGGCCTCGTTTTGGAAGACGCTCGACTAGTCTAATGTTTCTATGCACATTTGGCTCATGGGAGGAGTGCGCGTTTTTTACGGGTTAGAATTCCAATAAAAAACGACAGGGTAGGACTGGTTAGACTTAGATAATATTCTGTAGGATTCCAGAAAGCGCTGCAGATCGCTTGGGTGATGGAATTAAATTTTTTCCATTCTTATACTTGATTTGCTTTCCTATTGGAAACGTTTGGGAGTGCAATTTTGTTAATAAATGGAAGAAAAATGTTCGACAATTGGCTTTTGAGAATTTAAAGCTGCTCGAAATTTAAGTATCGTTTTCAATACGATCCGTCGAACCTTTTGGAATCGACTTACTGTATATTTTTTCTTTGAAATGTATTCTGATGTTTTTTTAGGTCATGTGGAATCAAAACTAAAGTATGTGATTTGGGTAGGGTCAATTGCTGACCCGTTTTTGGCCAGTTCATCTGGAATTTTATTGCCATCACAGTGTCCTTGGACGAACCTACAAAGGACTGAGATGGCTCACACAACAAAATGCATATGAAATAATGTTCATGATTGGTTGGTAGTTATTTTCTTTTTGTTCGCATCTGAATGTTTTTCATCCATTGTTTTGGTTGTTTCTAAAAGATGAATTTCTTTTAAACAGAACAGAACAGCGTTTGATATGACGTTAGGTATACTTCTAAGTAAAGTATAAGCAAATGCAAACATGTATTTTTATACGAAGATCGAGAAAAACATAATAAGAACATTGATGCTCGTTTAATATGAAAAATATGGACTTCTCGGTTGATAAACTTAAAAAGAAATCCGAGTAGGGGAAGTGAGAGCTCAGTTCCAGACAAAGTTTGCAGCATTTAAGATTAAAGCTAACAATTATTCATCTTGTCACACACACGTTTACGAAAGTCTGTTGAAATCTGAAAGAATTTTATCCACTTGACCGTAACCGTGGCATACCAATAACGCAAATAGAAACTCCAATCAATTTCTGGAAAGCTATCCAGCTGCATATAAACTTTTTAATATAAGTTAACAAGTTCCTTTAATTTTTTTATTTTAATTTGTATAGTTCCTATTTTCTTACAACTAATTTATATTTTATTTAAGTGTAAATAGACATATTCTTCAGACAAAATTAAAAAAAATAAATTAAAATTTATGAAATAAAAAAAAATATTCTTTAAGAAATAAAAATTAAAATTTAACTTGAGGAAAAAAGTAAAATGTTGAGGCCATTTTCAAATATTATTATTGCTAAATTGACAAATTTTGTTTCCACTCAATGTTAAACAAAATGTTTGTAACAAATTTGATAACATATTTTTGGTATTTTACAAAAATGTATAAACAAAATAATTTTTTTTCCATTAAATCTCTTAAGAAAGATATTTATTGTTTTTTTCTTAATTATTGTACAACTCTTACCTATTTCTCCCTAATTTCCTACCACAACAAATAGATAAAAAAAAATAGCAAATCACACAAATACAAATGAAAAAGAAGCCTTGAATACATATAAAAAAACAAAATATCTGCAAACCAATAAAAACTAAATGAAAAAAAATATTTAGTTGTTTTTAGGAGTAAAATTATGCAATAAAGAATTATTAAAAAATACATAAGTTAAAAAAAAATCGTTACACTTATATGAAAAACAAACAAAAAATAGTAACCAGAAACAAAAAAACTCGCAAACCACATATATGGAAATAAACCAAACGAAACTTCACAATAGCATTAATTTTTAAATTACCGAACAAGACAACAGTTGCCTTAATTACCATATAAATGTAAAACAAAAAAAAAATAATAAAAAAAAAAACAAAGCAGAAGAGAAATAAAATTAATTAATTATTAGTTTTCACTGAACGAATATTTCTTTAAAACAAATCAATATCTACTTAAAAAACAGATGACAAAAAATAGATTTATATTAATTAAAAACAAAAATTTGTATAAAAAAAAAACAATTATATATAGCCCCACCCAATAAAAAATAAGAAACAAAAAAATTAAACATGTGAACAGTGGAAAAAATGGTATTTTTTATATATTTAAATAAATGAATAGTAAAATTAAAAGAAAACAAAAAAGAATACTCCTAAAAACAACTTAATCTACAGTTGCAATGAAAATATTCCTAAACAAATAAACCGAAATAAAACGTCCACAAAAGAATGTTCAGATTTCTTCAAAGGGCCTGAGTTAAAAAGTCTTGATTTTTCAAAATCCACTTTGGACAATTTTTAAAACGATTAGTTCTATTAACACTTGTTTAAAGGATGTTAATAATATAAAAAAAAATATTAAACTTTAATTTCCTTATAAAATTATAGTTTCAAGAAAACAAAAATGCATGTTTAAGACAAATACCAAATGTTGAAAGGGTATAAATAGTTAAGGGTATTTTTTTGTGTGTTTTACTTCATTTTTTATTGTTTATTTAATATTTTAATATTTATTATATTTTGTGGTCAGTGTTAATCCAAAGATCTGTGTTAAAATCTGGCATCTAAGTTTTTTTTCAGAGGCACTGTCTTTTTTGGGGAAGTGAAAAATCCTAAATGTATCGCATCTCATTCGGCGGTAAATTATTAATTGCCGAACTAACAACGCACACACAAAAATTGGTTGAGAGTATAGGTTGTACTAGCCTAGGCGTTATATATACTACATAATTTATTTAAAAGTTTTTACAAAGTTGTATTTTTAAATAAGCAGTTTCTTAATATTAAATCATGTTGAATGCGTCAGATTTTCTAATTTACAAGCGAATATCCAGTTTTGAAAACCTACACTTGAAAAAAGAAATTTTGAAATAAATGGTAACTTAACTGGGAGTCAAGCGGCCTGATACGGGAACACAACAATAGGTAATCGTTTTGCGGCGCGTGAAAAAGTGGAACTGAGGTGATGTTTCAAAATGCTTTAGTTCACCATGTTCATTTAGGTATATTTATCTTGTTTTAAAAACGAAAACAGCTCAATATGAAAAATTAAATTGTCTATTGATGTAATGAAACCCAGGAAAATTTTATATTTGTAGTAGGTATTTGATCGAAAGCTAATGAACGTAAATATACGATAGTTCTTCTATGATGTATAAGCGTTTCGACAAGCGAATGTCCTTTTGTTGATTGTTGTTATTAAAGTAGATACAAATGTGAGATTGAATGACTGTTTATACATTTTATAACAACAATATATTGCGTTCAGGAATTCAGCAATATATTTTTAATTCATAGAAATTCTCAATTCTTTGTTTGATAAAGTAAACAAAAAGTATTTGAAAATCGAAACACGTGTGACTATAGAAAATTGGCACAGTTCATGTAAATGTGCGAAGGGGATCAAAGAAGCTCGGAAGAAGAATCGGGCAGGCAAAAGACTGGACGTACTGAAAAAGCAGCTGTCATTTGAAAGAAAGATTAGAAGGACGAGACGAAAATCAGATATCGAATTGAAAATGACTCCCTATACAAATTAGCGTATTTGGCCACCTATTGATTGCTTATCTTCTCTACTATTATTTTATGAAGTAAATGATGAGACCCTTCGTTTTAAACTTGTAAGCACAAACATTGTCGTTTTCTTACTTGTGTACCTAGATTTTTTGTGATACCTACTGTACTGCTTTATGAATTAAAATAAGTTGCTCTATAGTGAGGAGAATGAACCGCTAAGCATTTTCCGAAATCGGTTGGAAAATGTTGGATTTGCCAAATGTTTGCAATTTGCGTCCATAAAAACTGTCTCATGTGCCGAGCGTCTAATAGTTTTCTGGAATAAGAAGCTGTTTTTTTCCATTAAAACAATTCACTCATTTAAGCTCGTCCAATTGACTGGTAAAAAAGAAATATTCGACTCCTATTGTAAAAAATATCATTATGAATTTTGTTATAATTTGATGAAGACACCATCTCAAACTGTATACATTGTAAGATCCGTGTACCTAATCTTTGTCCATGTAGATTTTAATAAAAACTTCGAGCTTTTCACTAAAAGATTTGCTACTCGCATTAAATTGTATTTTGTTCCTGTGAGGTCCTTAAGAATAGCCATATTTTTGTTGTTCAAAATCGAGATTTTGTTGTTCAAAATCAGTTGAAAAAATGCGAAATTTTGTGATGTAGTTAAAAAAAAAAAATTTAGTTAGTTTTTAGACTGCGGTAGTGCTCCCCAAACTAATTGATACATATGTATTTTGCTCTTGATTCTATCTTGAAATTTTGAATAATATCCGAGCCAAATGACACTAATCGATATATTCAATCTGCAACTAATTTGAAATAAGTGCAGCAAATGACTCTAAATCATCAGCTGTCAATTTTTCACCAAACATACACAACATGTAACACAGGGGAATACCAAACGTCATGACAATGCCACTAAAACAAATACAAATGTAATCTAGATGCAATCGAATTACGAGGCTTTCTCATTATGTCCTTCTGTCCCAATGAAACACTCCATTAGCTTTTTGCTTATATCTGAAATCAAAAGATTTTGAATGTCTATCTTATATTTTTTGAGTATGCTTCCAAAAGTAATAAAAAAAATTCTCTTTTTGTATAATTTTGTTGTATTTCAACACTTAATATTTTGAATAATTTTTTATTTTTATGTTAATACAAAAACATTCGTTATTATATTTCAAAACATTCAAATAAAACCCTAAGCTACAAAACCCTTTCTTCATAAAAAAACTTAAAAAATTTCGTTACTGTAACAATAAAATGGAAATAAATTAATTTTTCAAACTGTTTTAGTGCCTCAAATTGTCATATTTATGATTATTCATAATGAAACTTTTTAAAGTTAATATAATAAAAACCATTACAAAAAAATAAATAAATAAATAAAAAAAAAAAAACAAAACAGAACTATTAAACTTAATATCAACATTTACTTTCCTACTGGTGCATTACAACTTACTAATAAAAAAAACAATTATTGAATAAGAAAATTAAATAAAAATTTAATTGCTAAGTTTATCAAAAAAACAAATTAAGGAAAAACATTAATTTTAAGCACTCAGTTCGTATTTTGTAAAACAAAACAAAAAAAAAGTATTAAAACTTATTTAAGATGAAAAATCTTTTCAAAATTTTCTAAATTTAACTAAAAATTAATTTCATATTTTGTATATGATATTTTTGGCAAACATTTTTGGCTATAAATTTTCAAATTTTAAAACAAAATTTACAGATGAATCTCAAATCGCTCATATTCAACCTGAAACAAAAAAGAAAAAAATAACTTCAAGTATAAAAGACTGATATTAATTTATTAATCATTTTTATTAAATAAAAATTGAAAAAAATTGGACGCTTTGTAAATAAAAAAAAAATATACGAAACCGGAAAGCACTTTTGCCCAATACCCAAATATAAAAAAAAAAATTGGACATAAAGGGCCGTTTCTTATTCTGTTATTCCGTTTTTCCATTATTCGAGACCTTAAACCCTATGTTCCTCTTTTTTTCACAAAATAATTGGAAAGAAGCATCGCCTTAGTAATGAAAATGAAAAAGAAAGAAAAAAAAAACACTGACAATTAAACAAAAAGAATAAAAAATATAGTTAAAAATGTAATTCTTATTTTTTATAGCCAAAAATATTTTTTTAAATTATATTAAGTGAATATTAGTATTTTTAGTATTTAATTTTTAATCTATTGTATTAATAAAATTCGAGCTTAAAGAATATTCAGTGATTATGAAAAAAAACACAGTTGATTTAATGATATTTATCGAAAAAAAACAAGCAAATGAATTAATTGCAAAATTAATAAAAATAAAATAATATTCAAAATTGAAAATAAAAAAATGCGACATTTTGAAAATTAATTTCTAAAACAAAATAAAACCCAAAACCCTAAATTTAAAAAAATTGTAAATCTTTGGCATAAACTTTTGGCATATTTGAAAAAAAAAAAAAAAAAATTACCGCTACGTAATTTATGTATTATACAACAAAATTTGGATGAAAAGAAATTAAAATTATGCATAAATATTAAATAAACACACATGAAAACGCAAGATAGAGTTTTATTTGGAGTGCGGTCGTAGAACTTTACAGTGGTCTTCTTTCTGTTACCTCAGAGCCATCAGAAGCTACCGGCAGTGATGTTGTATGTTCTACAGGTAGTGTTTAACAATCGATTCATCAGAGAAAGGACGTTCAACTCGACCAGACGAAGAATCATGTTTATAACTTTTCCTTTATGCACTAGAGAGGAATGCAAAGCAAAGCAAACCAAAATAAAGGCTTATGCATAATAATATATGTGCTTATAAATTAAAAAAAGGAAAACACTAAAAAGGAGAATGTTCAAAAATGTATGAGCAAAAAACCCAGCGTCGATTAAAACAAGACATGTATTGATCGAAAGGGCATTCATTGTAGATAACGAATATGTGTATTATTTTCTTAAAAAGTTATCCCCTGGACTGGCTATGGCAGTTTTTTTTTTTTTTTTAAATAACAGTGTTTTTTTATGAAAACAAATCTAGTTATCGATATAACACATGGGGTTTGTTCTAAAATACCTTTAAATTGAATTCTATTTAAACCAGTCCAAAAATGAAGAGTGTCCTTATAAATTTCATTTACGTTCTCAAAATCAATGATCACTTTTTCTACTAGGGCTTCTGTAGATTTGAAATATTTCTCGTACTTGTTCAGTACAGAAATATGGTTTGTCGACGGGGCACATGAGTAGCAAAATTATCGCAGGTGGTGTTTCTTAACAGATACGAGAAAGGGGGGGGGGGGTCAACGTAACACCTTCTAGCTGAATGCACTGTACGTGTCACTGCTTTAAATACAATTCATTGATTTTTCGGTATTGGTTGTTCTTGTGCAGTGGAAGCTCGCCATATTGTGTGGTTGATTCTGTGACAACAAGACAAAGCCGTCATATTGATCTTGAACCGTAAAAAGCAATCTGTAACCCATTGTCTTGATGAACGTTTTTTGCATTAATTTACTAAAATTCAATCTGTTAAAAAAGCGACACATAGCTCAAGCGTTTAATCCAATGTTATTAATTAGGAACCCTCCAAACACTTGACGAATCACTTCAAGATCTTCATGTTATAACATGATGCTGTCTTTGTTCCATTAAACTGCCACAATTATATCAATGGATGTTGTCACCAGCATCAAATCTATCAAAAACCCTAAAATCGTGAAGAAACTGGTGTGCATTATAAGCAGCAATTGGTCCCTTCATGGCCTTGATGCAAATCCGTCTTACTTTATTTCGCAATAACTATACCGATTTTAAATTACAAGAATATAATTACAACTTATGCGAAAAAAAATTTTTGCTTTGTGTAGTCTGTGGCAGTTATTTCGTGAGAAACCTATTTTATATTTCATACATACTAATATGCAGGTACGACTATCAATTAAAAACATTTTTTTATTTGTTTGTATGAAAAAAACACTTGTTGTTAAATTAAAAAAAAAACTGTCATAGTCAGTCCCGGGGATAAGTTTAAAAGAAAATAATATCATATTCGCTATCTTCACTTAATGCCTTTTCGATCCATATATGTCTTGTTTTGATCGACGCTGGTTTTTTTTTTTTGCATCCTCCTTTATTAAATTATATAATCAAAAATGAAAATCAAATCTTTTCTGACGAGGATACATATATTTAATGGTCTCAACTGAGAAAACTGCAACTCTAGCATTTTACTGACTCACCTTAAGGATCTGCCCGTGGAAATACGGAATAATTGGAGTACGAAGATGAGCGTGGCCAACTTTATGTAGTTTATTAGAAGTAGATGTGCTCAAAAAAATAATTAAGAACCTTCGGAATGTACAGAAATTATTGGACCTGATAATCAGAGCTATTTCCACTTTCTGTCTTTTCTTGTCATATTTCTTTGACTAATTAAAGCGTTTTAACATGAATTTAATTTTCTTAAATAATTACTCAATGTCATTTTTTCAAATTATTAACTGCACCTACTGCATTTACGGATTAAAAATCAAAACTGACAACTCTGGGGAATGGTGCTCTCATATTTATAAAATTCTATATCGATTTTCCGAAACATTCTGAAATATATAAATTCTTGGAAGTTTCTTTCCAGTTTTTCAACTGATGATATCCAAGAAATGTGTGAGGTTTATAGCATAATTTAATTACTGACCTCGTTTAAACAAAAGAGCTGAGCGGCGAACATTTTATTTTTTTATTTCTTTTTATTCTTTACTTAGAAATATTAATTCACTAGCTTTACAAAAGTATGAATAAATGTTTCCATATTAAAAAAAAACTACATGAGAAAAATATACAATTTATAAACATATACATAAAAATAAAGCGCTTGAACTACTGGATCGTTTGTTTTTAAAAATTCGTATAATATGAACCAATCAGAAACCATTACACCGATTTCAATGTTTCAATGAATAACTGAGTCTAATTTAGCTATCCCCTAGGTGGCGCTGAGGACACTTTTTCTAATTCTTTTATATGAAAAAGTTGGATCAAAATAGTTTAGAGCTAACATTATAATAATGATAATGATAATAATAACAATATTTTTACTATATGTGTCTGTAAGGCATATTGCCTTTTAAATGCAACTTGTGTTGCACGAAACTAGTTAGAAGGAGTAGAGAGATAGGAAACAATTGTTTTGGTAAAATGGATAGAGAGCTAGTTAATTTTTATTTTTTATTGCATACCTCATGGGCGACGTCCAGCTTAAGCTGGGAGGGAGGTACATATATGCTGAAAAGAAAAAAATTTTGTGCCCGAGTGATAATTGAACTCGCAACGTCGCAACCTGTAAGGGTTGACAAGCAAGCACTCCATCCATTGTTCCATTGCCACCCACATTTCGCTTTTGAAAAATGTGTGCGCTGCCATTAAGTATAGCAAGAGTAGAATCACCTTTTATTTCTACTGAAACATAGGATGGCATGCTATGTACTTACTCTTATTGTCTCTAGCGTACACCTTATTCAATCGTTCTGCTTCAACATTCGCTTATACCTCTTACCTAAAAAAATTGGCTTTCTCATTTCTTACGCTGAACTTTCGAATAAAAATAACAGTAATCATTGATTGCGGACACTGCTTTATTTTAAATAAAATATTATGTAAATGAGTATGTATGCAAGGAGTTTTTTTCAGGATCTAGGAACACTTAGTTTAATTTTCTTTTTATTGACAAAACTTACAATGCTTTATCTAAAAGACCCTTTGTAATTGTTTGAATTTGAGGAACTTTGGTTATATCTCTCAAGTTTTTATAACATTCAGACACCTTAGTGTAGAAGTCACACTGTCCGGTTTCTTCATTGAAAGCCAAGTACTTGCCACAAGCGTACAATCTTGGACGATCTTTAACGCAAACAAAATATTTGCTACAACTTTCTGGCTTGCGATAAGAACGCAATACTTCTTCGAATTCGGCTGCAATTTCTTCGTCTGTTCTTTTCACAGCTGGACATGTAAATCCCAAAAACGCTTCAGCATCACAGTCAGCAACTTGATCGGGCCAATCACATTGATATGTATCAGAATTGAATGCCAAACCTTCAGGACACTTAGTAAGTGAAGCAACTCCATGGGCGCAGTTTTTGTATTGTCCACATTGTGAGGCGTCACCGATGCGATAAAATCCAAACTGACGTGGACATTCATCGCTTGGCTGAGCTGGTTGAAGTCTGGTTCTTGGTTCAATACATGATGAGAACGGAGCATAAGTGCAGTCTCCTTCATCTTCAGTGCGCTGATTGAACAGCAAACCATCGGGACAGAGTTTTTCTTCGGCAACACCATCTACACATTCAATGTATGCATCACACTGATCGGGGGAAGCATATTTGGCATTTTTTATCTTACAATCGTAAACGGCAGCAGCTAAAAAATAAAATATTAAAGAATTTTATTTAATATACATATACGGATTTTAAAATATGTATAGGTATTGATTTCTAAATAATAAGAAACAAGGAGCAAAAAATTTTTTCATATGCGGCAGTTTGAAAGCTACAATTAGTGGTGAACAAAAATCCGTGTCGTATTGGTATACAGTTTTTTTGTATTAAAAATCCAAAATTAACATACACAAGTGTATCTTCATCCTGAAATATAAAAAACTCATTTAATGTCAAATAATTGGATAGTTGTTTCGAACTTTATTTGACATCTACATTTTACAAATTATATCATTTGAGAAAAATAAACTTAATAAAATAAGACTTTGATAAAGAGCAAACAATATCATTTAACATGCAAATGTTTCACATTGTATTTATTAGTGCCTCCCAAATTCTAACAAATGATTTTTCTGTTTCTCATCTAGTATGTGTTAGAATTTTGACAGCTCTGACTTTGACATTGGACACACTCATCCGATTTATTTTGATGTCTGTCGTGATCGTTCGTCGCGCGTCGTGAACACTGAGGATTCATTAATGCTTACAATTTACTTCACACGCTAATAAATAAAAATTGACGAAATTTTTGGAAGCTTTAAATCATTGGTTCCAAAAGGCAATAAAACATAACAAGTCACAAATGTCAGAAAAGCAAGTGTCAAAAACATCCAGTGAGTTTTAAAAAATAAATTAAAAACATTCAATATTTTGATCTTATAGCAAGAGAGAGATAGAAAGAGAGAGGACATTAACGTCAAAATAAATCGGTTGAGTGCGTCCAATGTGAACACCGTCTACGAATTAAAATGTTGACAGTTCTGACATTGGCAATGTAGCTGAGGTGAGTTAGAGTGCAATTAATTCACCACACGACATATAGGTTTTATAATAAATTAAAAAAATAAAAATAACTCAATGAAAATTGAGTAATTCGCCCGATGATGGAGTAGGTACACTCCGAAAAGCGTCGCATTAGTAATTTTAAAATTAAAAATTAAATTGCAAAGTTAAAAATGTGAAAATTATTGTAAATTAAATAAATTTTAAAAATTAAACAAACAAAAAGCTATTGTACGGACATATATGTCTACAATTCTGTTGGAAAGAAGAATATTTCCAAAGATGGCCGTTCCAACATAAAATATAAAACAACACTAGTCATTAATTACATACACTGATTTATTTTAAATACTTTATTTGACTTTTTTTTACACTTTTTTTTTAATTTTAATTTTACATTCGTAAAATTTACAATGCTCGATCTAAAAGATCCTTTGTTATTGTTTGAATTTGAGGAATTTTTGTAATATCCCGTAAGTTCTTGTAACATTCTGACACCTTGGTGTAAAAGTCACACAATCCAGTTTCCTCATTGAATGCCAGATATTTTCCACAAGAGTACAGCCTTGGACGATCTTTAACGCAGACAAAATATTGGCTACAACTTTCTGGCTTACGATAGTAACGTAAGGCTTCTTCAAACTCAGCTGCATTTTCTTCCTCAGTTCTTTCCACTGCTGGACATGTAAATCCTAAAAATGCTTCAGCATCACAGTCAGCAACTTGATCGGGCCAATCACATTGATATGTGTCAGAATTGAATGCCAAGCCTTCAGGGCACTTAGTGAGTGTAGCGACTCCATGAGCGCAGTTTTTGTACTGTCCACATTGTGAGGCGTCACCGATGCGATAAAATCCGAATTGGCGTGGACATTCATCGCTTGGATTAGCTGGTTGAAGTCTGGTTCTTGGTTCAATGCAAGACGAGAATGGAGTATAAGTGCAGTCTCCGTCATCTTCGGCACGTTGATTAAATATTAAACCATCGGGGCAGAGTTTTTCTTCGGCAACACCATCTACACATTCGATGTATGCATCACATTGATCGGGGGAAGCATATTTGGCATTTTTTACCTTACAATCTAAAGCGGCAGTAGCTGAAAAAGAAAATATTCAATGTTTTCAGTGTAAAGGGTTTATCAAGACTTTTATAACAACAATTGTTTTTTCTGAATATTGTAATAGATAGCATAGAATGGCATGTTTATAGTCGAAAGACCTAAATATAATATTTTTCTTGGTTCGTTAAGCTTAAATTTAAGTCTTTCAAATTGGCTTACGTAAGACGCGTTAGGTTAGAGTTGCCCGCTTGGTTAGTGTATAAGAGCCAGCTTATTTCTATCACGATTAGGTCAATACAGATCGATTATGTTGCCCATTTCAAGATTTACTAATTCCTCATGACATGGTACCATACCAGTAGTTATATGTGCATTATAGTTCCGTGATAAAGCTTGTAGCCATAAGATTTCTCCCTCGAATCTGTAAAGATTTTTTACTGGACTCACCGTCCAGTTCTTCCAAGACACCAATGAAGTGTTTTTCCATACTTAAGGGACAACTATATCGGGGCAATAACAGAGAAGTACCGCACGTTTGTTCATCGTCTTCATTGAATCCTTTCCATAGGTTGTTTTTTAATTAGACGTTTAAAAAAAGAGTCTGTCTAAAGGCACATAACGTAAAATTGTTCTCTAACCGCTCCTAGACATACCCTGGTGTATGTCCAGTCTTTTGGCAGGCTAGCAGTAGCTCGCTTCGCGAGTTCAAAGGATTTTACCTCCATTTCTGAAGTCTAGCCACTCACGCAACTTCGTTGCAAGTGTATGTCCAAGAGCGGTAGAGATTTATTTAGCGTTCCCGAAATTAGGTGCTGTCTAAAACAGGCTCTTTAAAAAATGTAAAAGTATTTTTTTTAGTACATTATCGTTTTGATTTTTACAGCCGATTTTCCAAAAATAATCTCTGCGACGTTATTTGATTGGACTTTTAGTATAATTTTCATTCATATTTGGTAAACGAACCTTAATAAATAAGATGAATAACGCGATTTATTTTGACTTATAAATTTACAAATATTGAGATTTTAGACTCCAAACATAACTTATTCAAAACAAAATATAGTGAACGAATTTCCAGAATTGGAACAGTAGTTTTAGTGGTAGCATATAAAAACGTTAAACTAAATAAATGTGTTCTTTCAAAAATATTAAAAGTATATTTTAATATATAAAATTATTTAATAAATTCCCATTTGTTTCCTCTTAGAGCTTGCCACTGACTCTCAGCTTTCTAAGTTGACTCACTTAAACTTTTCCATCTTACTATGTGGTTTTTGTTTTGAATAAATTGCTCCTCGAAAATTGTCGGTCCTACCTTTTTACTGGAAACCGTTAAGACATTACCAAAATAAATAAACATTTCAAAACCAAAAAGTATCTCTAAGCAAACGATATGCATTTTTATTGATATGGTTTCCCAAAGACTAGATACAGAACAAAATTCACATAACAAACAACATATTTAATTATTTTAACAAACTCCAAATCTTTCATGTTATTTTAGCACATTAAACTTGTCAAAATCCGTCAGATTTATCCAGAATTCGGACGACCAGAATTCTGTTGTTGGTAAGGTTTTTGTTGCTGTTGTTGGTAAGATCCCCCCCTTTGGGATTGTTGTTGCTGTGGGTAGGCACTGTATGCTCCAGGTTTTTGTGCTTGATACTTAGCTGGCTGCTGATAGTTATTTGGCGATTGGTAATTACTGGTTTGTTGTCTCTGTGTTGCTGAACTTGGAGCAAAGTTAATTTTTTCTGGCTTCACCGCATTTCTCACTGATCCACTGCATGTAATATTTTCAAGGCCATCACAAGCGTTAATTTCTGGATTAAATCCATATCCTTCGCCACAGCTGTTTATCCTTGGCTGTCCATTGATGCAAATAAAGTACTTTGAACAATCACTTGGTGAAATATAGAATCGATATTCTTCGTCACCGAGAAGATTTGATTTAGCAACTTGAGGGCATTTGAAACCCAAATAGGCTTCGGCATCACAGTCAGCAACTAGATCTGGCCAGTCGCATTGGTAGGTTTCTGCATTCCATGCCAAGCCTTCTGGGCATTCAAGAACATGGCCAACACCGGAAGCACAATTCATAAACTGACCGCAGTTATTCTTGTCACCTAAACGATAGTAGCCGAATTGATGGGGGCAATCATCGGTTGGCTGTGCCGATTGTACTTTTGTTCGCTGATCACATTGTACATCGATTGGATAGCCGCAAGGATATCCACTGCTTTTCTCATTGAAGAACAAACCATCTGGACATAGCATCTCTACTTGCTGTCCATGAACGCATTCTACGTAAGCATCACACTGTCCGGGAACTCCGGAACGTGAATTCTTTTCAGTGCAGCCAGATGATAGCGCCTGAGCTGAAAGAAAAAGAGGAATTATATTCACGTTAATACAGATACTTGGCAGTTATCTTACCTAAAATGCTCTAGCGAATTTTATTCACATAAAAATTTTAAAACAAATAATAATTGATAAACATTGTATAATCAAAATTACAAATATAAAACTACATAAGTAGGTAGTGACAAATATAATCCACTACCTATTGGTTTTCATTATCCGCAATCGTTGTTTACATGAACCTAGTAGGTAGGTACTAGGTATAGCTTAAATTTTGCTTATTAAAATAAAACGATATACACTGCCGGTCACTTGATTGATGCAACAATATTTGCAAGGTTTTTTTGCAATTTATACCTGTTTGCAAATGTTTGAACTAGAAATATTTATTTTTTGTGGGTACGCGTAACTCAGAACATCTATCGAAATATTTCAATTTCAGTACAGGAACTGTAGGAAAAGGGTATAACCTTGATTGAGGACACTTGAAATTTCTTAAAAAAGGCAACAAATTAAATAAAATGAAAAAGACGGTTGCATTATTTAGTTTTTTAAACATTAATTTATTATGTTTTTAGCTAAACAAGACTATTTAAAACTGAACAATAAAGTTTTGTTCAACTTATTAAGTGAAATCTCTTCACAGGCGTCACAAAAAGCATTGATTATTTTTTTCAAAACTCTCTAACGAATTCATAAACTCTTCTAAAAAATCGGGTCCAAACGTTTAATAATGTTTGAAGTCCAGTGAATAGACCGACCATAACAGAAAGTTCACAGACTCCAGCGCCTTGCTACCCTGGAAGTGTGAATCAGGGAATTATTTTGTTGTGAAATCCAAGGTATAGTTCCAAAAATACTCTTCACCTTTAGAAAGACGCGATAACAAACTTGTTGCTATCTCCTTTCATTGTAAAAGTCAGAAATTCAAATTCGATTTTGACATATTAGCTGGTGTACGACGGAGATGTCTTGACAAAATATTTTCTTCCTTATTCAAATTGTGAAATTAAAAAGTTATAAAGATAAAGTCCAACAAGATAAATCTTTTTTTCATCCGAAAAGACAAAACATTTCCATTCGTTGCTCTAAGTGATATGATCTCTGGCAAAGTTCATATGAAGCTCCTTATCCACTTGCCACATGTTCTTATGCTAGATGTTATTGCTGTTTTGTATGAGCTTTTAAACCTTCGAAACGCTGCATTTTACACCACTTCTTGATCTCATTTTGCTTTTTCTAGGTGTTGTTGCTTCAGCTGGGTATTCTTTTGATCTTTTCCTACAAAGGTTTTACACGAAAAATTAAGAACTAAACTTTTGTAATGCATTATACGCAATGGCCTTTATCAAGTCACCCATCTTTGTATACACCCTTATAAAAATTATTTTTTTGATAAAACGCCAGAATATTCTTCATACAAAATTCTAGAAAAAAATCCCAAACTTTTCTGGCAAAATTTCTGGTCTTCCATTTACAAAAATAGAAAAAAGGCATTATTGCACACTGTGCAATAATGACCAAGTAGCGACTATTAAAAAGTAAAAACAACTAATAAACTTTTTATTTATAACAATTTATTTAACAAAAAACAAAAGAACAAACTATTTTTAATAAATGTAAACTGCTACAATTTCCCGTCAGCATAGACATTTGTAATTTTCTTTTAAATCTGCAAATGCTTCAGCTTGCAACTTTAAACTGCACTCCAAGCATAAATATGTGTCTTTACGGCAACATCACAACAACTAGCAAAAAATTTTCTGGCGTTTTTTTCAACAAACAATTCTGGCGTAATTTCCGATAGCCACCCTATTTTTACAGATTCGTAACTGGGAAATTTCGATGGAGTCTCCGAGTAAGGCCTAAAATTTTATGGTTTTGTTTTTGAAAAAATGGACACAAACCCACAGGTATAATAAATATTTCCGGTTCAAGGATTTCATACGGGTATAAATCGCCAAAAAATTGCAAAAAAGTGGTCTGAATCAAGTGACGGGCATTGTATAAAACGAAATTTAAATAATGTACTATACCTAATGTTTATAACGCTCTTAGAAATTACGCCAGTAAAAAATTCTAGATATAAAATTTTGCTTTTTAACCCTTAAGTACCAAATTCCATGTGCAATTTTCGGCGTGGAATGTCAAAAAAAGTTTTTTTTTTTAAGTGTTTTGGAAAATTTGTATTACGGAAATAAACACCCAAAAAAATATCCTCCCAACACAACATGAAATAACTCCCCAAAAATTGTATGGATTGGGTATTTTTTTCATATGAAACAAATCCCCAAAATTGTTTTGAGTGAGGTACGAATACCAGTGTAAGCGGTCTTAAATAATCATATACATAGGAGTATGCAAAAAGTTGGTCACACGATCCAATTTATGGTCATTTGGTCGATCTTTTGTTTAAAGATATATCTCCGTGTCCAGTGGTCCAATTTTTGACTACTTATTTTGCGCAAAATACAAAGAAATTTTATCTTTAGTTAAGACATATACATTGCGAAATGAAGTATTTGATGAAATATAAAAGATATAATAGAATCGGATTACTAGGTACCTACAGAAATATAATTAAACAAAAAATTGATTATTTTGGCGGTCATTTTTTAAAGTGTCAACTTTTACTTGTTTTTAATTGTCTTGACTTTGTTTCCGTCAACGAAGAAATGCTAATTGTTTTTCATACTTCGACAATAATTAATAGCTTCGACTTCAACTACTTCAGAAGTTAAAACTTTAGCCTTGATGATTTCAAATATGTTTATCTCTCTTAATAGGGAACCCATTTCTAAATTCTCAAAACATCTTGGTATTCTCGTATGGTAACATATTTTATACTTTTTACTATACACAATGAAAATGAAAATTTTAAATGCAAGATTTTATTTGAGCTAGAAATGCAAATTTAAAGAGGTTTTAGATCTGAATATTCCAATGATGACATAAATGACACACCCTACCGTGTAGTGTACAAGCTCTCATTACAAATCTAATCTTATTGTACATACATACATACAAATGTAGTTTGCTCAAGCTTATCTTTTGATTAATTTAATAGAAAAGTAGCATACATTATACAAAAATGAAACAATCTTAGTCTAGAAAAAACAAGTAAAAAGTTAACTGGTTGATCATCTTATGTTAATTATCGGCCGTACCGTCCACTGCATGATACTTAAACCAGATCTTTAAAATATTCGAGAAGCCAAAAACCAGTGTTTATTTAAAAATGTATGAAGATTCAATTATTATTTTTTTTTGTTGCAAACTAGAATTATATTTCTAGAAGTTTTTTAATTATTCTATACATAATTCTTGAATTGAATCTTCAGTATTACAATATGATATTCAGATTTTATGGTAGTAGAATACAATATTTAGCTCATCAATACATATACACTTTCCGATCATCTTTTAGTTTTTAAACAAAAACTTTTGTCTTATGAGTGATTGCATAAGAAAGGAATACAAAAATCAGCATCCATGATGTTAAGGTCCGCGACCGCACCAACTCAAACGTGCTCAAGATCTTATTCATGAACTTGTTGACATTTTAAGTTTTTTTCCATCGATGCGGGAAGCAAGATTATCGGAGAAAAATGTATCTACACAGACGAAGCGCTAATATAAAGAAGGAAACTTTAACAAACTCATATATTTTTGAAAGTCATTCTTTGTCGCGGTGTAGTTATAATTTTTGATGTGTTAAGATATTACAGATCGCTATATATTATTGACAGAGCATGCAGTTCGATGGCAAGAGGTTCATGATTGCACATCAGTGCCCTTTATTCCAAGAAATCATTCTTAAATCTACCACGGTATTGGGATATAAGAGCAAACATTTCTGTAAGCAGAACTCATCAGAGATCATACATATAACTAATAGTGAAATTCGATAAAGAAGTCCTGTGAGCGAAAAATCCTCCGATTGTTTTCGGCCAAGCGTGTTTCGAACCATCATGTGTATGTATTATTATTTACTCAGAATCTATATGTAGCTCTTTATAAGTTTGAAAAATTTAATAAATTTAAATATAATAGATGACACAATGATGTCGACACTTTGAGATATTCTACTTTTCAAACACCCAGGAACCATAAAATAAGTCCTTTAATAAATTTACACATCTACTTTTGTTGTGGTTGGATGAAGGCTTCGACATGATAGGAAGATGCAAATTAGTAAATGTGAATATATTTTGAAATTAAAGCTAACAAAAATTGATCAGATTATTAGCGAAAGTAACACAAAGTAAGTGTTTGATCAAGACAAGTCAAAATGCGTCTATTTATGAAATTAAGAGTGGATTATTTCTGGCTAAGCTCTGCTTCTTTGAAAAGCAATTAAGAAAAACAGCCTCTTTGACTGGGACCAACCAGATGCAGTTCATAATACTCATCATTCCAGTCCTGCTAAATATTAGTACAAAAATATATCTTTCTCTGAATCCAGTGAAAGTTCTCAAGGAGTGTTCGAAACATGGTTGAATTTGCCTTGTAAAGCGAAAACATTGAGGTATCGTATCCTAAAAACGAGTGTGCATGGTACACCTCAATTCCGATGCAATAATTATCAGCTCGATAGTGAGATAAGAGATTAAATCGAGTTTTGCACTGAAGAGTCATCAAGCTGGCTTTTAAAGAGATCGATCGTGTGTCACCATAGCACCCAGCGGAATTTCATTCATTTACTGCGAGGGCTCAATCAAAATAGTTAAGGATCAAAAGAGTTAACTGAGAATGTATGTAATGTATATGAAAATCACTTCTTGTAAGAGGAATTCGCCCAACAAAGAGTCATACACTCATACATTATCGCAAAGTTTTTTTTTTACACAATGAACTGCTCCCTTACTTTTTCGAAGTACGAAAGAGAGAAAGAGAATAAAGAAATTTTCTTTCGCCAATTTTTTCTGTTGGCTGATGTTACATGTTGGGCCGATGTTACTTGTTTTCTAACAAAAGTAAGAATTGAAAGTCCCGGTTTCCATCTTTAGGGGATATGTCAATCGATGTCTATGCCACAAATAATATTAAACTAAAAATTTTGAAAGAGAACTAGTCAAGATCGGTTGGTGTAAAAAAACGATGATATCGTAAAGATCTTTGGATGTAATCTAAGTTGAGGATAAAAAAAAACCGTTAAAGTCAACAATCTCATTAGAAAAAGACTCCAACAAGAGGTACACGTGGCCACTGTTAAAATATGTAGTTGCAGACCGTGACGGATGAAAACGACTTTTAAGCACTCTACGCCGCAAACGGGATTCCAGAATATGATGATGATGGTGATAAACCGATCAAAAACAAATAGATATCAACTTTCATTTAAATGAACAAAATTTTGAAGATAAGTTCTTGCAGTTTTCAATTTTTTAAGGCCCAGTTTTTCAGTGCGAGATCATTCTAGGGTTAGAGTTAACCTCTGAAAATACGTTTTTCAGTTAGTTTGACAGCCCGAGTTAACTCATAGTTAACTCACGAACTTGTAAGAGTTAAGATTTAATTAAATAAAATTAAAATTTTTGACATTATGCTAAAATATCTCCCGCAGAATATAATTTGTACTTGTAACTATTGGTTACATTTTTGTTTTTGTTATAATGTATAGCTATTTGCTTTATTGTGTTTGTTGTTTGTTTTATTTTTTTATTGAAAATGAAATGTTTTGATAAATATGCCAGGATTAGTGTGCCAATTTAAAGCAAAGTTTGTCCTTTATTGAAAAACCGCTTCGCGAGTTAACTCCAGACCAATTTATTCTCAGTTAATTAGCCCTGAGCTTAAGTCAGGGTTAACCCAATACTGAAAAACTAGGCCTAAGTAGTATTAGCTTAACAGAGTGATCCTTATTAATATGATAAAAGTTAATTATTAAGCCGAAGCAACTTTAAAGCACAATTTGAAATGTTCGAAAACTCCAAGCGAAATAAACACTTTCAATTAAAAATAAGATGCAAACTTATTAATTGGTCAAAAAATGATTTAACGCACACAGTTTTGTAAGGTTCTTTAAACAGTTATTTTATTTTTTAATTAAACCTTTGCAAAATTATTAACAGTCTTCAAAACAAAACAAATTAAATTTGGAATAATTTCTTGAAATCAACTTTTCAAGAACTGCGTATTTTTTTATTTTTCCATTTTTGAAACAATAAACATTTACCAATCACTTCACAAAACTTTAATTTCATAGATACATCCCACTAAAATAAAAAAAAATATAAAAAAAACTTATTTCGCAAATAAATAACATCAAGGTTGCAGCTGCACCCATCACATCAATTAATCAGTGTTAATTATTTTCAAATGTTGAATTGAATTTTACAAATACCCTAACATCACCTGCACCTCATGTACGTATAAGTTGTGTGTAAACTCGAGATGCAACTCGTCAAACAAACAATTTAGATTCATCTCGAATGTTTTTTTAAATTAATTTTTTATAAAATTAAAATTAACTATCTATATACGTATATATGTATGTACTAACCTAAGGCTCCAAAAAGTGCCAAGCACAATCCAATATTAAGTATAACCTTCGTCATTGTTATAGCAACTCTAAAATAGTTTCACACTTTACGGGCGGATGTCTCGTTTTAAAATTCACCCAAAATGAGACTAAACTAAAGTTTTATTTTTTCGCGAATACCCTTTTTGGTATTGGATATTTTGTGTGTTAAACTCACGGATGCAGAACTACGACTGATGGTACCAGTTGAGCTTAGGTATTATCTTTGCAAGATTCAAAGCAAAAAAATAAATAAATTCAATTATAACTCGATCCGAAGTTGTGGGTATAATGATGAGAGATACAGTTTTTTGGTAAAACACTGGTTATTCAGCATCTTCGGAGATTTTGTTAAGCTGGTTAGGGTAGACGATAAAAATGCTGACAGGGAATGTCACCTTTTGTTTTGTTAAAATGTCAACTAATGAGATGGTTGATGTTTGTCTGGAAATGTGAGTTGGAAGTAAGGTTTAAGTTTTAGTGACTAATACTAAATAGTATGTATATGTACATATATGTACCTATTGAATTCAGTATGTAAATCGAATATTTTTCTTCTTATTCTAAATTTAATACACTGAATTATTTTTGATAAACTTATTTTTTATTTCTTATAATACTGATAGCGAATGATTTCAACTTTATGGTACATTTTACCCATTAAAAAAAAAAAAAAAAATAGTGCGCATACGCCTGGGGTGTCCAACACTTCTTTTTAGTTTTTTAGACCAAGTTCTCTGTCTTTGCCTCCTTACTCTGTCGAAAATATAATGGCGATGCTCATTGTTTAATGTTCCTACCGAAACGGTATGGAGGATATCAACTTTCAACAGAAATGTAACCAGAAACGCGTTTCATTTTGGGTCTGTCCTACACTAGTTTATTTTTGTAGAATAAAATGTGAACCAAAAAGGTATTTGCTAATGAAAGAGGCACTACGCCTTCAGTAAATATCAATTTTAAGCAACGTACTGATGCCGACGAAAATCAAACTCAGATGTACACCATTTTTCAGCTAGCTCTATTAAACCGCGTGTTAAAGATTGCAAAGTGCGTTACTGGTAATAGCCCATCAGCAATATCGTTTCACAGATTTTTTATGGATAGGAGGAAGAGAAGCTGCAGAAAGAAGCAAAGAAAGAATTAAAGAAAAAAAGTGTGTTTAACATTGAGTGGAAAAGCACTGAGAGCATGTGTATAAGGAGTTTGAAGAAATATCTGTACCGACATGCAGCTGATGCAAACTAGGCTTTTAAAGACACAACTATATTAAAAGTTTTAAAAATATAGTGCGCATTCGCCTTTGTGTCCCAAGCTTCTTTTCTTTTTTCAAAGAAGTCTTATTCATCTCAAAAGGCATGAACAAGCCTTTAACTTGAGGTTTGTTATTGTCAAAAAAGAATTTTGAAAAGTGACCGATTAATCCTCTGTCAACACTACTAACTTTAAGAAAGTAACGTGCAATGTTAAAAATGGTTCGTGTTTTTTATTTTTTGAAAATGAATATGGAAATTTGAATTTACAAATACTTGATTTGGAACAATTTATTGTATAAAGCCTATTTTTACTTGCGATAGGTTTAAGGCAAGTTATGCATTTGTGCAAAAAATTCTGTCTGTCTGTCGGTCTGTCTGTCTGTATCGACACCTACAGCGTAAACGGTTGAGCCGGTTTTCTTTTAACTTGGTCAAAAGCAATCTTTGAGTAATATGCCCGGAGGTTTAATTATTTTTTTTTATATGTCATGAAATAACGGTACCTACCAATAAGAGTCACCGATAATTCCAAATTTCTTGAAAAAAATACGATTAATTTGGGTAAAATTTTAAATGAGTGAGTTGTTGCGAATAGTGATGTCTTTCATCTAAAATATTTTTTCCAGAGTAGCTTTCAAACGGTACCTGCCCTATAACGGTATTACTTTTTCGATACGTATTATCTCTTAAACGGCTTAACCAATTTTGACGAAATTTTTATATTCTTATAGGTCCCCTAAGCTTGATTTTTACTGCATTACAAAAATTTGTTTTTTAATTAAATTTTTTTCGAAAAATATCCAATTAATTTCGATAAAATTTTATATGAGTGATTTTTTGCCAACGGTAATGTCTTTCATTTGAATTTTTTTTATACCGATTATTTCTTAAACGGCTGAACTGATTTCGACGAAATTATATATGCTAAAACTTCTGCTAAGCCTATTTAACTGCAATCTAAACAATTTAAATTTTCCAGTCGTCAAAACGAAGGTAACTTGCCCCGAGACCAAGTTCGTGCAACCCAGTCGTACCCTTTATTTTGTTTGACAAACGTCTTCTAATTTAATTCAAGATGATTTTTGCTGAAAAGCTGGAAGGCTATAAAGCGAGAAGTTTGTGCACTCTGTTCTTATCATATACTGAAACTACTTGCCCAACGATAATCTATTTGTGGTTTTGAACGAATTCTCCTCATTATCATGTCCGATTTTAAGAAGACTGTATTAAATCAATAACTAGGGAACTCGGTATCACATATTTTTAAGTAAATTCTTTAAACACATCGTTTGCAAAAATGAAGAATTATGTTCTCACAAACTATTTAAATTTATTTATTTATTTATTTTCTGATTATTCGAAAAAATCTTTTCATTAAATCAACATTACGTATATCAATCCAATTAATCTATTTGCTATTAAAAATCTGTATTTTTACCAAATCTCATGTCATTTTTATTTTTAAACATAAAAATAAGAATTTCTATAACTATCTACATATAAATTTTTTCTTATGCCTGCTTATTCAAAAAAAAAAAAAAGTTTGCGAAAAAGCTATGTGTTTGTATATTTTATTTTTATTGGTTTAAATTATAGCCATGAACATTTATTGCTAAACACAAGTCGATTTCGATTTAAAAACAAAATTGATGATTCTTTTTCACAGTCATCTTCTTCGCATCTTAAACCAGTAATTCACATAAAAATGTCAAGGTCAATTCATTCGTTGGAACGTTTAGCATAATCTACCTGCTTGTGATTAGTAGAAAATCCAATGACTAGTTTTGTATTTTAAATTTTATTTCAGCATCATCTCACCAGAGAGATGCTAACATGTAGTGGAATCTACATGGAGATCCATTTCAGATCAAAGACTCTGAGTAACATTATCATGGTACTTATAATACCATGATTTGTATAATGTTTACCTGGAAAGAGCGAATAGCACATAAAATACACTGCAAAAAATCATCAGCATTATTGACGAAAAAATATGTTTATTTCTTTATTCCATCAACAAGCTTAGATTTACGGATTGCATTATAACTTGTCTGAAAATAAATGTGCCTTTCTCTTAATGCTCTCATTGGAACGTATAAATGTACTAAAGAAAGAAGAGGAAATGACTTATTTGGTAAAATTTAAAGTCAAAAAAACACGTTATAAGCTTTTATTTTAACATTTTTCTGAAGATAATTGCTTTCAAGAGAATATACAAACTCGTACATAAGTAAAAACATTTCTAGAACCTTGAGGAGTTTAACATAAATTATTTTCATAAATTATTAAGCAGTTATCAAAATAAGTTTTTTTTTAAGAATAATTTAAAATCATCAATAGGTAAATTCAAATATATTTTTTAATATCATCAATAAATATTATTAAAAGCAATGTGCCAAGGAGAGTAAAGTACTCTGTAGAACACCTGCCATATATTTAACTGTACTCTAAGTAAGATAACCCTTCCAATTAAACATGTTGGGCATATTTTTTTTAGCTCTTTCACAAAGAAATCTGCGAATTTTTCCAAAAGATTAG
Source organism: Baccha elongata (assembly GCA_951217065.1). Classification (NCBI taxonomy): domain Eukaryota; kingdom Metazoa; phylum Arthropoda; class Insecta; order Diptera; family Syrphidae; genus Baccha; species Baccha elongata. Next base: position 92,899,937 of record OX578272.1, read on the forward strand.
GAATCGAACATATAAATTATTTATTATTATTTTTTTGTTATTTTACTTTGCTTTGGGAACCAAACGAACACAGAATATCAACATATAAACTGATATTAACCAGAACAGGCTTTTTTTGTTTTTAACAGTCTCTGTTTTGTTTTCTTAACCACGAACATAGAAAAGCATTCAACACCGTCCCAAATGCTCGCGAGCCAAACCCTTGCCGCGCACAAAAATCCATCGAAATCGGTTCGCGGCTAATCATGTTCATGCCCAGCAATGTTCGAGCTACACAGTTTTCAACATTCAAAAAATATCCCGTATGTCGATTTTAGATGGAACAGCATTAGCAACGGTAATGCTGTAAGAACAGATGTAGAATTTCAAAATACGTCCATTAAAATGGTCCAGCAAAACTGATAAAATTGTATTAAATATTTTTGTTGTGATAGAGAGCCTCCAAGGACAAAATGTGAATGTCCTAATAAAATGATACCAGTCTATTATCCTGAAGACTTAAATGTTGAACAAAATTCCATCGTTAGACCTAAAGAAACATTCGAAATGGATGATGTTAGTCAGCGATTGCGTCCACCTGACATTTAATAACCCAATACAGCAATAATTAAAAAGCTCGAAAACTATAAAGTTGCTGGAATTGATTGCTTATCAGCAGATCTGTTTAAACCACTCAGCCGCTGGAAATGATATGGTTAGAAGCAGGGTCCAATTATCACTCGAAGAATTAAGTTTTAAATCGATCATTTAATGAATTTATTGTGTACTAGATATGAAAATCTAGTTGATATAAAAAGTTTCTAAGAAGTTTTTTTTCGATTTGTTTTCTTTCAGTAGACATCATTTACATTTTAGACATCATTTACATTTTAGTATTTAGAATTTTTTTTGCAGTGTACGTGGTGGTAAGTGCATGTTTTTTTGTTAAAGCAATCTTATTGCTGAAGTTGACTTGCATAATATTTTTTTCTTATTAAAGTGTAGGAAGATGTGGGTAAAAGATTTCAAACCAAGCGCGAGTTTAGTAAAAAAAAAAAAGTAAAAGTAAAAAGCCTTCAATGAGAGAATGTTGGCTGTCGGTAGATGTGATTTTATAAAAACTACATGAGGTTACAGAAAAGTGGTGGAGATAAACTTTATGTATGCTATGCTTTTGCAGTGCTTTATTTTGGTATAGTTTATTTGTTCAACGGCATAATCTTTTCCCATTTTCCTTTTAATACGTACATCATATTGAGGAAAATCGCATTGTAATCGTTTTTTCATGCTAGATTCGAGGTATATACCAATTTTTGTTTCCGTAATCATATAAATATTTAAATAAGTTTAATATGTTTAAATTCTATTATTTATGAGTTTTGTTGATATTTGTAAAAAATAAATGCAGAAAACAGTAAAAAAAACAAAAGGCATAAGACTGGGTCGGACAAACTTGCCCTTGTATCAGATTCCTAAACTTTGGCTAAGTTAACGAAACATAAAAGTATAATAAATAATCGCAATTGAAAATAGAATTTCTATAGCGTTAAAAAAAAAATTCTAACGAAAAAGTACGTCATTAACTTAATCAATCACACTAAAGAGAACAATTGGATTAACTTTAAGGTTTATTTGGCAGGTACCGTTAATATGAAAACTTATTCTGAAAACACGAAAAATATAACCGTTAGCTACAAATCCATTTAACGAAATTTTATCAAAATCGATCGTATTTTTTTCGAGAAAAATTGGATTTTCTGTAGCGTTTATGTCATATAATAAGGTGATTTTAAAAATAAATTTCTAACGAAAAACTTCATTATTGGAAAAAAATCAGTCACACTAAATTTTACCAAAATCGATCTTATATTTTACAAGAAAAATTGGATTGTCTTTAAGGCATATTTGCCAGGTACATGTAAACTTATTCTGAAAAAATGAAAAACACGAAATTTGGAATTGTCTAAAACGCTTGTATGGCAGGTAACGTTAAAAAAACTCAATCATGTTGAATTTTATCAAAATCGATCGTATTTTTTTCGAGAAAAATTGAACTATCTGTTTATATGGCATGGTACCGTTATTTTCAGACCTAGGATAAAAATAAAAAATACGCCTGGGCATATTACTCGATACATTCAGACTAACAGACGGACAGACAGACAGACAGACAGAATTGCGGAGCTACTTTTTTCGTGTTCTCTACAAAACTTGCCTTATAGTACCTATAATTGCGTAAAAATGGATAGGGACGCTTAAGACTTTAGACTTTTAGAGTTATTTTAGATTAACTTCAGCAAGAGTTAATCGATATTTTGAGATTCTTATCATTCGGAGCCGTCATTAAACATCGGTTAACCTGTCTTATATACAGCTGTGAGTCCTCTTGTAACGAGACGCAACATCGAATAGAATTTCCTCGCTTTTACCAAATTTGGACCAAAGTAGAGGGTAATGAGTTTTTTTTCACTGATGATTCCTAGTTTTGTCTGCGCTCACCGAATAAAAGTTACACAGTGGTGACAATCAGATGAGATTTATTTTTTTGCAACGTCAGGTGTGTTACTGAGAAAAATGAATTGATTTGAAGGCTTGACCTACCATGAAGCCAAATATAAATTGCATTGAAGAGGTTCAGTACCAGCTGATAAAAATGCAGGTTTAGCACCCTTTTTTTTTTTGAAACATTATGTATGTTGTATAAAGCAAGTATACCCAAATATTAAATTTCGTCAAAAAATCAAAGGTAATCGCTTCAATTAGAATTTTTTCTAAAAAATATATGTTCTTATGAAAAACAACGTTGGCAACTCATGGAAAATTTCATCGAATTTGATCGTATTTTTTTAGGTACCGTTATTTTTTGCATTATCAGAAAGTTACATCTTAACAACCAGAGAAAAATGGAAGAAAAATTTTACTTCTTCTTTAAGCCAAAAAGTACTCAATATAAGAACGCACGGAGTTAAAATGACTTCTATACAATTTATTTAACTCCGTTTTTTCTTAAACTAAAAAATTTATATATAAGCCCTATACAAAATAACTAGTCTGACGTTGAAACTTCACAAGGGTTTAGCTTTTCTGGTGTAGAAGAATCCGATGTTCTGGAAGCTTTACTATCAATCAGATCGAATTCTATTGGATTAGATGAATTGCACCCAAAATTTATAAAAATAATATTGCCATATTGCTTAAAATATATAACTCATCTTTTCAATACTATTTTAATGACTGCAACTTTTCCTAAAACCTGGAAACAATCTAAAATTATTCCTATTCCCAAAAGTTCAAATAGTGATGAGTTTAGACCAATTGCTATATTACCATTTTTTTCTAAAATACTTGAAAAGGTCATGAACGCTCAAATGCGAAAGTTTTTAATTGAAAATGATGTGTTTTGTCTCAATCAGTCTGGATTTCGTCCTAAACATAGTTGCACAACTGCATTAATAGAAGTTGTAGAAGATATAAGGGAATCTATAGATGATGGTAACATAACATTTCTAACTCTTTTGGATTTTTCAAAAGCATTTGACACAGTCAATCACACCATGCTTTGTAACAAGCTGTTGAATTTACACAACTTTTCATCATCGGCTGTAGGACTCATTTATTCTTATTTGAATGGTAGACATCAGGCAGTGGTCGTCAACAACAAGACATCTAATTTTTTACCCGTTATGATGGGTGTCCCTCAAGGATCGATACTAGGTCCATTATTGTTTACGCTATATATAAACGAGCTTCCATCCCAAGTTTTTCATTCTTCTCTACATATGTACGCTGACGACGTTCAGCTATACAAAAGTTGTCCATTAGGCCTAATCGAAAATGCTGCATATGAAGTAAATAAAGATCTCGAGCTCATTTATAATTGGTCAAAGAATAATGGATTGTGTTTAAACCCAACTAAGACCAAATGTTTAATTATCGCTAGGCAATGTGTTGATACTTCATACTTTCCAACAATATTCCTAAATGACACACCCATAGATTTCGTTGACACAGCAAAAAACCTTGGTATCACCTTTAATAAAACTCTTACCTGTGATAATCACATCAGAATAGCGATAGGTAAGTTATATGGTGGCCTTCGTACCCTTTGGACAACCCAACATTTCACGCCAATCAAAACAAGAAAAATACTTGCCAAAACTTTGCTCATTCCCATAATTCTTTTCGGTTGCGAAATTTTTTCAAATTGTGATTGTGAACACAAACGTAGACTAAATGTAGCTTTTAATAGCGTTGCCCGTTACGTATATGGTCTGCGGCGATATGACCATGTCTCATTATTTTCGAAATCGTTGTATGGCATCACTTTTCAAAATTTGTTGAATTTTAGGACGTTGACTCTACTGCATAATATAATGCAGACTCGACAGCCACTATACCTTTTTAATCGAATACCTTCTCAGTCTGCCAGAACACTCGATCTTGCACCAGTTCGTTACTTTTTTGCTATTTCCAAAAGACAATTTTTAGTGAATGTATTCCGACTGTGGAATTCCCTCCCTAGATGTATTAGATTAATAGCTAGCACGAATCAATTCAGGCAGAGACTGTGGCAGCATTTGGAGGCATTTGGATAAGAATTTTGTATTTTATTATTTAATTTTTATTTTTCAAAAAGATTTTATTTATTTTTGTATTTGTATAAAATATTCTTACTTTTATAATAAGTCATTGTATTAATTGATTTTGTCACTTAGTATTCACTAATGTATTAATAACTTAGTATTCTATACAGAAGCTTTCACTAATTTAAAAGATATTGTATCTTACAGTGTTAAGACTATTCCTTTTAATAAATTGAAATTGAAATTGAAATACCTATTCTATTTTTAAATCAAATAATACCCCAAATTGAAAATATATGCCAGACTTCATCGTATGAAGTTGCTTCTGTAAACCCGAAAAGTTAAAACTCTGAATTTTTACTCTACCTAGGCCCATTTAAATTTAAATTTTTTCTGCTACGTCAGTTATAGCAATCATTGATTTCCATCATTGAAAACAGATTCTTCATACAAAAACAATTTTGAGGTTGAAGTATAGTAGATCATTAAACAAAAAATCATCTGAGAAAAGTAAAAAAAAAAACGAACATCACAAAAGTGATTATATTACGCGAATCAAGCTTAAACTGTGTTATTTTTTTTAACAAAAAAATCAATAATTCATAAGATTCGTTTTAAATTTAAATGCCAATTAAAACCAACATTGCTGAATAAGTTGACCTGAAACTGAAAAACAAAACAAACTTCGTAACTAGTTCAAAGAAAAGTCCAAGGTATTTAGTTTTGTAAATTCTGAAATTTAGGTCTACAACTTCACAGAACTGTTATGAAACCAACAGATGATACCACAAACAAATGATTTTTCATTTTTATATGAAACGCCGATTTTTGGACCTATTATATTCTGTAAAAAAAAAATATTGATTTATTAAAAAAACATCTGTTTTTAATAATTTTTCTTTTTATTATATTACCATTTTGGTCTGTATTACAAAACAAAAATATATATATATTTTTATATTTACTCTGAACTTATAATAATAATCTTTTTTTATTTATTATTTTTTTTTTCAATTTTGCACTTAATAAAAATCTATAAAACCAAATACAATTACACAATTTAATTCTTTTGAATGAAACAAAAAGTATACTTACACATTTTTGTTCCCTTTGGCGAATATTATTTTTTTTTATTTTACCAGAAAGCAAAGGATATTCTAAGAATTTTTTTTTATATTTTTTTTTTGTTGTTTCTGTTTTTTTTGTATCTTTATAATTTACATATTTTTGAGTACTAGGTTTATTTTTTATATCTTCATCTAAGGCACTTTTCACTTAATTTTTCAGTAGGATAACATCTTTATTTCATTTAAACATTTTATGCTTTAAATTTACTTTGAGAATACATAATTTGATTTTTATTAAGGTTTTACTTTTTATAATATTGTAGACTAGCAGTTTCTTTCTAATAAAAAAAAAATAGTTAAAACTAAGTTTAAGAAATGTTTTTTTTTTTTTTTTGTTTTACTTTTAAAAAAGTGCCTTTACTTACAGAGTAGCTAATTTTTTTTTATTATTATAGTCAAGATTTATGTTTGTTTTTAAGGAATAATGTACATATAGGTACTATATTTATAGAGAAAGAAGAACAGAAGTCATGTACTATTTTTACCTTTAATCATTTGACAGTGTTCAAGATTGTAAACATCATGCAGACATTATTTGAATTTGAAATATAATTAACAATAAAATCTTGAGAAAATCTTTGCAGTCAAATTGGATAATCTATTCGAGAACACGTACTTCATCTTAATTTATTTTTTAAAAACTTTTGAATATACACATGCGTTTCGGATTTATTTTTGTTTCGCTGACTCATCTTATTTTATAGTTCATTATTCTCCAATAAGTTCTGGTTTTTTTTTTTTTAACCAATATGTATGGACTTGTACATTGTTTAGTTCGAAAAAATGCGTTTCAATCCATTTTAGATATGATTTCTTCAGAACCTTCGCATCCCCAACAAAATCGCCAACATATGCGCAATGACTCTGGATAGTCAGAGCTACAAAAACATGTAATTTGAATATCTATACTGGTGAACATCTCTATACATCCTTTCATACCTTCCTTTCAGTTGGAGAGACATCAATAGCATTTACATCCCGAAAACTGGCAAACTCTACCAACACTGCATACCATTATGTTATCTCAAAGACACAACATTCATAGCAAATCTATTGAGCACGTCATGAATTAGTCGCCACGGTTGAAAAAATCAATCACGCTGTATAAAAGAAACTCAATAGCATTGAAAATAGGCCTCTTTAAATTCAAAGTAAATTGATTATATGCATCAAACGAGGTTAGTTAATGCTGAAATAGGTGACATTAAAGTTGAAAGTTAGAACCTCTAGAGGCACTCCGCAAGTTGGTGTATTATCTACCTTGCTTTGGCTTCTGGTTGTAATTCAGAATTTAATGGACCTAAGTCTAAAGGTTAAATTATTCCCGCACTTTGTGAGCTGCTGCATTATAGACATTGCCAAGCTTGGCAGTCAATGCTGCGGTCTTAAATGTTAACCAATTGGAAACAAAAAATGATTTTTTTACGAGGAGACGAATTATTTCTTTCTTAGATTCCCCAACCATTAAGCGAATATCATTACAACAGGTCTCTGATAAGGCAAATTACTTTGGTTTGATTCTTGATCGTAAGCTGAAATGGAAAGATAATCATGAAGGAAGCTTCAATATCATTTTATCTTCTAGTAGAATTTTAAGTAAAAGATGAGACGTACGCATGAAAATCTTATACGATGTCTTTTGCTTCTTCTATTTCTTCTGACGATATTATTGATCTGGAATGGGACCACCAAACTACGCGACTTCTGGTTCATTACAAAAAACATCGGCAAGCATCCTGGTTTTAAATTGTCCTCTGTTTGAGACCAACTGAATGCAGGTGCCATTGTAGTTGTTTATTCCAGAAGTTTTAAAGCCTCACTCTTATTTAAGAGATTTGATTTTTAAATATTTTCGACAATGACGATGTGTCTATTTTTGTTTGATCGATCTTTAACTACGACACGACCGATGGTGGTCTCTATTCTTGCATACGCGCTTGTTTGAAAGTTTTGAGGTGTTATTATGTCGCTAGTTAGGCTCACTTTGATGTAATTTGCTTAAATGTGCTGTCTCTTCAGACAAGCAGATTTCACTGCAGGGATATTGGTTACCAAACACAAAGTAACTGATATTAAAACCATGACAACAATTAAAAAACGTACATGTATTGACATACCCGGTGCCACGCTTACACATTTTGAGTTAAGATTTAGTATTCAAATTTGATACTCCACGTCATAATGCCGACTAACACAAAAGTAACATTAAGGCAGTTCCGTGCGGAGAAACAGTACAAGGGTGGATTTATGGTTATGAAGTTTATTAAAAACGACATGAAACTATTAATTCTTGTTGCCACAAACACAATTAAGAAATACTATTTTCGGGCATTTATTTCGGTTGGGCTCTAATGAACACGAGTTTACTTAACAAAAATTAAATGTAAAAAAATAGTATTGTAAATCAATTACATAACGTGTTCCCATAATTAATGAACAATTCTTTTGAAAACGATTAATAATCATGTTTAAAAAAAAAATTTACAATATGGGCCTTTTTCAATGTGGACACTGGGCATCATTATTATCCTGACTCATTTTAGCGTAAATATCTCTGTGAATAATATTAGTAGAGTTTTCGCTGAGATATTTTATTTTTCAAGAGACATTAGCATTATTAGCAACATTCAAATAAAACTGATATTTTGTTTGACTATTTAGATATCCATTCTCTAATTTTCTTAGACAAGATCATTTCTTCCTTTCAGAGCACTCTTAATATTGAACGATTTTTTCTCAGAACATGTCAATAGATCATTTTTAATATTGTATTGTTCATTAATAAGGAATTACTCTGTACCAACATATATTAAATGTATAATAGCAATGACTTCTATTTAATTTTTAAACAATAAATAATTTTTTTTTATGAGAGAAATGGAAATGCCAAGGAAATTATTGAAAAACTGTAATATCTATTTATAGAGTTCGCAAGGCAGTATAATGATTTAAATGGCAAAATAACGAACACATGATACAAATTAAATAAAACAAGAACAAAATATGTATCTATTAATAATAATATATCGGCATATTTAAACTCTACAACCTGGTATAGGAAAATGTTATATTCTCTGCTCTTAACTAAAATTAAAGTATAAAATTAACCTTCTGTCTTTTATTTATCAATTATTACATAATTCTCCTACCTAAAACTATTATTTATTATTATAACATTAAATTTTAATTTTTTTTTTTTTTTATAGTTTGTTCCATATGTTTTTGTTTCAAAATTAAATTTAATAAATTTGTTTCCCTATTTTGTTTTATTTTTTTTTATTTTTATGATTTTTTTTTTTTTGTATTTCTAGAAAATATTGTTTTATTTTCTTTAAATTATTTTTAATGGATAAAAATGTGTTTTTTTGTTTTAATTCTTAAAACTACAGATATATCACTTTTTTACTTAAGTATTAAGTTTTCTGTTAATATTTTTTTTTTGTTTAATTATAATTATTTTTTTCTTAAGTTTAATAATGTTCCTCTATTTTGTAGTTTATAAATTTATTATTTTCTGGGGAAATGCTAGGATAGTTTTATTTAATTCAGCTTTAGCTCTTTTGCTAAGGAAGCAGATTTGTATTGAATTTTAGTTGTATAATGTGATGTAGTTTCTTAATAATTGAGTTCAGTATAATCTCATAATCCAAACTGCATATTCGAATTTGATTTTATCTGTTTTTTTTTTTATTAATAATTTACAAGTAAGTAGTTAAGGAGAATAAAATAGATCAACATTTTTTGTATGTTAAGCTTTGGTAGCTTTTATTATATTATACAATACAACTGTAATGTATTAAAAATGTGATGTTGAATTAATAATAAAACAAAAGAGTATTGTCAAACACTAAACAAAAGAGCTGAGTAGCAAACTTTTTTTTTAAAAACTGTTTTTGTTGTGTTGAAAATAGAACATTATTATTATTTTTTTTTTTTTTTGAGTTTTTTAAGAAATACTAGCATTATAAAAATAATATTGATAAGGAAAAATACGTTAAACAATATTAAGCTATACAAATTTACAATACAATAATACACATAAATTGTACAGTGTTAATAAAAAATAATAATTATGAGAATTTATTCCTATGTTACAACGTTTGTCATGATATGAATTTTTTTTATTTAATGAGTTACAAACAACATTGATAGATTTGTACCTATTAATAACTTTATCCAAAATCAACACTTTTAATATCAATTCGTGAGTAGATTAGAAAAAAATTGGCGGAGATTCTTTAAAAAGCAATTTGTAGCAATGATAATTATTATATTTTATGATTTTTCCCATAAAAAACAAGCATGTAAGTTGTTTTTATCATTCATTGGACTAGCAGTGAAATATTTTGCACAAAAAATTAAAGAGACAGTTTTTTATTTATATACTCGTATACACAATATTATATACGGTAATTGTATTTTGTATTTTGCCTTATTATTTATTGTTCTTTAAATACTTTGGACTATTATTTCTTCTGGGAAGAATTAAGACATATAAAGCTTTAACCAATAGTTTAGTTACAGCCCGCTAGAAGAAAAGATGTTGGTTTTGCGACTTAGAAATTAAATCCAAACATACAAATGTATAGTTGAGACCCGAGGAAGTTCTTAACATTTCATAACGAATGCGCTACAGTTCAGATTAGTGCGCGAAAATAAAGGAAGACCGAAAAAGACACAAGTTACTATTAACCGCCGCGACAGTGGTTTTGAGAGAAAGAAATGTCTGTTGTCTTATGTTGCAAGCCAATTCCCTGATCTCAACCCAATTTAAAACTTGTGGAATGAGCTCAAATGAATATTGGAAATGACTGATACCACCTACAACGGGTGATGGTTTAGTATAGTTTTTAAAATATTTTTTTATAAACTGAATAGTTTGTCATACCTTACAATGTTGCCTAATTTTATTTGCCATTCAACATTTACTACTTACAGGAAGCAGATGCGTCGGCTTGTCACCGTTGTTGATATTTTTTTAATTTTATGTAAGTTTGATTAAAAAAATAACGCATTTCAACTGTTTTGCCTTGATAACTTATGCCTTAAGGTACTTATTTATTCAATCATTTTTTTAATGCGTCTTAAGTTGTGATTCAATTCCATGTGCAAAGCTGTAAGTCTTAAAATACAATTAAATTTTGATAAAAAATGATTTTAATATATTTTCAACCATCAATAATTGATCAATTATTGAAGGAAAAGTTATTTTTTAGAAGTGGATTTATGAATATAAAACATAAATTGTGTGGCACGACAGCCTTATAACGAGAGCCGAAACCTATTGACTTATTATATTTTCACCAATACTGTTTGCTATAGTTTAACAGAACTGGGAGGGACATTCCATTTACCGCCAAAACCGAACAGCCAGGATACGATGATACTTTACAAAGACAAATAATACACCTCTCTTGCATTCCATCAAAATAAAATCGAAGCTTAGGCTCTGTTTCTGGTCACTGTGGCATATCAGGAAATAAAGACGATGACTTCATCATTGACGTTATTTGATCTTAGCCACCCATATACTCTAATTTTTCTCTATATAATGAACGAGAGATGGAGATCACTTGACTATTGCGTTACAACCAAGATGCAAGATAAAATCATACAATTAAACCAAAAATCTCTGCCTATTCTCTTTGGTACCATAAATTGGAAATGAAGTTAAGAACAGTTGACTTGTGCAGAGGATGTGGTGATAAAGAAGCACACGGCAACACTTTACATTTACTCTAGGCTCGAATTGAATTCGCCCTCTAACTTACCACTATATCACTATGGACTGCGAAGTAGTGGAATAGGTTTTTCATATAATTTTAGTTTAAAAAACTTTGATGTTTTTGTTAGTCCATAATTAAATAAACTCCTAATTTATCAAAAACAATCAAAAACATAGCAATGACAGTTAAATCTTGATAATTGAAATATTGAATAACATATTAACATTATTAGTCTCTCTCACGCAGTTCAGCAATCTCAACGAACAATATCATTTCAAAGCAATGAAGGTCCACCAACATTATTTCTAAAAAAAAATCTTTCTATATCCTTAAACTACTCACGAATGTTGAGTATTATTTTGCATGTCTATTTCAATATTTTGTTACTAATTTACTTATTTGTTTTTAAACAATTTCATCATTAACAATATTTAGTTGACATTATTTTTTGTTTGTTAAATCTCCAAATTACAATATAATACAATTTTCCTTTAAAAATCCTTATTCTAAAAACACGTTCACAAAATTGTTTTTGCTCTTAGCAACTATAGGTATTCATTTAGAAATTAAAAAGATTTCTACAAAAAAAATAAACTATTCAAACACAATGTTTTATATACGAAATTCATAAATAAAATACACTTAAACTTAATTTATAAACGAACTAAAAAAAATAAAAAAAAAACATGCTAATATAATACAAAAGATCACGATTACTACACAAAACACACACGTTTGTATTATTGTTAGTTAACATCATTTACAATTATATACCTTGACTCGAAAAAATAGTAGTAAAAAAAAAATAACTAATATGCTGTGCATGTCAGTATAATAAATACATGAATAAATGTGTGTGTTCAAAGTCATATAAGTTTACTCAGTAAATTCTTAATGATCTCCGATAAATATCCTTTTTTACTAAATTGTCTATTCGTGTCTGTGTTAAGTCTTTTCTTCTTTATCATTCTTTGAAGAGGAAGGAAAAAAGGATATTTATCATAATTACTATACGGCACATCCTTTTCGTTGGCCATACATTATCCTTAGTTCAGGATATATGATCTTTTTGATCAGTTGATTTGTTTTGCCAGCCAACATGGCACGTCTTGGATCCTTTTTAAGAATCTTTATGCCAGGCTTGTGCACTAGGAAGGCATTGTCCAGTATATGAAATTCATAGTCAAGCACACAAAGGGCATATCCCTGTAATAAAATAAAAAAGAGTTGTATTATGAGAATTTTGATTGAAATTCAAAAAATTACTTGTGTCATTTTATCACTTTTGCCCTCCCAACTTAATCGCTCATCATAATGAGGATCAGCATTTGTTCCAATATAGATTGGCTCCCAATGGACAAAGTAGCCAACTCTCTTACCAATGTGAAATATGCCCAATTCTTCTGTTTCGTTAGCAGCCATCCATTCTTTAGATTTGGGCACTCCATGACAACTGGAGCATACTCTTTTGTGAAATGGAATGGCTTTGCCAAGTCGTAGCAATTCTTGAAGTTCGGTTTTGTCTCTTGGCACAGCCGCAGAACTTTCTACCTCAAAAATCGATAGAGGAAAGACTCTGAAAATAAAGATAGTTTTTAAATTCTTTTTTAATCTATCGTAATCAGATCTCTTACCTTGGGGCCTTTCGATGAAGATACGCTTCATTTCTGGCAATCATTTCCAGAAATTTTTTCACAAGACCAGGATTTGGATACAACTCAATATCACTGGCCAATATAAAATGTGTTAGAGCCGCATCACGGGCAATATTACGCCCCACATTCACCGGATAGAGGAGCTTCTTTTGTGTCTTATACAAATGACCGCCAGATAAATTGAAAAATGGCGGTGGCATGGTACAATTGTAGGCTGAATTTAATACCTGATCACTTTTGGCTACAGCCTTGGGGATATGTTTCGTACTAAAATATATATGAAAGGTGACAAATTGTCGAACGAGGTTACTTTCAGGCAGGCAGTCTCTTAGATATTTTATCGAATTAACAGTTGGTGCAAAATCAGTGCCGGGCGCATGTAAGGCTATGCTTACTGGTGCATTCCATCTGTGAGTTGAACAAAGAAAGGATGTGAATATATACATCACTCAAAGTATTTTTCGAATACACTTACCTTTCAAGCAATGGAATAAGATTATCCAAAAATGTGTAATCAGCGTGCGTAGTGTAAGTTATTGTTTCATGGCACTTCATTTCACCATGTTCGGCCCGCACGTAGTTCTGCAGAACCCAAAAATCGCCTCGCTGTAGTGTTACCGGTTTGTATTCCCGGTCATGGCACTTCAGAAGCGATCGCAGTCTCTCATCAAAGTCTTTTTCGTCACCTGTCACCATATACCCATCGGGACTGGAATTGTTTACATAAGAACTGGACTCTTGTATGCCACCTGCATCCAGTGTTGATTCAGTCGGTGCTTCAGAGATTTTCTTCTCCGGAATCATTTTTAACTCAAGAACCAGAGGCCGCTCAGGTGTAGGACCATCATTTCCTACTGCCGCAGGAGCTTCGTCTTCTTCTTGCTGTTGAGGCTGTGTTTGTTGTTGGTGCTGTGGCAACTGCTGAGGTTTGTCCTCAGAAGTCGACTGAGGACTTTGATCCTATTAAAATATAGAAGTTTTATAATTTATCATTTGATTTAAGATTTAAATTATCTTACGTGTTGCGACAATGGTTCCCGAACATTCGCTTGTTCACCCTTAAACGGTGGCGCTGCTGCATCCAAACGTTGAGCCTTAGGCATTTCATCTTGGATTATGTATCCCGATCCTGTTGAGAAATTACTTCCTCCACCAATCATGACATGACTGCCAAGATACAAAATGACAGCTACGTTGATAATGATACTGCAACGCAGTAGCCAATTTCGTCTAGTGAGCATTTTTTCTGAAGGATTTTGTGGATTTTATTCGAATCGAATGCAATTCGTGTGCGACTTTTAATACAAATTAAATTTAAGTACACTTAAGAGATACGTGTGTTTTAAGAATTAAAAAAATAAAAGTGGTAAGATTTTGGTTATTGCCTCTTTTTATTGTGAGGTTTTTTTTCTTGAGTTCGATATTTAGTTGCGTATAATATTTATAGTAAGTCTGTTGTTGCAGGTTATATAGTGTTTGTCTTAATATATCGAAAGTGCTGGTAATTTTTTTTAACTTTTTTTGTATTGTATTCGAAATGAGAAACGACAAACAGGGGGTAGAGGAAGATTTTTCAGCTTTTAGTTGAAGGTTTCAGTCGTGCCCCTTGGGAGTTTTTGAATTTTTCATTTGTTTTACGATAACCACGCGACGTTACTTGCTTTTTCGTCCTCATTTAGAGTTATTTCTTGTGTTGCTGCCAAATTTGGTTTTAATTTTGTTTTGTGATTTTTTTTATAAATCGTCCTTAATTTTTTTTAATATTTTTCGTAGATTTTTACTTGACCATAGTATTGGAGATTTATTTCTGAAAATAAAAACAAAAGGTTTGTGTGAAAATTTGGTTTTGATTATAAATTTAATGAAGGGTTTTTTATTTGAATTTTTAATATAATTTTCATTAAAGCGCACACCTTCACGCATTGCACAACACAATAAAAGGGTGCGAGAAGTTCCTGTCAGGATTAATAATTTTGATAAAGTATGTTTCCCACATTTCTCTAGCAGTCTAGTGAATGAAAAGATTATTAGGAGTGTAGAATGCGTGAGCAGGGTCCTAAGCTATTCATACGAAACTTATTCAGACCGCTCAAGGAGTTCATCACATACTAAAACTAATAAATAAAACTAAATGCAAATGTTTTAACTCCTTGTAATATTATTTTTAATCTTCACAAAATTCCATTGCAAATATGATTTGTGATACTGTTGACAAAAGTTTAGAAATGATTAACCCATTTATTTCAATTCAACGATGAAATTTGAAATGAATTTCAAATTCAAATTGTAACGTCTTTTATCTGTTATACTTTTTATTCACAACAATAATTAAAATTCAAAAATATCGCTCGTACCGTAACGTAACGCTTTCAAAGTTGTTCACCACAACGATTTCTCACCACATCATTTTTCATATCCACATTCAATTCGCACATCGCTTTCTTCAAAATGTCAACCCACTGGCAGTCGCTGTCAAACAGAGAGAAAAAGTAAACGAGAAAAATACGCATCGCGCGGAATTTATATTGTGATTGAATTTATAAAATTTGTTTGTTTAATTGTTTATTATTTATACAAAATGACAACGAAAATACTAGCTGATGATTTAGACAATTGTTTAATAAATTTCGACCGTAAAATATTAGTCACCAATTTGCTAGACAAATATGGTGGATTGTTGGAGGAAACAGCAAAAACTGTTCAGGAATTTCTGTCATCGGAAGAAGAAAAAGGCAAACAATTTGAGAAAACATTTCTTGTCCATGGACGTGAAGAAAACTCGCAAAATGAGGTAATCATTTTAGTTCCTGAAAGAAAGTTAAATCCTGAAAAAGAGAGACTCAGAGATGTCCATTGCATGCTCTACAGCGCAGAAACTGTTGGTGGTTCCAAGTCACCACCAACGGAATTTATTCCACTGAAACAGAAAGCAATTAAATTGGACAGTTTAGTTGTTAAAGATGCAAAAGAGGTGAGTGTGCCAGTGAATGGATCGACTCCCGTGGTGGACAGAGAAGAAAAACATCAGCCGACGAAGAAATCTGGTGGTGCTTTGGGAGCAATGTTTAAGAAGCAAGAAACAACAGCTGCAGCTGCCAAAAAGAGTCCAGAAAATAGTCCACCAAAGAAATCCGAACCAGAAAAGAAAGCCGATAAGTCTGGAACTTTGGGAGCTATGTTCAAGAAACAAGAAGCGACAGCATCGAAGAAAAACTCTAAATCTGAACCTGAGAAGAAAAGCAACGCTTTGGGAGCTATGTTCAAAAAACAAGAAGCAACTACTGCTGCTAAGAAGAGTCCACCAGCTGATAAGGACAAAGAAGAGTCCAGTAAAACATCCACAAAAGCTACTAAAGGTTTAACAAATTTCCTAACAAAGAAAGAAGAAAAAAAAACAAAAAAGTCACCCGCTACGAAAAAGGAAGAAATCCAAAAGATCAAAGAAGAGCCAGCAGCAAATGTCTCTGTAAATCTATTCGAAGAGAGTTCCTCTTCGGATGACGAAGAAGCATTAGATGCTCTCAAGCGACAAATTCTCACAGACGATGAAGACGAAAGCAAACCAACGACCAGCAACAAGCGTCGACGGATCATTGAATCCGATGATGAAGATACTGGTCCTGAAGTCAAAGTCGAGTGTAGGGAAGTCGAACCGGAAGAAGCAGAAGATATGGAAGTTTCGGAAGATGATGAGCCCAAAAAATCTCAAACATTTTTGGATGAAGATGGATTTATTGTCACGAAAAAACCTAAAAATAAAGGGAAACCTGCAAGGAAACCAAATCCAACACCGGTTAAGATGAAGACTCCAGTTAAATTGAAGAAGGAATCACCGAAATCTCCGGCTAACAAAAAGGCAGCTCAGAGTAAAACTCCAGCACCAAAAACTAAACAAGGAAATATTATGAATTTCTTTACAAAAAAATAAATTGTAATGTGAGGGTAAGAGTGTTTCGAGTTGAATAAAGATTAAGATTATGTTAATTTTTTTTTTTTTTGTTTTATAATTTCTGGAAAGAAAGGATAAATAGTTGATCTTTTAGAGAGAACGCTCGCTCCTAGTGAAAGCAAAAGAGATTAACTTAATGACATGTCTAAAATCGGGAATCTAATTCGGTTAGTATTTGGATTTCTCTTATGCATTATGAAAAGGAAGCCCTTTCATTTATACAAATTATAGAGGAATTAATCTTCGGAATATAAGTAGTATAAAATATCTCATATGTGGTTTTGTAGGATACCATGATCAATTGTTCTTTGCAACTCAAAATCAAGTTATAAAGGGATTCTAGAGATGAGCTCTATAGAACCATGTTAAACTTTGGCATCACCAACAAACTCGTTAAGCTATGTAGAAAGTTTGGATAAAGGAGTAACACCGACACACGAGACGAGATAAATTTGGTAAATATGGAATTTAGGCAATAAATGCTCTTTCATGCTACCTTTTCAACATCATTTTGGAACATTCGCAACTCTAGTGCTAGCCTACTGGCTAATGGGTAAATGAAATGGTTGTTTTGGTAATGAGATGGGATGCATGATGACATCCATCTAATTAAAAATATTCAAACTAAACGGCTCCGATGGTTGGTTTATGTAGAGCGAACGAATGCTGCAAACCGTAGGAACGTTAAAGTCACCAGTAGGTGTTCGCAGGAGATGTAGGTTATACATACTATGGCGTGACCAAGCAGAGGAACATCTGCATCTCAAACAACTTGATCTGCTGGAGGAGGCTATCCCAATTTAGGACTGAAGACCACAAGAAGAACAAATTGCAATGTAAATTGTATTATAGAGCGCAAGCTACGCAGCTTAACTACAGTATGTCATCATACAAACCACCTTTCAACAGCCTTTTTTGTTCACGAAAATATCCGCTCTTTTTGTATTTTTGATATTTCAATAAGAGAAAAGAAGAAGATCTTCATCAAATTTAAATACGAAAGAAGAGCTCCCTATGATTTGGGAGAATTGAATCTCCCAAATCATTTAACAAAAGAAAAATAAACCTGAGGTATCTACTTAAATTATTTTATATACCTACAACCTACCTACAGTACATATCTTTATTGAAAAAAAAAGAAAGTAAATGCAAATTCCGTTTTCCGTAGAAACATATTTTAGTCCGTCAGTTTTGCGGGGGTATTTCTTGTTCATTATATCCTGACTATATTCTTGAATTAGTCACTCTGAGGTGAACTGTTGACTCATTTTTTGCATTTTGTTGGCCAAAAATTACATGTAAGACACAGCTTTAATGTTTTCGCTTAACTTTCTTAGCTAATGAAATGAGTAATCATTATTGTTCCATCGACCATTTCAATAATGAGAACTGTGAACTTGTAGCTAAACTAAACGAACTATGTTATTAAGGACTGTGGGTTGCACAAACTTGCTCTGGTAGTCAAATAAGGGGTTGGACTGTTTAAAATTAAAGAAGAAGTCAAAACATAATTAAACAATCAAAACATGAAAATATGAAGCTTCTGGCGTAGTGGTTGGTCAGTGTGTCGATCTGTCACGTCTCAAGCCAAATGTTTGTTATCAAATACGGTCTAACGCCTAAGTTTTTTTAGGAGCAATGGTTTTCTTGAGGTAGCGACAAGTTCTCCAATTTAGTTCTAAGTTTTTATATTTCGAATGTTATTGCATCTGAATTTTTACGCGTCCATATTGTTAAATTAATTTTTAAATTCTAAACTCTAAAGTTTAAATTACTTTGTTTCTTTCTGTTTTGCAAACTGGAAAACGACTAAATTAGTTTTAATGAAATTTCGAGTGGAATCTATTGTAACGGAAATCTGCTGATCATATTTGTTTACAAAAACAAAAACGTGTATGTACCAGAAAGTTCACTTATATTAATACGTAGGTTTCCGTCTTGGAACTGGGTTCTTACCTATCTTTTTCTTTATGTTTTTATTTTTTTATTTACATAAATTCGTCGTTGTTATAAATTCCAATTGTTATTTTATGTGCAAAGGTTGGTAACTCAATCCAAAATATTAAATAAATTAAAGTGATTGTGACAAAATGTTAAGGAAATTGTGGGCAGATACGTAGGTACTGCCTATTTATTCAAATACGTTCTTAAATTTTAAATGTACATCGAAGATTGGTACATAATGTTGGTACATAATATTATTTCGTCGTAATTTTAGGTACGTTTTTTTTTTATTCTTCTGAATAATTTAAGCAAAATCTCTTGTCCTACTTTTCATTCAGATTGATTACAGGGTACCTAAATCAAAACCACAAACCAACGACGCACATATTCATTTGAGATTCAAAATTTTACATAGCAAACTAGTTTTGTATTAAAATAATTAAATTATGCTGATCATGGGAAATTCCCGAATACGAATTTCTCCATAAAGCCCTGTCAAATTAAAGAAACAAATGTGCGTGAGAACAGATTAAATTGAGACTTTTGTATGTGATTGAAAACTGATAATACTTTTAAAACTATCGTTGTTAGATTTGAGTTTGGTAATCTTTGCCGCTTCAGCCTTTTTTTTCGTCACGGCTCCAAATTTTCTTATGCAAATAACATTGGAAAAGGATAACTGCCCAAAAATTTATCAAAATTTTACCAATTCTTAATCGTTTAGTCACACTCACAATCACAAATTGGTTTGTTGTTGTCGTCAGAAGAGATTGCTCATGAAAGAACAAAACAATTATTCCTTCTACCGAATTTAGCTTATGAAATTTATTGAGGTGTTTGGATGCATTTAAAAAGCCATGGAAAAAGTCGTAAGTGAATTGCGAAATACATATCTGTTATCAAAACAAGAGAAACATAATGAGTTTTGAAAAGATGTAGGTAGCTATGTGTAATTGTTTATTATTATTTCAATGATCATTGAAATCGATTTCCATAACTGAAATTACAAAAGTGATAATTATTTGGTGAATTTAGCTCATATAACAATTAACTTTTCGATTTATATTTTTTCAGTGTACTATTAAATATAAAAAAAAATCATCAAACAGTCATTTACAAAAAAGGCCAGTATTAGTAGCTAAATACAACCATATTGTGTTGCACTTTTCAACCATAATAGAATACAAATAAATTAACAAAAAAGGTGTTATTGGATATTGTGTATTTTTTCTCACTCTCAAGTCCCAACCTCGACTTTAATAGCTGTCTATCTGAAAATAACTTTTTTTATAATTTGAAAAAAATCTTCAATTTCCATAATTGAAGTTTTTTTATGCTCAGTTGGTATAGAAGTATGAATTTCAATATTTGTTCATATGCAAGCATGCGAACATTGATTTATTTATTGAATTGCAAATTGAAAAATACAAGAGAACTTTAAAAAAAAAACACACATAAAAATAAATATTTTTAACTGGCATGGCAGTGCGAAACAAATGTCGAAATGAATAGAAAATAGCGATGTGTGTGGTGGGCCGTGGGCGGTTTTAGTTGTGAGTTTAAATTGGAAATTTTTATTCGTAACTCGCACTATCATCACTCTTGACATGATGCGAATAATTCACACCAGACAATAAATTTTTTTTCGTATTTCATTGGGAGTGAAATATTTGACTACAAAGACGGATGGACGAGAGGAGACCCTGGAGTCACTGTAAACCACTACAAAGTTTGGTTTTTGCTTCATTAAACCGGTATTGTTGAGTAATTAGGTTTTGGGGTTTTCGTGGTTTAAATTGAATAGAGAAATAGAAAGCGAATTGCATTTTGCATAGGTACACGATGTCGATGTTTATGTTGAAAGGATCCAAATGAATATTTGAACACAAACTATGAGTACGATTGGAAAGAGATAATTTTATTTATATTTGTAGTAAATCGATAAAATTTGAACCATCTAGTCACGTATCTAAATGATAAGTTCATACTAGGTTTTTTTATATGTATTAAATTTTTTTTATTAGATAATTATTATCAATCATCAGTGAAGGTGTTTTTATAATACACACCTTCTTATCTGTTTAGTAACTATTATTTTAATCTTCTGTGGGGCACATTACCGACGAACTACAATGTGTTTGATTATCTTAATTATTTCAAAATTATGTTACATATGTGTATATTTTTTTTTAAAAACGCAGTTTTCCGTTTAAAGAATAAGTAAAAAAAAAAGTTGTCAAAGTTTTCAAACCGAAAATTTTTCTTTTAGAAGTGGTTGAATTAGACAACAATACCCTGTGTACACCAACACTAATTTTGGTAGGAGTTATAACCATAAAAACAATAGTTCTTACGGTTAAATCAGTGGTTTTCTACCATTGTTTTTGGTCAATAGGGTGGACATTATTGTTTTAATGGTCACGTAGCATCGTTTTAATGGTATGAAACGCAGTTAGTTTCATTAATAGTTTACAAGTGCTTCAATAGTACGTACCATTGTTTAGTTAATAGTACGTACCATTGATATTATGGGATTATTTTTTAAAAAATATAAAACAAGAAGAAGCCAAATCTGCTTTGACCTTTTCTTATCTACTAAAAAAGGTCAAACGTTTTTTTTTCAGTTTTGCTATTGGTTTGGTAACTGCTAAGAAAAAGGCTCATAAACCAATATTTGGAACATTATAAGAATTTAACTGTTCTGTTGTACTATTTTGTTTTGACAGCTTTACTGAACACAGCCAATTTTCGTTTGCTTAATAGGGCAAGTATTGGTTGCGTGTAAAATAAATATCGACGTCAATCAAACCTCCTGACATTACGATGTCTGTCTATGGCGAATGTGCGGTTGTCTGTGCCTCGATCAACAACCTGAACGGTTGAACGGATTTTTTTTTAAACTTGGTATACCTACATATGTATATTACTTTTTGGTGATTATCTAGAGCGGAAATTCGAATGTTTCGATTAAGCATGGCGTATACTATGACGGTTTCAGTTTTTCCAAATTTTCTCGAAATAGTCTGAAACGATTTTTGCTTGTGAACGTTATATTTGCAATAGTCTTGATATAACTGCACCTCAGGTTCTTGGGAAACAAGGGAACATAACGGAGATTTGGTGTATCAACGGTTTTTTACAAACTCGAAGATAAAGTGATACACAAAATGGCATTTAAAGTTTTTTTTTTTTTTTCTAAATTATTATAATTTTTATACGTTTTTGTTATTATTTGTTATTATTCAAAAAAAAAAAAGAGAAATCTGTCTATACAACGATAGCCATGTTTATAAATAAATAAATAAATAAATAAATCACCGTTAACTGATAGCCATACAACTTGATCTCACGTTTACGGTATGTGTATTTTAATCAAAAAATTGAAATGCAGTTTGCTAACACCATTGCAAACATAATTTTTACAAAGTCTTGTCAAAATCGTTAGAGACGTTCTCGAGAAAATTCGGGAAAACTAAAACCGTTATATGAAAAATAATACTTGTAATTTTTACGCGTAAATTTATTTGTATTTAATTTATTTGTAATAAATTTTTCATAATATTTTTTTTGCAGTAATTTTAAAGAAAAAATACGTCTCTTTTTAATATACATAGTTTTGGAATATAATTTATTTTATTAAAATTAATTAGTTTCAGGGTGGAAAGTATTTTTTCTTTGTCAAAAGCGTAGGCCAACTATTTTGCGTTTGGGCTCGTATACAATATAGATATATTGTAAATATATAACTATTGGAAGATTATTGAATCCACAAAAAGCTACTGCATCTATATGTTGTGCAATTTAGTCAAGTGGTGATATTGTTTCATATTTCTTCTTCCTCATGACTTCATCGCTTTAGCCAAATGTTAACCAATATTGTTTGACCACAAATCAAAGAAATTGATAAATGTAGAAGACATGTGGTTTCAAAAGGCGGTGTCACATATCACAACTATGCGACCCATTTATTTAGTTTATTGCAAAAAACAAAAATTACTTTCAAAAACACAAAATGTATGAACTTGTGTTATAAACAAAAAAACAAAAAAAATGTATTAACCAAATCAGAAAAATGCGTGATTTATTTGAAGGCCGGATGATAACTTAACTAAATCGTCATATTTACCTAGTTTATATGCAGAGTCGAAAGATCGAGTTTGATTTGAAACGAAATTCCAACCCAGGTATTTCAGCCAACTAGTTGAATGCTTGAGGAGTTGAGTTAAGTGCGGAAAAGTCGAAATGACAGGAGAATACCTGCGTTGGTTTGTAGACATTAAGACCAAAAGATTGAATTTTCGAGAAAAAAATATTTATATTGCTTTTACAAGTTATACGCATACTTTTCAACAACAAATATTCAATCGTTAGTATGCAATTGATCACATGCAGAAATAATTGTGTATTCACCATTTCAACCCAGGTATTTCATTTAATTTTCGACTCAACACCACTGCTCGAGTGCGATCGAGTCGAATTCCATTTCGTTCCAACTCATCCCTGTTTACAAATGGGTGAACCTTAGTTCAAGCTCGCTTCACCCATGCATATAAACTAGGTAATTAGAATTTAATTGGAAAACAAAACCATAACTCGAATTTATTTGTATTTAATATAAAAACAATTAGGTAAATATACCTAAACGAGCACACCAAAGTTTTCATTTTTGATAGAAATCAAATTTTGAGAGAAAAAAGATATGAACAGATAAACAAAAAATAATACAAATTTCACATACATACGTTACGTATGTACGTATCCTTAGCTGTAAAGCACATCCAGCACATGTGTTTAACATCAAGTTTCTCAAACATTAATTTCTGCTTACCTGAAATTTTAAAATAGAAACAAAAATATTAGCTAAATATTTATCAATTAAAATGTTAACAAATGTAAAATTTCCAGTGAACTAATTAATAACGTTATTGGTTTATATTAAAAAAAAAAAGAAAAAAGAATTCTTTGTTTGAATGAATTATCTTAAACAAATGAACATATGTTTAACTCACAGACTATTTGTATTTAATTGAATAAATAATATTTGTGTATCAATAAAATTAATAATTTGACTGGAAAATATGTGAATCAATATTTAATCTGTTGTTGGTTGCCTGCACATCATAAGAGTTGTTTTATTGAACATTTTTTTTTTACTCAGATGAATTTAATTGATTTAGTTTTTTTACAAGCAATATTGAAAAAAAAAACTTTAATAAAATAAGCAAACAATTAACGTTCTCGCTCGTTTGACTGCAAAATCGTATGTGAATAATAACAATACCTATAATTGCATCAGATAAATACTTAGATAAGTATCTGAAAATATTTATTCAAATGAAAATCTAGAAAAAAAATCATGAATCGAGAAAATGATGCAACCAGGGTTGCCATTCCGACGATTTCCATCTATTTTTGTTCAAAATTTTAATGCTTGCAAAATCTTTTCTTTAGAATAACATAAGCAGTTTAATTCTGAAGTATAGTTATACAAGGTATGGTATGAATGTTGTAAACAAAAATCGCTTTACAGTAACGGCCATATTTTCATTAAGATATATTATTTGTTTTCGTTAATTTCAATATAAAATCCATCTTTTTTAATTGCTGCTTCTTTAAGATGGCTTTGTTTCTTATATGTGTAATATTTCCTGTGTGCGAACAATATTAAACTCAGCTAATAAATGAGTAAAATGAATAATCCATATCTGGATTTATTCTTAGATCTAGATGTAACAATTGAATAATTTATCCGTATGAGTCACAAATTATACATGCTTAGAAACTGGATGTCTTATGGCAGCTTAACAAGGATAGCAATTTTATTTAAAGGCAATGAACAAAGGCTACAGATAAAGTACAGAATTATGTTCCTAACATTAGTATTAAGTTATTTGCATCACAATTATTTGGGTAAACCAAATTGAAACATTGTAGTGTCCGGAGACGTAGTGTTAGTATGTCGGACTATCACGCCGGAAACCCAGCTTTGAGAACACCTAATGTTATTTTCAGGGGCACTGCCTCTTGCGAGAAATTGACAAATCCTCCAAGAGTACTCATTGTCATGAAAAGTGCATCTCAGCTTAGTCGTTCAGATTCGACCTACAAATGTAGGTATCTCCAATCCTGTAAAACTAACAACGCACACAAAAGGATTTGTTGAGAGTGTAAGTCACTAGGCCGTGTCAGTACCACTTAGTTCATTTGTTTTTAAATTGAAATATGTGTAGGTATTACCTAACCGTAAAACTTTTATTTTTTATTTTAAAAGGTCGATGAATCATCCCAAAATATTTTTCAAACACACCCTGTAGGGATATAAATACGATTACCCAAACCAAAATTCACACAAGATTTGAATTCCCCAATGAAAACCGCCATCCTAAAGTAAGTATAGGTAAGTATGTAATAAAAACCATAAATGCGACTCATCATTTTATTTTAATATGCTGCTCGCTTTCGCTACATGATAATTTAGTTTGTTATTGTAACTAAATTAAAAGATAAAAATGTAAAACACAATGTAGTTTCAAAAAAAGACCACATATGCGCCACATGTCATAAAACCGAGAAACAATATTCAATTGCTGCATGACTCATTTCCTGGTCCAATAGTTTCTAGATTTGGTGATCTACAAACTGGAAAGTGGGCAACCAGATCCTATACGGTTAAACAAAATGTATGCGAAATAATTTTGGAAAATTGCGATAAGAGCGTGAGTATGTGCCAAAGCCAAGGTCACTTTTACGATATCGATATACTGTATACTGTATATTTTATGAATCAATAAAAAAAAAACTATTTTTAAATGTTTTTTTTATCAAAACTGGTAAACCGTTAATAAATTAGTTATGCATTTATTGCATTCGTAATTGTTCATATAACAGTCAAACATGACATTAAGAGAATATAAAGAGACAAAAAAGAGAGTCCCACAACTATGTACAGCTACGTCTGGATGTGTCGACATGTTTATGCTTTCAAACTTTTTTGGTAGATTTCCTTCAAACTTTGTTCTCGGTGTTTTAAGTTTTGATAAAACAATCAAACATCATGTTTATGACATTACGGCAATAAAGAAGACAAAAAAAGTATATAGGTCCAGCAATTCTGTGTTATTGAATCGACACCGTACAGTTTTAACAGAAGGGCCGATTTTCTTCAAATTTGTTGCACAGTATTCTTTGAGTAATTAAAGATAAGACAATTTTATAAAAATATTGTGCATAGCATTGTAGGTTTTACGTTTACCATTATTTTTTGAATATTTTTCTTTCTGTTTTAAGTCAATTTTTTTTTTAGAAAATTTCAACTCCTTCATAATTGAGGGATAAGTTAGAAGTATTGAGATTGATAAGCTTACTACCGAGAGGTTGCAGCTGCGTGAATATTGGCTCGCAACATTTTTACTTTTAAATGAACACCAATAAATAAAATGTTTATTTTTCTCCTTTTTTTATTATTATAAGATCTACAAAATGGGCAAAATGGTCATATGCGTTATGCTACTATGGGACCATTAACGTGGTGATACAAAACAGTAAGTTAACTGGAAATAGCTACAAATCTTAACTGTAATAAGTTTTCATTCAGGCCAAAATGTGGTGCAAGGAAAGTACTCCACGGACAAGTGCTACACATGGGAATTTATTCCACTTTTAGCGGGAATCTGCTCCATTTTTCAACGTTCCCTCTTGTAGTGATATTGTATTGAACATACAACAGTGTGGTATTCTCTCCCGATGCAAGGAACTAATTGCACGGGAACTAACTTAACATGGGAACTAACTTTACCACTTGGCAACTAAGAAAAATATTGTTATAAATACACAAAAAGCCAAAAAAAGCAATGGCTCTACTTTACTTGGCAGTAGCATACCCATCAAACAAGTTAGAAACTTTGCATACCCAAACTTGCACCTACTTGCACTTACCAACGTCAACTGTTTGGGGGCACAAGTGGGCCACCCAGGTACTGTTTAGTGAAAGTTAAATTATTTCTCACTTTAGACTTTAGAAAGTAAACTTCTTTCGCACTTGCCCGTTTAGTACTTTCCCTGCACCCTAAAATGTACATTAATTCGCTTCCATACTTAACATGGAAAATGTTTGGGGTGGCTCACACGAAGAGAAAAGAAGGATGGCAACAATACTATAACAAGGTAGCGTTGCTTAACTCACCCAATTAAAATGTCATAGAAATAAATTTCACTAGACTTTTTGCCTTCGGCGAATAATTAGCTAATGACCGAATTTTCGAAGTTAATCTGAATTTTGAATGGTTGAAAAGGACAAATATATGCGTAATAGAAATACTTAAATAAAAATAAAAAAGCTGTCTTTTTTTTATATCGTTCTTTCAAGTGATTTTATACTTATGACTTGCAGTGTTACATCTAAACCCTTCCAATTTTAATAAATAATAAAACGACATAGAAGCCCACCTAGAATTCGTTAAAATTTCAACAGACTTAAAAAACCTAATCAGAATACACAATGTTAAAAGTCATTTCAACGAAACATTAAATTTTTGTACGCATGCATGGAGTCACCAGATTAACATGGGCATCATTGTATCCTAGCCAAATTTTAATGGCCACTAAGGTATCATCAATTTAAGCGCGCCCTACATGCCTACACCATTAACCAGTAAGACGGAAGATGTTTTCAACTTTTCAATAAGCTTTTATTTTATTTTATTTTACTTTAAAGTTTGAAAACTGTCATTTACAGACTGTCTCAACTCATCACGTGTTTAAAAACCCACGCACAGACAATTAACTTTGTATACCCAGATTCACTCAATCGCTCAAGTGTCAAACGAATCCCTAAAAGAAATAAGTGATTGATTGAAATCCATATCAAAAACAGTCCCATAAGATAGCAGTACCAACATCAGGATTTCTATATGTATGTATACATACTCTCATTCAGGATATTGAATTAATGAAATGGTTCAGACGAGATGATGCTCACCGTTTGCGGACAATTTGAGTGATATCTTCGTTATTCTTTGTATAGGCTTAGCGAACGCATTTTCATTAAATCAAAGTATACGACACAGCCAAAGGATGCAACATGAAAAGGATTTATTTCAAAGGTAATTAATTCCACTTTACTTCCGCTTTGTCACCACCATGCCATGCCAGAAAAAAAAATCAATGAAGCAATCAGCCCGACACTGCAGTAGCAAAATAATCCACCAGGTGATGCCTTTTGTTTGGCGATGGTGAGGCAACGGCATGACATAGCGATGCCGCATAAAATTCAATTTCTTAATTAATATAACCAGGATACTAGTCTGGAGGAAAATTGCCGTAGTATAGGAATGTCGGTATTAAGAGGGATCGGAAAAAAATTGGACAATTTGCCGTTAGCGTGTTGCATCATTTTGCTCTTCTGTTTGCTTTTGGAGGGTCAAAGAACGGGAGAAGGGGAATCGGGAAGCGATTTAGCATTTAACTAAACAGAGTTAAGACTTTAAATATCTTCTAGACGGAGAGGTGACTGCATATAAAAAAAAACACCTACCACCCACCAATGAATTCAGTCTTATTAAAACTGATCGTAATAAACGCATACTTTTTAGATCGTCTGTGTTCAAGACTATCAATGCAATATAAGGGGTACCACAGGGAAGCCTTCTTGGACCTGTAATCTTTGTTTACATGCAATTTACTGTGTTGAAATGGTAAGGTATGGTAAATTAATCACGATCAAATGAGAAGACATTAGTTGAAATCTGAGTAAAGCGAGGTGTATGATTGGGAAGCAGAAACGGACGTAGCTATACGTGCTGAAAAAGATGCTAAAGAAAAGGCGAAGTACAAGAGTTGTTTGATTCTGTCATTGCGATTTTAAAGTCATATATGATCGATGACGTCTCTGAATTTGGTAATGCAAACAAACGTGTCAAATATTGTCGGTGTTCATGTTCTCCAAATTTGATGTGAACAAGATAAAAAATAGTGTTACACAATATCTTGCAAAACATTTGAAAGGATTCGTTTTTTGTTTGTAAGCGATAATATGAAATGGATTTTCTTTTGAGTTCGGCCAAGAAATTAAATGTTTGAAAAAAAACTAAGTTCATGAAACAAAAGCGAAATATAATCATTAGCAGAAGGGATCAGGCAACAGATAACTGCCAGCCATCTGGTAAACAGTTTTCTGAAAGTAAGTGAAATATTACAAAGTGATAGGTACCTACTCTGAATAGTTTGGTGAGTGAACTGAAGCTTCTAGGAGAATTAAGTGGTACAATACAATCTGGAATTCGATAAAATCGAAGCAATTATTTCTATCATGCAAAATGAGAGCTGTGCGTCAAGTCTTCAAAAGACATGAAAATTAATATTTAACCAACGGCGTAGGGCGCCAAATGTTTCTACTTTTTCTCGCATCGAAAGGGATGGTATATCAACTATTAATTATTACTTTATTATTTTAAGATCAAACGAGCAAACAATTTTATTATAAGAGATTATACACAAAAGTGTAACAAGCAGCACGTTAAAATTGGGCACCAGAAATTTTGGTCGTAAGTAGGTAAGGGGAATTTTGAAATATTGAAAACCTTAAAAAAATGTTGGACTGAAATTTAAAAACGAAATTTGAAACAATGATAATTGTAAATACAGAATGAATATTCTTCACCTCAACCTCCATAATAAAATTCTTTCTCTTGAATTGTTCCCCTTTATTTAATTTGTCTCACTCCTAACTATTTCACTTCAACAGTTCAAGCTTAACTCTACCAGAAGTAACTTTTTAAAGGATCTCAAACTATAATATGTCGTTCCTCGGCATTCTCTTTTACTCACGCACACACACGTCGAGCCAATCATTTTCGCGAAATTCGGTCACGGGTATAATGGAAACTTCTCCTGCTTTCTATCACATCCGTTCTTGAATTCCTAACACAAAATTAATTTTGCTCAAATTCAAGAAATTTACCAAGTTGTAGGAGTAAGTCCGAATTCGCGATTAATAATTTTCAAATAAAATAAAAACAATAAAAATACAGACAATGGTTATTCGGATACCGCATGTTACGTAATATAATGTACTGATTCGAAACTCGAAATGATAATTTTTGTGTTTGTTTTATGTAAGCTATTTATGAAAAGAGTGAAAAAAGCATATGATTTTTAGAGAAGAAATGCAAAATAATGCAAAGAATTCAAAGAATTCTGAAATGATTGCATTCAACTTATTTCTGTAATATGAATTGGGAAAAAATTATTGCAATCCTTTTGATGTCAACGGAATATGTTGATTGCGAATTTCGTAGTTGCAATAGTTTTATTTCCACATTCGTTTTACATCAATCAGTTTTTCAGAAGAGTGGCAACAATGTCAAATATTTCAAAATGTTGGTCCACGTCTATCTTTTGAACCGCATTGCCTTTGCCTTATATTTATGGGCAACGAGTTTAGTTTTTCAGACTAAAATAACTCACCCCGGTCATATTTTGACAGTCTATGGGGCTCGTGGCTGTTGAACCGTGAACTTTGCCAAGGTGATTTGAAATCACTGAATGAATGATAAACAACCGCTTTTTAAGATTACTCTTAATTAAATTCACTTTAATTAAATTCCAAGATATGTTCACACTTCACACAGGCACATTCATGCATTTAATATAAACTTTAAACAAATAAAAACACCGAAAAGATAAATAATTTAAATTTTTAAAGATTTGTCACGAAAGATAAAAATGGACATGGTTACAAATTATATATTAATTTTTACAAATATAATTTTCATATTCACAAGATTCACGGAGCTTGCATTGAGATGACCCATAAAAAAATGCATAAACACGTCTACATGTAAATATTTCTGATTAACCACCATTTCACCTCCAGATGCACACGTTTTAGCTATAAAAGTATCTACAAGCATAAATATTTATATAAAATATTTTCTACCTTGGTGGCACCATCTATATGGTTATAGTTATTAAACTCTTCTGCATTTCAGATAGCTCCCTTCAGTACCAAAAGTCACGCGTATCCTTTTATATATTCCTTTGGTGTTATTGTTGCATCCACACGTGTGCTAAACCTGTAAGCGGATTTGCAACAGATTTACACATACATTTGAAACCTAAAGCAATTAGCTTTGTTTCATTGAATTCAATTTATAAAAATTGTAAAAACCACACACAGCACAAATGACCAACCGACAAAACAAACAAATATTAATTACTTTTTTTTTTTTTTTTGAAACTAATACCAGCAATGTGACCATAAAGGTCATTTCTAGTGTTGTCTTCGTTTTTTTTAATTAGTTTTCTTTGAATAACGGAAATAATTTAATTAATTACAAAAAAAAAAAATAGATATCGATAGATAAAACGAGATTTGATAATAAATAAATCAGGTGTAGGTAAAAGATTACGCGATCGTTAAAAATTCTTCACGTGCGTCAACTACATTTACGAAAAACAACCACACCGCAAGACACCTGATGCTTAATCAAAATGTTAGCTCAATAATCGATTTTGTCGTACAATCACGCCGCGTGCCGATTCAAACCGAATGGAAAGAGCCACAACACCGCTCTACACCGAACTTAACTGAATTTAAGTAAGCACTCCGGTTACTCCGGTAGCTTCAAATGTGAAATCTTGGAATAGAATTGAACGAACTCAGTTACTACAGTACACTATCTTAAACTTTAAAATTTAGTGTGACCAGTTGTTGTGGAAAATATAGAAGGAATTTGTTGTTTTTTTTTTTTTTCTCTAATGTCCAGTTGCACCAAACGTTTAAAACCATTTTAGTTATCAGAACCACACACTTTAATTATTAAATGGTAGGATATTTTAGATACTCTAAGACTCTTAGGACTCTTTTTGAAATTACTACTTGGACATTCTATTACATATTAAGTTATCCGTATGCAGAAGACATACATATTATAGCTATGACGAGGACACATGCGGTAACTTTAACTAGAAGTCATAAAGCTACCTGATGTTTAGCGATCGACTAAAAATTGATAGAAACATTGAAAACCAAAAGCGCCAAATCAGAGAATTATTTTTATTATTTTTAATTGAAATTTTTATTTAAACAAAAAAAAAGAAAACAAATTTAAATTTTTGTTGGTATTTTGGAAAAAAAGAACTTTTTTCAGTAGTTCATTATAAAAATAGAGAAATCGAAGAAAGTACACATAGTTCCGGCAATTTTGTATATCTGTCTAAATTTATCGACACCTACGCTCTACAGCCTAAATGGCGAGACCGATTGTCTTCAAACTTGGAACAAACTATTCTTAGAGAAATATTCCCGGATATTTTTTTTTTAGTTTTATTCTAGGTCTTAAAATTCCACCAGTGATATCATTTATCTTTTTTTCGAAGAAGATTATTACTTTTTTGATAATGAATATAATATGTTACGTTCTTTGTGATATTATTTCTGCTTAGTAAATTTTGGGCAAAAAAAAAATGCTCTTTAAAGTTTTTTTTACCTCTATTTTTCTGAAAAAAAAAAAATGGAATATTGGTCGGAAAAAACTTAAGTTTCGGAAATTTTTTTTTCAAAAAAGCTTTAAAACTGTATACTTACAAAAGAACTAATCTTTCATACCTTGAACTTACTCACCTATTTTTTTTTAATATGTACAAAAAATCTGGTCAAACGAATTTCCCGTTGTAAATAAATGAAGACTTAAGCTGCTATTTAGATAAAACTTAATAAAAAATACTTTGTAAACGCCGGATAAAAGGAAGGATGTCTTACATTGTATTTAACTTTCAATTCTTTGTGAAAAAACGAAAATATGTATGTATTGGATCCTACCAAACATGCGTTTATACACAACAGTTAATAGAGAATTAACTGAACATTTTTTAAGAAGCGAAAAACAAGTAAACATTTAGACTCAATCATATTGATTTCCGAACAAAATTTAACTCACTACAATAGACGAAGTGGGACGAAATTGTTTAAGAACATTGTTTAAGAAGTCTAAGTTTAAATGCGGTGTAAATTCTGAGTATAAAATTGAGTTTGCAGAAACTGGGAGAGGTACACCCCTCCCACACATTTTTTTTTAACTTGAACTAATACACTGTTTTTGGCCTTTTGTTGTATTTGATAGCCTTATATAATCGCAAGTAAAAAGCAATAGAATGGCATTTCATCCCACTTCGTCTATTGTAGTGAGTTAAATTTTGTTCGGAAATCAAGATGATTGAGTCTAAATGTTTATTGTTTTTCGCTTATAACTTCTAGGATACTACGCTGCTGCACAAGTCCGAATTGTCCGCAAAACTCAGTTTTATACCCAGAATAAACCCTCTAACTAAACTGCAATTAAACTTTGGGTCCACTAAAACTTTTGCCAGATGGTTCATAATTTCTTATTTTATGACTCTTTATTGACTATATCATTTAGTCTTCAGGGCTTCCTAACTGTCAATATAGCTTCACCGAAATGACTTTAAATTATGGAACAAAGACAATAAAATACTCCTTAATGCAAATAGAGCGTAAGTTATACAATCTAACTAATTACCGAACTCTTCGAAGAAACTCTAGGAGAAACTAAACTTAACTTACCAACTTAACACCAACTATATTAGCCACTTGAGTGGTAATTATGTATACAAATAGAAATCTCGATTTGCGCTCATGCGTTTGTACATTAAAAACAAATTACTTGTTACCTTAAGTGCAAACAACTTATTTAATCTTATTTTGTTATCAATAACAATATAATTAACCCCATACTTAAAGTACTTAGGTTTTACTTTTGACAAGAGACAAGTAGATACTTGATAAAAACCCTTGAATGCGACTGTTTTCCTTTTCTTGTTTTATTTAATTTACTTGAAAGTTATATTATACTATGTTCCCACCAAGCTCGAAATTGCGCAATTTGAGACCCCAATTTCGAAATTACGAAAAGTGTTCACACCTAAATTGAGATGATTTGGTTTGACAATTTTAATCAAAAACATTAAAAAATATATATGTTTTTCTCTTTCTAGCTTATGTAAGCCATACAGTTTTGTTTTTGACAAGGCGATGAACAGCCATATTTTGTTTAGTTCTGTTTATTTTATTCATTGGTATAACAATAAAATCTGTTATAAAACGTAATTTCAAAGCAATTTCGATGAAATTGAGTTTTGAGATGATTTTGAAATTGCATATTTGTATGGGAAATTGTACAATTTCGGAAGTAATTTCAGATAATTTGTTGAAATTGCGCAATTTCTTTAGGTGGGAACATAGCATTAATCGTTATCTTGTAATAAAACTAACATTAGATAAAGAAATGATAAAATTATATACGAATGGTCACACTTCATAAAATTAACAATCAGCTGACAAAAAAAAAAGAAGAAAATCACAACAAAATAAACGTAATCCAAGTATTTTTCTTGTGGTTCGCCAAACGCCATTGGAATCTAGAGGTCAGGCAGTAAATTTGCGGGTGGGAAAGTGCGTAATGCTCATGCCATCAGTGGAATACAAGACCTCAGACCTCAAGACTTGACTTTGTGTAATTCTTGGGCAAGTCTCGTACGTTGTTTTACCTATATCACTAACAGGTGGGAGATGTCTAGGAAAATAGTGTGTAAGGCAATAGTTACAGTAAGGTCGGTTTGTGGTGATATCAGGTGGAGTAGGACAGGCAGGTTGAGGCTATAGCCACTATAGTCAGTAAATATAATAGGCACAGCTTTGTGTGTACGTTTTCAATTAACAGTGTCTGTATGGATAAAATAATTTAGTGAATATTTTTCTGAATGACTAGAATTATTGGTAGACAGACGATGTGACGATGTATCATCATCTCGATTAGACCAGGCTCTGCATTGTAAACTTTCACTGTACAATGAATAAATTTACGGCAGGGACCAAGACAGACGTAAGAACTTGTTCTTTGATGTTGTACCAATTGTTTCGTATGAATTATTTTTAATTGCTAAAACAATTAATTTTATATGAAATTAGTAAAACAAAATTTTCTTTAATAATAAATTATTTATACCTTAAAAATTCTTCTTAAAGAGTAAACAGTTTACAGATAAAATCATGGTAGGCAAGTGATTGTTACAGGTATTTTTTTTATCAAAATGGTATAAAGTTTTTTTTTTAAATCAACATTTTTCTAAACAAAACTTTTCAACATATTTTTACCAACGATTATAGGTGTAAGGCAAGTTATGAATTCGTGCAAATAAAAGTTTTGAGGTAACAAGCAAACCTGACATTACGATGATAACGAAGTCGAAAAAAGTGAGTCTGGAAATGTTGTCTGTATGTCTGACTGTCAGTCTGTCATTAGTACCTGCAGCCGAAACGATATACTTTTAATTTGGTATGTAGGGTATTTAGGATGACCGTCAGTTGGGTTTTTGGAATTTTCGTTCTAGGCCTAAGAACGGTATTTGCCATAAAACGGTTATGAAAAAGCTTGTTTTTCTCGAAAATGGCTCTAACGATGGCTCTCATGTTGAATTGACTGATACGGCCTCAAAGGTAGTTTAGATAGATTAAACCGTTATTTTTAGAAAACAGTTTTAACGGTACCTGTCATATAACGTTTTTTTTTTAAATTTTGACTTTCTGGGTAAGCACGCTGTGTATAATTACCAAATTTTATTCACAGAATGGCCCAGACAGCCGAATGACAATGACGTCCTGAATTTATTATTATTATTTTTTTTTTAATTATATTAAATTAAAAAAAATATATTAATTAAATACATTTTTTTTTTTAAATGAAATATTTTGAAAACCAATTGATAAACTTTTTAAAAACTTTGTTTTCGCATGAATATTTTTAATTCGCTAAAATTGGCATACTCAAAATTTTTCATAAAAATATTTAAAAAAAGTTGTTTAAAAAAAATCTTTTTTTTTTTAAATCTGGTCGTACGATTTTGTTAAAAAAAAACACTTAAATATATTGGAATATTTAATAATTACTGGCATACCACGGTTTTCTAGGACACATTCCACAATTAAAATGATCGTCTGACAGAAGAAAAATAAAACCTTTTAAGTATGTGTAAATCTTGCTACAAATCGAGACTCATGTCCAAATCCGAAAAGTTGATCTGAAGGGAAAAAAAACAACTTTTTTGTCTATGGATCATGATTATTTGAGATTTTATCCCCTCTGATCAATTCCTTTTCGAAAAAAGCAACTTAAGTCCGAAAAAAGTCAACTTTTTATTTGAAAAAAATTCGACATTAGTCAATTATTTGAAAGAATTTAAGAAATAATTTCATATAAAATTATTTCGTGATAGTTTTTTTTAAGCTCTTGGTAACTTGCCACAAGCGCAATTTTGTGCGACCCAGTCGTGCTTTTTATTTTGAATGATTTGAAGCATTCTATGCTAGTGCTTGAAACAAAATAATACCTATAGTAGTAAAAATGTGTTTTATTTAACAATTTTAAGTTAATTTTCTTTTGTATTTACATTTTTCACAATTTAAATAATAATAGTTTACATTAAACAAATTATTTACATTAAAAAAATTTAAATCCAAAATATTTAATTAACAACAAAAGTTTTAAAAAAATATTTAAAATTATTAAAAAAAAACTAACAATTACCTAAATCTTGGACGTTGTATGATGAAGTATGATTTTACATAAATGTTTTTTTTTTATTAAATTAATTTAATAAATATGAAATAATCGAGAAAACAAATTTGGATATTTTATATTCTAGAGACAGAAGTTTGCTGGGAATGTCATGGTATAGGAATAATTTTTATATATATGTTCTTTTGTCATGGACAACGATACAAAAAAAATATACAATATTTAAAAATAAAATTGTTAAATTATTTAATGAAAAAATTAAATACACCATTATCATTGAGTCAAAAATTAAAAACAAAAATTATGTCACTAAGACTTTTGGCTAGTTTAACTAAAATTTAGAACAATTTTAGAGAAAAATAAACAAACTTTCCTACAAAGGTTAGGTATGCTGGTAAGTTATTTTTAGAATTTTATAAAGCGTCTGGTAGATCTTTAATGTCTGATAAGTGTTTTCAACATTAAAATTTATCAAAACCATCAGATGGACAAAACAATTGAACACTGAAACTTTAGAAAATTTGTTGGCAATGTAAAAACATTAATTTAAAAAAAATTCAAAATTACTTTTTTTAAGTTTGTTCAAAGCTTGAACTTTATTTCTATAAAGGGCAACATTTTGCGCAAAAGAACGAAGTATTTTTCTAAATGTGACAGGTTCTGCCGCCTTTAAACTTTTTTTTAACGGCAACACTGATTTATAGGTTGCTTCTCTGAATTGATTAGTGTAGATATTTAAACTCTTTGCATTTCGGAAGCACTGTAGGAACAGAAAATCGGCACCATAAGTTTCTGTCGTTTTTGCGCTTATGCCAGTACTTATTTATAAGTGCTCGTTGCAAGGATGACAGATCCACCATCCACCAAGAACTTAAAATTCACCTTCCAATTATTTTCTTAGTTTTAATTTCTCCCTGAAAGTATTAACGCTCGAAAATATCAGGCAGACATTTGATTTGTATGCCAATAAACTAAAAAAAACTACCATTTTTGACATGTAGCCGACAAGTATACTAAGTATACTACAAGTACACAAACGTATAAGCAAAAATAGTAATATTAGTTCATTGATAAAATTATTGTAAGCAAATAACTGGTTCTCCGATTTCAAACATTCTTTATAAGTATTTACAAAAAATTAACTATAAGAGCGATAAGAGCTACTCAAAAGTTGAACACGAAAACCACAACTGTATTATACTACATTACTGCTACCTGATTTTTACAAATTAATATACTTGTGTATGTGTCATAATATATATTTTTACTATGAATTAAATCAATAAAAATAATCTACATATATCTTTGTTGAATCATTCACAATTTTAACTTCTAATCAGTAAAATAATTTAGAAAAGTAGTTATCAGACAAAAGGTGTGATTGTTGAAAAACCCTCAGTAAATTTATTAGTTGCCATCCAATCACGTTTAATGATTAAGAATCATAAAAAAAACTTCATCGAGCCACTGAACCACTACAACCAGTCAGTCTGAAAGGCATTCCACAAGTTGTGTCATTAAATACACTGATGGTCAATATTATAGGGACGTTTATTATTTAACAGATTTTACAAATATTTGAATGTGTTTTCACTTTTAATAAGCAATGCGTCATTGTATAACTCTCATAACATAAATCTATTAGGTTTTACAATTTAGAACGTCGTTAAACTTTCCTCTGTTAAATGTCTTAAAATTGTAAAGATTTCGGAAAAGTAAATAAGATGTATTGAGGTTTTCATCAGATTACATCTTCCTAATTTCATCCTGAACAGTGAATGTCATTAATAGATCAAACTCTTACCATGTACCGAAAACGGCAAGACAACGTATACCGGGTCTGCTTGTTAATTAGATACATTAATTCAATAATCATAATTGAAAATACAACGTGTGACACTTTGATTTTGTCCAACAGTGTATCTCACATTTACCTAACAACACACCACAAAGAATGTTATTTAGCAAAATTATTTCAGAGATATTTCCGCTCTGCCTCCTCATCCTCATTTAAGTTGCAGCAAGTTTTTCAAACTTCCGCCTTGCAGAAATCTTACGCACGTTTCACGTTCCATTTGTCAAATCAAGACATACAAGAGGAAATATTTTCAAGTTCACATCGCGTGACCAAACTCGGTATAGTGATGAGACTGCACAGTGTGTTCTAATGAACTTCATCATATGCTTTCGGATCTTCTTCTTTATATCATCTTCTTTGCGAGGATGCATAATGGTGTTGGTGGTAAATTTGTAAATTATAGCTGCTGGCTGTTGCTCCAAGAGAAAGATGGTTAAAATTAATTAAACGGGATTTCTGCGAATGTTTCATGAGGTTATTCACCAAGGAGAATTATTATTGTTGGCTGGATGATGAGCAATTAGGGTGATCCGGTCAATGATACTGAATCTCGGTGTTTCATTAATTGGAACAACACATATTTGTGAAGATTTTTTTCTCAGAACTAAGGTGGATTTATGGAAATTCGACAAGGGGAATAGAACAATAACTTTTTTCCACTTAAATCATTGCTCCGGGCAATGTGTTTTTTGTTAAAGGGGATTATAATGCTTTTTTGTTTACCCAGCAGTGTGCGATTATTCATCTGAGATATCGAGGCTTGAGGCAAACTAGTATCTGTTAATTAAGGCCCACCAAGAAATAACCAACTTACTGAAATTCCAAAAGAACTGACAGTATGAACTTTTTCAGATTTTTCTTTAGAAAACAAATTTCGATCGAAAGATTCACGAAAAAATAAAACCAAAACATTTAACGATTTTTAAAGCATGAGACATCAACCTGATTCAACGGTTACTATCGTAGTTTCGCGATCACCTGCCCTGTAAATTAGTACGATTGTCTGTCCGTTGTCTCTCATTTTTACTTCCAACTGTAGAGACATTTGTAAAAAGAGTTTTCATATAACAAACAATCATTACTTTACGATGATAGGAAAAAACATCTCAGCCGTAAGCACGAAGTTAATTTGCCAAAGGAGCAAGCTCGTGCGACCCAGTCTGGCTCTTTATTTTTTAAAGAACTCAGAAAGCATATTTCATGTTATAATCGCTTTTCTTTTTGCTTTTAACCATCTTTTACTAACTTTTTCGACTGTGATTTGGATTTTAGGAGGATATGAATAGGAAAGTAGGTTATCGGGGAGTTTGGCCTGGGATTTTTTTTATTCGAAAAGTATCTACAATAGGTTAGGTTATGTTGCGGTTGAAAGAAAAGAGCAAATTAAACTTAAACAACCCGTTGTTATTCCCCTTTGAGAGTTGGTCTAATCTGTCATGGGACTTCTAACCATTCGGTTTATTTAGCAAATTTGTAAGAAATTGTCACCATGCACCAAAGAAGTTGTTCTCCAGAATTTTATTTCGTAGGTGGTAGATCAGACCACGGCCGAGAAAGTCCTAATCTGGACACATTGGGTCATATGCAAAAAGATGAGTTGAAGCTTTTACTAACTTTTTGTAATTACTTTCTTATCAGAAAAGTGAGTAAAAGCTTGAACTCATCTTTTTGCATATGACCCATTGTGTCCAACTAAGGACTTTCTCGGCCATGGTCTCAAGTATGTAGTCTCAAGATCCAAATCATGGTCGTTTGTCCGCCATTTTTAAAATGTCTTCAAAATTGATCGATTTTTTGTCTGAGGATATTTCTGTTACCAGTGTTCCGATTTTAAATTTTGAACATTAATTTAAATCTTTTTTTAAAGCCAAACAAATTTTATTATAATACATTTTTTGCTAAATCACGTAATTTATGAGATATTAGCTATCCGTTTCCCAGCGTTGCTCGGTCGAGTTTTTTTTTTTTGTTGATCCGATCGCTACCAAACTTCACAGGATCACCTTTTGGTCTAATCTTAAGGTCCAATAAAAATGTCATCGAAATCGGTTCAACTCCAAAACATTTCGATGAAATTTTCGGTGATCCTGTGAAGTTTGGTAGCGATCGGAGCAACACCCGACTAGACCGAGCAACGACGGAAAACGGATAGCTAATATCTCATAACTTACGCGATTTAAAAAAAAATTATTATAGTCAAACTAGTTTGGCTTTAAAAAACGAGTAAATGAATGTTCAAAATTTAAAATCTGACCACTAGCAACGATCAATTTGGAAGCCAAACGACTATGATTTGGATCTTGAGACTACATACTTTTTATACTTCTATGGCTGTTTCACAAAGCCACACAACAAAATCTAGGATAAATATAACGGCATAATTGACACCGCAACTTTAATGTCAAAATAAACGTTTTTCTCATTAAATCATTTGTTTTTACTTTTTTACTTGTATCTTTAACATCTCAGAAACTAGGTGATGTAGCGAAAAATGTCTTTTAACAAGATTTGTTTGCCTTTAAAAATGTTGTACAAAAAACTTTACAAAATTAAAATCCGTCCCCTGTGTAAGGAAATATCCTCAAACAATAAATAGATCACGTTGGCGGCCATTTAACAAAATTGCGGCCAAACGCCCAAATTATAGAAAAATTCCCAGGCTAAATTTCATCCTTTTCATGTTGAAAACCAATTCCAATCACAAAAATTAAGTTACCCCAAAAAACGCACGGGTTTCGGTATATTGACCGGACTAAACAGAACGTGATGTCAATGGTATTTTTGTGAGTATTGAGACGGAAGCGGCGAAGATGGATTTAATTATCAATAGAACACACGGAAGCAAGACCAAGTATATAATATGATGTGGCTGTCATCAAGAAAGTACACTCACCCTTGATGTCCTTTGAAAAAAACTTTATCATGGAAAGCTTTTACTTTGAAGTACATATAGTTAAAAGAGGCTTGGCTATAAACTCAAACAACGACACCAGCCCTGAGATCAGACAAAAAAACTCTTCTGCTGCTTCTTTGTGAATTAAAGGCAATTGAGTAGCAAAGTGCTCTTAAGCAACGAAAGTTTACCTTTACATGACACTCATCATCACAGTTCTAATATAGGGTGCAGAAGCATGATCTCTGTGAAGGATTGATGAAAATGATTGTTTTAAAAAAGACATACTTCGTATGGTCTTTGGTCCCATATGCGAGCTCTACTAGCTGTAGAAGGACTGAAATCGCTGCGTCACCTAAAAATAATACTCTGGCCAAGAAATTAAGCAATAGAGGATGAAGCAATAGAGGAAGACCAATGGCACCAGCACGTTAGTAAATTGGCTCTCAACTAACTTGGCATGCAAAATGGAACTACTCAGGGTACACGTTATTAAGAACAAATTAGAAGATCAGAGAAACAAAAGATTCCAAATCGGTGCAAGGAAATAACTTCACTGGGAAATAACTTCACTTTTTTGTGGTGAAGCTTTTTCGCACTTTGACTGGGGATAACTTAACATTTGTACTTACTTAACATTTTGATGGGAAATTATTTCACTCTTTTGGGTGAAGTAGAAGTTACACTTTTTATACAAAATTGCATACCGAAACTCGCACCCATCCCAAATCCTATAGTGGGCCAGGCAGAGGATTGCAGGGATTGCATCTCAACTGCTGGGGGCACTTGGAACAACTGATTTACTGTTTTTCTCAAAAAATACTTGAGTGAGAAATAACTTCACCAAATTTCAGGTTATATTATTTCCCACTATAGTGGTAAAGATATTTGCCATCTGAAGTTATTTCCCTGCACCTCCAAATCAATGATGGGAACGAATTCGATATCTCAAACACTTATCCGTTTATTCATCTTGTGTCTATTCAGCAAAACACTCTTATTTGTCACTAACATTAGGAGTTGATTTTTTCCTTACACCTCTGCAAATGACAAAAGAAAAATCTACTCTATGATTTTTGTTTTATTAAATTTAAATTGAATAAATAAAATGTATTCAAAAGATACTTATTCTTTATTAAAAGCACATGCATAGGTATACCTATACATAACATTTAAAATGCAAATCACTAAAGAAGGCACTTGTCGGCTGAATAATCCATGAAATTCATTGCTGGCGCAAATGCAAATTTGCACAAATCCTAATTTGGGATGCGGCAATGGCGGCTACAGCTGGAAAGTGGATTCATCTTATAGGTTATAAGCAAGGTATAAGTTCTCTTGAAGGCATTGTAGATACATATTATAAACCTATACACCAGTTTGAGAGAACGAGTAGAATTTCTAATACGTATAGAACCTGATAGCCTTGTCATGTTGAGAGGTATATTCTCTTTAAAGTCATGTGTCATACAATTTCTAAACACTTGAAGCTGACATAGTCTATGCGAGGAGCGCGGGATCGGGAATCAAGTGAAGAGACCAACACACATCAGAATATGGGAGTACTGGACATTTTATTTAAATTTTTTCCTTGTTCTTTGGTTTGTGTTGTGTTTAGTAAGCAAATGGGATACAATAGTTGAATGAAGTTACTTGTTACAAGAAGCCTGTCAAGAGGATACACATTTTATCAGTAGAAACAAAAAAAAATATATCTGCACTT
Organism: Baccha elongata; assembly: GCA_951217065.1. NCBI lineage: Eukaryota > Metazoa > Arthropoda > Insecta > Diptera > Syrphidae > Baccha > Baccha elongata. Next base: position 92,942,965 of record OX578272.1, read on the forward strand.
CAGTGTTGCATCAGAATGTAGATACTTAATTTATAAAAGCACAGGACACACATGAGAGAGATTGAATAATGAATGCTTTGTTTGAAATAACGACGTAAAGTTTTGTTGAAGGCCTTACGTGTAGGAAGGAAGGTATCACTATATATAGGACGTCAGGAAAGTTAATAAAGAAAGCATCCTTGTAATCCTTCATCAATATAATGCGAAAAGATTCAGGTTACAGATTGTGGGAAATTTTCTCATTTTGTTACTTTGGGCTGTATTTATTTAATACTAGTTGATCCGTTAGCCTTCGCTTGGTTTGGATATATGAAAAATATGTTCGTATTCCGTTTAAATTCAATCTCTTCTTTTTTATTCCTTTAAGTTTCTTCTCCTCTATCACGAGCCAAGAATGGGAGAAATGAAAGTTTGGTTTAATTTTTGACTGATGGGTACGCCATGTGGTTGGTACGTGTATGTAGAATCAAGAACATGTTCGGCTTACGTGGCAAGCCAAGCATATTCGATCGTGTGTGGGCCTTTTAAGATACGATGGAGTAAAAAATTCAAGAAAGTGAAAAATTCAGTATAGCAAGCTAGATATCGAGCAGGGGCTGCAGAGGCGTATAAGTTATGATCACTGAACACCTCACTCTCCGTAACGTCATGTAACTAAGTAAGTATAACTACGAAAGCTACTGCTTCAAACCATGGAAAAAACACTAAGAAATGAAACTCACCTTACTGCCGTATTCGTATAGAACAAAATGCCACAACCAGATATTTATGGTCCATAACCCTCTGAAGAGCTAATATCTGTGTTGACACTTTCAGAGAACATTTGTGAGACAGTTCGAATTTCTTATACTACTATATACTATAAATATTTGGCTAAGATAAAAAAAGCAGCGTCTCACTGTCAACACTTTTCCCCTAAATGCAACACATTGTTGTTTACCATTTGTAGCCTATCACATCATATTTTTGGTACTATAGCAGTAAAGTAGATCATTACTAGACGGGATATGTATGTACGTTTTTAATTCTGTAAAAAAGAAAGGAAACATCGGTTGGTATTGTCCCCCTATTCGGGGATACCCTGTATAGAGTCAAGTAATATGTTAACTAAAACATGTCTAGGTAATGATAGTATTTCCTCCAAGCACTTCATTGTCCGAAATCCAGTTTGATTGTCAAACACAAACCCATGGACATATTTAACCTTCTTAAATACTTAATTTTTATTGAACGAAATTCTGTTTTATACAAAAAAAAAAGTACAGTACGCCCCCAATAAACGCAACAAATACAAATTCCGACAGTTGATGCGTTAATTGACGTTTTTGCAACAAAATTGTCACAAAAATTGTCTGAACCAGAAAGTAGAAATTTCTATGGCTGTTTATTAAAAAATGTCAAAGAAAAAAATTTCCATTTGACATTTAAGTCTTTCATAGCATTGATATCAAATAAAATATAACATCCCTGTGAATTCCAAAAAAATTAAAATTTCATTAAAAAACATGTTGATATGCAAGAAGGTAATTGTTTTGAATTCGTACCCACACAGGTTTAAAGAAATTCGAGTTGTACGATAGCTGTCCAATTTATAGGTAATAAAAGTAGGTATATACAGATACATATATAACAGAGAAACGAAAATCTACTGAAATAAGTGATCATGGGTGAAAAATTGTGTTTACTACCTCGCACTTTTTTCTCAAAAATAATGGTGTTGCTTTTGTCGATTTTATTCTATTGTATTTATCGTTGGTTGCATTTATTGAGGTCGTACTGTAATTTAATTTAAATTTAATGTCTAAATGTCCAGTTCAGAAAAAAAAATATTTTACATACAAATTTACTACTGGTGGCGGTAAAAACAATCAGAGAAAAAAATACCTTTATTTGTACTAAATAAAGTTCATTGAACCGTAATATTCTGCGCACGTTGTGGATGCCAAATTAACTTTTTAGCGACGCAAAATGCTTCTTTACAACAAAACAAATATAACACACTTTTTTCTCACTCTTTTACGCTTTTTAGAAGATTGACCCAATTTGGATTTCTTATATCAGATAAAAGAAATAAAAAAAGAAAAAAAAAATATCAATTTAAACTCGCTTATCTACTTTCTAGTTGTAGAGATACAAATTGTGTATGCGCTTTGAAGTGCAACACAGTGTGTGTTACATAATTGAGTTGTCTCGTTTGAGCATTTCAGAGCCAGACGAAGTGTTCTAGCGCTTTTCTTATAGAAAGCTCATTATTTGTGGATTATGCATGCATTCACATAAATAACCATTAGAATGATTGAACTTTTCAAAAGTATCTGCATCTGTTTTGACTCGTAATAAATATAGGCATGTAGATACATTATACAAATAAATAAATCGATTTGGTTTAAACCGGCTTTGTGTTGCATTTAGTTTTATTTCTTTATTATTATAATTTTAATAAATTGAATACCTAAGTGAGTTGAAATATGCATTCAACGAAATTGTGTATCTTTTAGTTGGTTGTTTTTGATGACAGAGAAATCTTTGCCGTTAGATCGAGTTTTTCGTTTATTTGTTTGAAACATTTCAGTAAACCAAGTTAAAGGTAGACATACAAATTAAAAGTGTTGCTTTATTTTTCTATAAGTTTATACTAGTTTCAAAAAACTTGTAGAAATCTTATATATAAAAATCAATCCTAATTTCCCTTGGTCACGGCATCACGGATAAACGGCTGCACCGATTTTGCTAATTCTTTTTCTGTTGTGTTTGTTATTTGCAGGAGAAGATTCTTATGAAATAAAAAATCAAGAAAGTCGCGTGGAAACATCTTTATTTGCATTATATGTACCTACAGTGTGTTTTTTGAGAAGTGTTTGACGGAAAATGTTCAAAACGCTTTACAAGACAATTAGTAGCTGAAACTATGAGTGGAAATGATGGTTATCCACTTTATCGACGGCGATCCATTTAAAACAATGGTAGGTCAAAAATAGTCAAAGTCAAAATCAACAGAACATTGAAGTTGACAATTGTTGGGTTGGTCTATTTTTGCAGTTACTCTCCAAGACATTTAAAGCACACATGTGTCGAGTTTTGCCATTCCATAAAATCTATAAAATATATCTGCAAACGAGTCTGCAAGTACGTAAACAAAGGCAGTGACATGGCTGTGTTCAGAGTTACTGCTGAAAATTCAAATGATGAGATCACTCATTTTTAAATGGGCCGCTATATGAGTAGTAACGAGGCGATATGGCGTATTTTTTCATTTCCGATACATGAAAGACACCCCACTTTTGTTCACTTGGCCGTACATCTAGAAAATGGTCAAACTGTGTACTTTACAACGGGGAAAAGTTTTACAAAAAGCTGACAGGCCACCATCGACAACATTGACCAGCTTTTTCGAAATATGCCAGAATGATGACTTTGCAAGAACACAAATTTATTACGAAATGCCAAGATATTACACATGGAATCAATAACAGCCAGTTCCAGGTTATCCACAAGTATTTTCCACAGATGCTCTAGGACGTCTTTACACAGTCCATCCCAACCACGATGAGTGTTTTTATTTGCGTTTACTATTAATCAATGTTCCTGAACCAACATTATTCGAACATCTGCGAACTGTTAATGTTGTTTTGTTTGGCACATACAGAGAAGCCTGTCAATGTTTAGACAATCATTCGGAAAACTCTTTCGAAGATGCTGTGATTTCGTCAAATGCAAAACAAATAAAAACATTGTTTTCCTTAATTTTGTCTACGTGATTCCCATCAACACCAACTGCTTTAAGGAATAAATATAAAGATCAAATGGCAGAAGATATATTACATCAGGAACGACTTCGAAAATCAATTGCAGATTTGCAAATTAATGAAGAAATTTACAATTAAACACAATTACCTTCACAATTACATTCATATGTTTAAAAGCCCTACTAATAATTAATTAATTAATTGACTGGTCAGCTATAATTTTTTATGTAATTTTATCTAAATCAAACAGTATTTCATAAAAAAATTAAAAAACAGAACAACGTCTGCCGGGTCAGCTAGTATTTTAATATTTAACAAATTAATTACATTTGTATAAAGTTATGAATTATTCGCTCACTTATTCAATCATCCGACTAATTATTGTACAACTTTATACTTTGTTGTTGTTCATTTCGTATTTGCATCACAGACACAGACAAACAAAAACTCAAACTGTGAATTTTGTGCTTTCAGTAGGATTTTTTTTATATACGGTAGAGGGGTGCCTTCTGAGTATTAACAATTTTTTTACGGAATATAGATCCGCGTACTTAGGGCCGCCATTTTGAAAAGAGTTTTGACCTAATTATCTTGAAAACGGTAAGTCTGACAAAAAACATGCCCAACACAAATTTGTAGAAAATAACATTTCTCATCTTTTTTTACATACACTTTTTTAATGTATCTTTAATATTTCAAAAGTTATAAGCAAATAAAAATCAGTGTTTTACTTGCTTAGTTCGAAGTCGTGGAATATTTTTGTTTTTCATATTACATAAAAAAAATCAAGATTAAAGTGGTAGACAATTTTATAACAAACAAATCTCCGTTTTAACTTTTTTATTTGGTCTTTTCTAAAAAAGGTACAACATTTGAAACAGAAAATGGTACAAGATTTCTTTCGAGATTTCTTTGTAATTTTCATACAAATTATTTTTATTTCTATCGTATTTCATTCTGAAACACTTATTCGGACAACAAAAAAAAAAAACAAAGAAAATAAGAATTCCGTTAGCTTATTAACGGCACCTGTCATAGAACCGTCTATTCGACTATTTTCACCATTTATGAAGAAATTTAATATTCTAAAATGACTGCTAAATCTGAATAATAATACAAACAAAAATTTGAAAAAAAGTAATTTTTGAGAAAGCAGAATAGAGCCAGGTAAGCAACAAAATTTGTGAATTTCGGTGCGCAATTATATGTTTGCTAAATAATAAAATTTTATACAAAGTAGAATCAAACGATACAATAACTTATTCTTTATAATTTGAAAATAATTTTGTTTACAAGAAATATGAACAAATAAACAAAAATAATGATAAGTTTACATACGTATCTTAATTTGTATATGTACATAAGTTGCACTAGTTGTAAGCCTCTAGATTTTCAAACGTTCATTTCTGCTTACCTAAAAATTAAAAATAGAAAAAAAAATTAGCCAATTTGTTTATCTATTAAAATGCAAACAAATATAAAATTTCAAATGAAGTTATTATTGTAAATGTTGTTGTTATTATAAGAAAATGTTGTTTTTTTGTTTTATGAGTTTTTTTGAGCAAATGAACATTTTCAACTCACAGACTGTTTGTCTTTGAATCAATAATGTTTGTGTACAAATTTATCTGGAAAATATGTAAATCAATATTTAATCAGTTGTTGGTAGTCTGTACAACATAAGTGTTTTGTTGTACATTTGTTACAAGGGAAGAAGCCGATATGCCAATGCCATCCACTATGTTTATCTGTAATATTCATTGAATCTTTCGAATCGCAAATAATAGCTATTTACACAAGAAGTAGTTCAAGTTTAATAAACGTTACACAAAACTAACGGGTGATTTTTTAGCTGGTTTGGTTTTGGCAACACTGGTTTTGACAGCTGACGTGTGTTTAGTACCTTGTGTCACTGTCAAACAGCTTCAGTTTGGTTTGCAATTTAACCATGGATCGTCTTACAAATGAACAACGCTTGCAAATTATTGAATTTTACTATCAAAATTCGTGCTCGGTTCGAAATGTTCGAAATGCTTTTTTATCGAAAAATTGTGTTCAGCGATGAGGCTCATTTTTGGTTGAATGGGTACGTAAATAAGCAAAATTGCCGCATTTGGAGTGAAGATCAGCCAGAAGCATTGCAACAGCTACCAATGCATCCCGAAAAAGCCACTGTTTGGTGCGGTTTATGGGCCGGCGGCATTATTGGGCCATATTTCTTCAAAGATGATGCGAATCGCAGCGTTACTGTCAATGGTGAACGCTACCGAGCGATGATAACAAACTTTTTTTTGCCCGAAATGGAAGTTCTTGACTTGCATGATATGTGGTTTCAACAAGACGGTGCCACATGCCACACAGCACGCGAAACAATGGCGCAATTGCGAGGCGAGTTTAGTGAACAGTTAATTTCACGTTTCGGGCCGGTCAATTGGCCGCCTAGATCGTGCGATTTGACACCATTAGACTATTTTTTGTGGGGGTATGTCAAGGCTTATGTCTATAGGGACAAGCACGCTTCGATTGACGCACTGGAAGCCAACATCCATGCATTCATTCGTGAGATACCGGCCGATATGTGTGAAAGAGTATGCCAAAATTGGACTCAGCGGATGGGCTACCTGAGACGCAGCCGCGGTCAACATTTGCATGAAATTATCTTTAAACATTAAATTGCAAGGTTCAAACTATCGATTCAAATAAATATTTCATTAATTTTTTCGAATTTTTTGTGTTTTTTTTTTTAAAAGTTCTAAGCCTCTTAAAAAATCACCCGTTATAAACCTTTTTAACGCTATATCTATAATATCATATATTTGTATGGTTGGCTAATTCACACCACAAGACTTCTTCAATTTAGATGTGCTTGGTTATGCTTGGGGTTTCAAAGTATAAGTGCTTGGTTTGACACATTTGTGAAAAGGGCTATTCTATCAATTATACCACGATAAACAGATACAAGATATGCTCACTTCATTGCGTGACGTCACTATCTTCTGTTTATGTTTAAAAATGAAAAAAGTATTTCATTCCATTTCATTGCTTTTATTATTTTTTCTTTTCTCGTAGTTATTATCATTTAAAATTTATTGATTTAAATGCTTAATTGTATAATGTAGTCATCACATAAGACGTAAAACAATAGTCAAAGATGATAGTGACGTCACTTTCATCGGCGAAATCGACAAAATGGCGATACGACTATCTTGAGTGAGCATACCTTCTATTTCTGTTAATCGTGAATTATAGGGTCTGCCTGATGTGACATTTGAAAAATGATTAAAATATATTAAAATAATACAACAATTTTCAGGAAAAGAAAAACAAAATGAGAAAAATAATAATACACTTAAAAACTGCAGTATAGCTGGGGTGAGATTTCTATAAGGAAAGCTATTGCGGTATAAAAGAGAGCGTTGACAATATTTATAAAGGCTAAACCATCCTTCAGTTCCATTTAAAATTAGCAAAAACTTTCTTGAAAATACAATTGTCGGATTTCTTGTAATGTTGGACAGATTTCAGTGATAAATATACGAGTAAATATATAAATACCTTCACCATCTTCTCAATTAATTACAAAAAAAAAAACAAATCTGTTGAAAAGATCGTTTCGATGTGGTATAAAGTTAAGATTCAAAATTTCAACTCTTGCTCGAAAAATTTTACCAATCATTTCAGATCAGAATTCATTGTTAAAATACTTGGCATTTAATAACAGATAGATGGTGGTTTAAGTTCTTGTATATATATTTTTGGAACTAGATGAAATTGCAACATATTTTGGCCATACAGTTTATCATCCACTTTGTTGATCAGATCATCAAAATTATCTTGCCATTCGTTGACATTCGACTGTTCAAAATAAGTTTTATGTCAATTTGCAGCTGTAAAGTAAAAGGGTTATCAGCTAACAAGATCAAATCGTCAACATAAAACTTTTACAAGTAAAACTTTTCCAATTAAAGTGAAAAGCACTGAGATCAGAGTTAACCCCTGCGGGACCAATGTCGTTGTTTCAAACCATTTTTAAATTGTGGTGCCATCCCAAACCGTGCTAAGAATACTAACGTCATGACGTCAAACTCTTACATAAAATTGTGTATACTATCAGCCTTATTTATTAGAATTCCCTATTATCCATCTGCACGGGTGAATAGTTACGCAAAAAAAATGCTTGTTTATAAAAATTTCCCAAGCCCATTTTAGTTACAATGCGGTTGCAAACAAAAAAGTACCAGAACAGAAAAATTATTATCATTTTCAGTTGCTTCCAAGTTATTCATACACCAATAAAAAACACATATTTTTTTTTATATGATAAAGATGGTATTTTTTCGAAGATTTGTATAGTAGTATTATTTTATTCAATAAATTAATTTGAAAAAGCATAATAATCTTCAAAAATGCGTAAAATATGTGACTTATGTAATATTGGTGTTTGTTCAATTTCGGGAGCAACTGTAGATGTCATGAATCCTTGACATAGCGTACCATATTTTTTTTTTATTGAGTTGCATGTGTAAGTTGTTGCATATTTATATTTTGCTATATTTTGTTATTTCGTGCTTTAAAGAATTGTTCAATAAAAACTAAAAAAAAAAAAGATTTTGTTTTGATAATTATTGTATTCCTCAATGTGACATTTCGATACCAAATCATCTCATTTTTTGGCACTATTCAACCCCCCAACACGTAATAACTTATAATGCCTCTTTTACACGACCATAAGTTTTATAAATAAGGTTTTTTCTTACCGAGGCATAAAAAGGACTATGCAGGACTTAGAGAAGAACAATGAAAAGGAATAAGACTAGATCAAAAAAATGCTGATCATTTTCATTTTAAATCTACCTTTTGTAGCCCTTTTTTCGCCGCCACTTTCGGGGTACCTCAAGGCAGCCACCTGGGTCCTCTTCTTTTTATTCTTCCTGTTGACGATATGATCATCAAGTAGTTTCATAAATCACTTTACGTGGACGATATCAAGTTTCTAAAAGACATTTCTTAGACTCAAAACTCTACTCGTATTCAATTAAATAGACGTCAATAATAAATTCTCAATCTGAAGCCTTAAGAAAGGTTTGTAATTTCATTGCCAATACATTTTTCCTCCACCATCTCTTGTAATTTTTTTTTTATATAAAACATGGCTAACAACTACCTGCAAGAAATTGAATACCATCTTTTCTGTTCGGAATCATTAATTATTTTCGATCTTAAACCCAAAAAAGGGTTCGATAGATAAAAATACAAAAATTCGTGTCCAAAGTTTATTATTTGTTCGTTCAACCTTTTTGTTTAAAGGGGGGGGGGGGGTTTAAAAGTTGTTAAAGAGTTAATAGCCCATTTCGATAAGAATCATTGATTTCATCGACAGAGCCATTTTATTTTAATTTGATTAAGATAAGCCTATAAAATATCCATTAAAGTATTAAAGCTATATGGTTCTAAAGAGTTTGAATGTTGTCTTTAGGTAAATCTTATTATTCTGGTAATTAAGTTAAAAGATACATAGCAGCTGTAATGAAATCTTTTGAAGTTTAATTTAGTTTAATATTTTAATTGCTCACTCAAATTTCATTTACATTATTTTAGAATAAAATTTTAATTTAGTGGTTAATATTGGTGAAACTGAAATAAAGCATCATCAGTAAAAAAAAAAAACTCATTCAACTTTTTCTATCAACATAGAATTTAAGTCTCCTTTGTGCAATCTGAGAAAAACTTCCAAAAACCAACAAGCAATTCATATAAATAAAAGCAAAAGGCAGTTTATCTGCGGTTTACCATTGGAACACTTTTCCATCATTAAGTTGGCTGCTGGCCTTTTGGACGCACATTCTGGTTGGAAGAGAAAAGTAGAAAAGGATATACCCTCCAGCGGATATCATTCATGGTAATGGTGGTCATTGTGGTGCTTTTATTTTTTTAATGAGAAATGGTTTCATTGCTACCACTTCAGAGAGTATTGCTAAGCAAAGACTATAAGGGTGCTGTTAAATGACACAAGACCAAGGCGAACCGATGAGATTCTATGAACTTAAAACCAAAAGACGATGAGCAAAGAATCCTTTGCGAATCTTGCTTCGAACTGTTTAATGATTTTTGTATTTATATGAACAAAAATATCTTTCTTTGTTTTGATTTGATTTGGTTTTATAATAATAGAAACAACAATGTGTCTGGCTTTAAGTTGCAGAAGGCCATATATATTATTTCTGAAGACTTGGGGAAACATTATAGACAAGGCCAAACAAAACAATTTTAGTGTATGTATATGTATATATGTTCATAAAATTTGACTCAACATTATTTTATACAGAAATATTTTATATTGACTTACTTTTATTTTCCAGACCAACTAATGAACTTTTTTAAAATTGTTATTTTTATGGTTTAAGATAATATGTTTATAATTATTTTAATTAAAAAAAAACAATAAAAGCTATTTGTCACTTAATAAGTAATTTATCTTTAAATTGGAATCTTTTTATTTTTTTTTATGATATAATAGTTTATCTTTTATGCCAGCGTCGAACATGCCAAAACATTTCGCGATATTTCGAAAAATTATAAGCGCTCATACAAGAAGCTCTATCATCCTGCCAGTTTACAATTTTACATCACTGCTTAGACGCAACAGAAATGACCAGGTCAGGTCTAGCCCCTAGATGAATTCCGGGAGGCGAGCAAAGCAATCAAAAAAATTAGTCGAAATCTGAGAGTTGAGAGTTGGAAAGTTTGAAGTATAAACGGACGAAAGCTTGAACTCTTTAAGAGATGATGAAGAGAAGGCGACTAAACACCACGTGCGTCAATGAAAAAAATACACACGGGAAAAAGGAGCCGTTTGGATGGGAAAACAAAATAATCACCCTTATTACGGTTGTCAAAGATCAATTGTTTGATAAACGACAACATTTATCAATCAAACAAAATTTCGGTATTATGATTGTAGTTTGATAAGTTTTTGATTTTTTGTGAATGATTAACAAAATTCTCTTGTGAACGGGCATTTTGTTTGACGTTTCAGTTTTCTATTCTTTCATTTGTATTTGGATTGGGTTTTTTTTTTTGTTTTAATTTATTTTCGAGTAAATAAAGTAAATCACTTGTCTTTTTTATTATATTGGTATTTGTTTTGTAAAAAAGCGAAATAAAAAAGTTATAAGACATTTTGTGGAAATAATGGAACATGGCAAAGGAAATGTGCATTATGTAGGTACAATATACGTACATACATGTACCTCCTATTTGCACACCAAACAACAAAAAGAAAAACAGTCCTTGCAAGTCAATAATAATAAAAATATGTTGTCGGAACAGTATTAATTGTATATATTATAAATAAATATAAAAGTGAACAATAAACGGCGTTTTGTTACAAAAAAAAAAACAATTAGTTCTTGCAAAATAATTTATCAACAGCGAATTCGCGTTTGACTGAAAATTTGATAAACACCAATATTTTTGACAACGATAATACCAAGTTAGTCAATAAAACTATTACAATAGATCTCAAATCTGAGTGGCACTCACAGTTTATCAAAAATTTTGATAAGTGTCAACGATAATACCGATGGATCAATTTTGTCGACTAGCATCAATTATCGTATTGATATTTGACAACCATTATATAGGGGCATGTTAGATTTTTTTATTACGTAGTAGAAAAAGGAAGTGTATTAGCTATTTCAAATTTTACTGACTTTGATAAGGGTGTGGAATACTAACAGTAACATTGCTCCCCACATTGGGGTTTGAACAAGCGATAACGGACACGTTTGATTAGATTTTCTCAAAGGAAGAGCCTTATTTTTTGTGGACAGAGATTTTAATGGACATATCGAAAAGTCTAACAAGGACTGGGATATGGCATCAGGAATTTTTCTAGTAAAAACATCATTTGCAAGGCCAAGGCATATGGTCTTATTTTATTAAAAACTGTTTTTATCAATCATCAGTCGATACCAATTCAGTAATCACTTCAACCAGTACAGTGAATGAAAATCAGATTGATTGATTACCATTGGAAAGCTAGTTTTATGAAGCCGCATTTAAAAGACTTCAAAATAATACTGGGGAGAAGCGATCGCCCAGCAACTTCTTCTTATGGAAAGGAAAAGAAGCAAACAAGTAGACAAGCATTTTTACATATAGAATTTTGTATAACATTACTGTAAAAGCTTACGATATTCGAAACTGCTTTTGCATGGTTGCATTTATTGATTTTTTGAAGGATTAAAGGCCATTAAGGACTATTCAAAAACTCGCGCAAAAACAAATCGACTAAAACCTAAAAATGAAAAATCACCCCAAAATTTTGAATGAACTTGCATCTAATCAGTACAATTACAAATGGAAACTATTAGGGTGGAGTGTCACCGTTCCCGGAGCCAGCATCGAATTTATTTGACTTCGGAATTTGGGATGTTTCATGTATAATAAAAAAACGAACATATTTTTTTGGAAAGGGAGGTTCTGACAACAATAATGATATACAAGAAAAATATACTAAAAAATTAACACTGTTTGAGAGAGATTCGATAATATTTTCGTATCCTATATAGTAACTAAATGTATTCAAGAATTTACACTTCCAACAGCAAAAATTAAATATTTTTGTATCGTATAGCAATTGATATTTACTCTTTTGTCAACAAAATAGAATCTAAAAATAAATGAGAGAAATGATTTATTGTAATGCAAACTCGTATGATTCACATCTCATTCTCACTATTTGAAATTTCTTATAAATACAATTATTCTTGTTCTTTTTCCAATCGGTTGGTCTGTTTCAAGTTTCAAGCTCCACCGATAGATGTCCTCGGGGGAAATTGAGTTATGCAATTACTATCTATTAAAATATATATAAAATTAAATTTTTGAAACGAGTACCAAAACAATAAATAGCGAAGATACAAAAAGCGAAACAATAAATTTCAGATAAAAATTGCAAGGTACAAAATGCGAAATTAAATTTCTACGAAACAATCACAAATTGTTGAAATGAAAACCTTGTTAATTAAAAATTGCAGAACAATCGAATGCGAAATGAGATAGAATCCAAGACAAAAAATTTCGAAATGATCATCGCGAAATTATTAAAAATTCAAAGCAAAATGAGTTTTATAAGTAAATATTTTTTTTTTAACTAAAATTGTTTCATTTATTTCTTTTTTAGTATTTCTTATTTCTCTTTTAAATCAACTTCTTTGATTTAGTGAACCCTTTCCCATCCCTTCCCAAAATCCTTCACTGAAAGACTAGGTACAACAAAATAAAAAATTATTATTCTTATACCAATAAATCTCGTTTGTCATTTTTTTCTTAAAATTTATTGGAAAAAAAGTTTCAGAAAGGGTCAAGTCTAAACGTGTTAAGCCCTTTCTGTTAAAGCCTCCAGGATAACACCCTTTAAATTAAACCCCCACTAATTAATAGTTGATTTTAAAACAAAGATACAAACTAAAGCAATGATTCAACCCCTTTGGTCAATTAACTTAAAATTGTTCTTTTTTAAGCTTTTGATAAAATGTGACAAAGCCATTTAATACCAAACAAAATACAAAAGAAATGCCTCGATAGACCCTCATTATTCATTGCCTAATGTTGGGTCATAATCCATTAGTAGGCCAAAAGCGCTCATCTAATTACCCAAAGGTTCGCTGAAGTGGCAGTAGATTCAGTAAGTACTTCAACTGATTTGACTGTTGACTCTCCAAAAGTATCTCGTCATTATGTCCCCATAATAATAATGAAACATAAAAACAAATCGCTTAAGATGCTCATTTAATGTTTCGTAAGCCAAATGATGCATGCTATTTCGAGATACGCAAAATAAAATCTTAACATATTTATCTACAATAAAAGTGTATCTTTTGTGTCTGAGAAATTTTATAGTATCTTTGTTTTTCTGTTCAAGGGATCCGATGATGATGATGATGGTCGATGAACAATTACCTCATAGGTTCATCAATTATAATCCGTGAGACTATCTGCAGATGTTATTTTTTCTGTAATTAAACGTACATATGTATATAATATATTTATTCGAAAGATTTAGACACTTGATTGACACCATTCGACGGGCCACTTATCTTTCAGTATATACATCTGACTGTGCGATCCCGGGCGTTCGTTGTAGGTAAACCTTGGGCGAACAAATTGCACGAGAAGGGCAAATATTAATTAAATAAACGAAAAATAGTGGAGATGTCTATTTTGCGTTTGGTTATACATTTTATGAAGTTTATTCTAAAATGTGCTAAAATCCCTGGCTATTTATACACCAAAGTGTCAGTGTCAGTGGTATTGGTTGCAGGTGCATATTGGTCATCATATTGCTGTTCGCATGATGGGCACGAATGAAGCAGGTTTTGTGTAAGTCTCATTAAAAAGAAGATTTATTTTCAAAGCTGTATTGTTTGATCGTGAACTCTATTGTTTGTTTAATATATTATAATGTTTATTTTTGTTATTAAATTTTAAAGTAATAACTCATTGGGAGTTCGTCTTTGTTGATGTTGACGAGAATTGATTGACGTTAACTTTTTTTTTATTTGTAAAGGTATATGTGTATATTGTTTGTCAAGAAAATAATAATTGTCAAAACATTTATCATCACCGAAAAAAAAGTTCCGGAAGAGCATCTTTATATTTTGTATCAATATTTTTATTTGTTTAAGTATGAGATGTTTGATCTCCATGACTTTGACAATAGGGACCGTGCGTCGCTTCGGTCACGTTATCTAGAATAATATTAATGATAGGTAAATACATCCCGGAAGGAAATTTCAAAAAGTAATGGAAAATTTTATTATATATGTTTCTGATGTGTTGGAGTAAAAACAAAGAAATATTTAAGCAGTTTTTACCAACTTTTCCCGTAACTAAGACATTTATTGAATATGAGTTCTTTGAATTAAGTTAGGCAGTAGACACTGTACAGATGGAAACATTAGAGCTTTGATATTGTTTTCATGTTGATTGTGTTAGAAAACATTCAAAAATATTTATTGAACTATCAAAAACGGTTCGAACATTATAGAAAAAGGTATCTGCTAACGCAAGAGGCATTACCTTGCCATAAAATCTCACTTCATTGTTGGTATTGATCAAAGACCGACCAGAAATGGCCGGGGCAGAACTTTTTTGATTCTAAAATCCAGAGCAATTAAATACACAAAAATGGAAGACGTCTGGGAATGTAAGCAGACGCAGCTACAAATAAAAAGAGATGATGAAGTTAAGGCGAGTACATATCTTGTTCGACACCAAAACAAAATGGCAAAACACTGTTAATTTTTACATTTTAAGACAAAAACAAACTGTAGTATACGGAATTCTATCACATCGTATAACAAGACTAATAAAATGAATTATACATCAACTGCTTATAATTTGTTGTAACACAAACAGTAAATTTTTAGGAGCTAAATGCAATTGAAGAGAAGGATGGAGGTTGTAGATAATATATTAGGTACATTTAGATTATATATTATATATATTATATTAGATTATATATATTACTAAATAAAAAGTAGTACAAAATAGTATAATTTCGGTATTACACTTCTTAATTCATACTTTATTGAATTTTAAATTTGTATTGGCATACCAAACTGCTTTATTAATTTTTTATTTCTTCTTAAATTGGAATTTTCACTCTTCTTAAAACATTCTTAAATGCTTCTTAAATTGGCTTTTCTTAAATCGGTGTTTTTTGTTTTGTTTATTTACTACTTCTTTCATCCATCTAAGAAGGTTTTTATTCCTTGTGGTATTAAATCGGATTTTTTTTTAAGCTTTCTTAAAATGGTATTATTAATAGGGCCATCTGATCCTATACATAAATGCATCTTAGTTGTGGTCTTTTAGGCATGTATTTTATGTAAATCAATTTGGCTTAGTAGGAAGCGCCAATAGGAACATTATACGAAAGAACTCAAGTTTTATACGAGGTGGAGGCACAGGTATATTAACAGTTCACTGTCCCCATACAAATTTTAGTTTTACCACCCCAACGTTCACAATAAACAATTATTAATATAGTTGAAACTAGCAAATATGAATATGAATACAAGAAAAAAAAAAAAAAGAAACAAAATAAGAACAATTTTTTTTCAAGAAATGTCATACTGCTTTAAAAAGGAATTTAGAAGTTGATAAGACGAAGGAAAGAACTATTAAAGAGGAATATTATTTGGATTTAAGAAAATTTTAAGAATAAATATCTTTATACCTTTTATTGGACCTTTTTATCTACTTAACAAATACTTAAATTCTTCGAGGATCTTCTCCAAATGTTACAGAAAACCATATTGCAAAATGTATCCTTTGTTGAAAGTGATAGACAAATTTATTTTATTTGAATTTAACAAATTTAAATAGTCAGCTAATAATATATTTATTCAATTATCGTCACTTCATGTCAAATTATTGCCAAATCGGGTATAAAAATAAGAAAAAGTGCACTTGAATCCGACTATATTTTCTTTCCAAAAACAAATCTCAAACAAATACATTTATTTAAAAAAAAATTCAAAATTTATTAGGATCCGCATTACAAAAAAAAAAAATAAAGGCCATTCATTGAACAAAAATAAAAAAGACAATTCAAAACACCATCAAGTCTTTCAAAAACGAAACAATACCCATTTATGAAGCAATTGCGCGTCACAGTGCCAATCCAAATAAGACGACTTCTTTTGAACAAGCAAGCCCCCAATTGACAGTGACATTAAGGAGCCTTTTATTTGACTCTCTCTCCTAGAGAAAATAATTCATCATTAATGCTACGTTGAGGAGAATCCGGCAAACAATAAAGTTTAACATAACCAAGCCCCATTTAATGTTACTTTTTTTTTATATACCTATTCTCTTGACTTGACTTCTTCCGGAGGAGCTAACAACGCACGACATAGCTGCTGACTCCTTAACATTTCTCGCCCATCACAACGTGCAGCAGCGCCCAAAGATATATTTTACTCGAGGGATTTCTTACTGCGTCATAGACAGAGAGAGCAAAGAATGCCTAACTTTGTACCCACAGGCAACATCAAACTGAAAATTTTGTTAAACTTTTTCACAAGGGACAAGTATTGGTTTTGTAAAAAAATATCAAACTTTCAATCAAAAATAATAAAATATCAAATGAGGATAAACGTTTATTTTCTTAAAACTTTTGGATAATTGAAAATACGTAATGTTTTTTGTACCAACTTTGCGATCATAAAATTCATAGTGGGTATGATTTCATTAAAAATGAGATAAAAATCGAACACGATATTCTGAGAAAAGGAAGACTATACGATAATTTGGTCTAGCAACTCTATGGGCCAGTCTTTTCAGCTCTGGTTAAGTTTAATCATTGATTATTTCAGCTGGTAACCATAGATTCTGTCTTTTCAACAAAATCTTAACCAGAGAATCTATGGTTACCATAGATTACGTTAACCAGCTAATTTTCCGTGGTTAGTGTCATTATTCCAGTCGGTTAACAGAGATTTGGTCTTTTCAGCAAAATTTTAACCAGAGAATCTATGGTTAACAGAGATTTCGTTAACCAGTCAATTTTGCTTGGTTAACCACAGAAATTATATGGTTAGCGATTATTTTTTTCACATTTGTGTTGAATGATAAATTATATACCAGATAATAATTGATTATCACTACTTACGTATAGAATAAAATTAAAGAAAATGATGATCTACCATCTTAATAAATTCCACCCCTATATTTTATGTATATTTTTTTGTTATCCTTTGTGCGTAAATGAATCAATTCAGTTTATCCATGTGCATCGAAAAGAGACAGGCTGTTATCAGTTATTGACAAAATCTTTTATCTCTTTCTCTCGCATTCAAAAAAGTATAAACAAACTTAACCAGAGATTCCGTTTCACAACTGGACCACTGGAAAACTGGAACTATCTTTGGTTTGGTAACCAAAGTAGATAAAATGGTGAAAAGACGAACTGTGGGTAACCGAGTTTCAAAACAACTGGTTAAGAAAAGTCTATGGTGAACAAACCAGAGATTTAACCAGAGCTGAAAAGATTGGCCCTATGTGTGTGTGGGGTCTAGATGTATAGATCAAAAAATAACGGTGTACATTGGTCTTGAATGACTTAATATTGCAAGAAGAATTTCACCATTCAAATTTCTAGACGACAAGAATGAAAATCCACCTCCACTTATCAGTGAACAGATGCCTTATTCATTGGTTAGAGACTTAAGCAACAGATTTAATGTACTGGGACACGTCTGGTACTCGAGAACGAATCTTTTAAGACTAGTAGTTTATCCACCGTCCTCACAAAATGCTTCGCTATTCGTTATACTGTAACAAAGTACTCAAGACGCTACCTTGTTGAGTCATTTTTCCATGACTCTTGCGGGGCACCTAACTTTTGTTTTACATTGCTCGTATAAATCCTTGATCGTCCGCATTAGATCAAAGGTGTATATTAAATCCTTCAAATTTGTAGAAATCTTGCCTACATATCATCTAATTTTTGTTTAGGCAATGCTCTTGTTAAAAAGTCTCTAATGTATTTTTGGTGGTGCATTTCGTTTGGATTCGGAAATCGGAATTGAATCCCAGCCTCTTTTGTAAGTCGATCCAAACATTTTTGTTTTACTTTTTTAAATATTTATAAAATTATTCAACTTTTGCTTATATGCAGAGCAGTTTCACGCAACTCAGGCGAGCATTAATTTTTTCTTAGAACTTTCAAACTGACTTCTAAGATGAAGAGACATATTCCTGTCCCATACCATTCCATATAATAAATTCCATCTTAAACTTTCGAAAACTCTTAAACAAGTTGCAAATATTTTATCGACAGGCGGACGAAACTGGCGAATGAAGGAGAAAAATTTCAAGAAACAAAACGTGTCCGCAATAAAGTTTATTTTTCTCAAAAAATAAAAAAAAAATAAAAAATCGAGGAGGTGCGGTGTTAAAGGCAAAATATAAAAGAAGACCGGAAGAATATTTCACGGAGATGTGAATTTAATGTTGAATGCATCTTGCATTTCATTGAAGAGTAGTTGAAAGTTTTGGCCACAAATATTTTTGCATTGAAGTTTTAGGCAAACTTTGTTGTTTATCTCTAAATTTAATTTTTTTTATAAATGATGTTACTTCGTTAAGAAGTCTAGACTTTAAGAACTTTTTTGTAAAATAAAATCATGAGTTTATAAAGTTTTATTTAAGTATAGGAAGCATAACATATAAGTAAAATTGAATTTTTTGATTTATTAAAATTTGTTTTTTTTTTAACTTGTAATGATGGTTACAAATGTTTTCTTAAACATTTCTTTTGATGAATAATATTAATAAAAACCTGTATGTATTTTAATGAAATTTAATTCAAAAATATAAATTTAGTTATCAAAATTTGAATAGGTTTCAATCATCCATTAATATTTTATAAATCAATACCCGTGTTTTTTTGGGAAAGCTATCCGAAGTGAAGGAGGATTTTCCATACAAAAAAATCACTATCGATAAAAGGAGAAGGCAAATATCACTGCAGAGAGATTTTCACTTTCATTCGAGTATCGATCAAAATGTTTGTTATTGTTGGTACGAATGATTCATTCACGTATCTCGATAAAGCGACCTTCACGCGGTCAGTCATTTGACAATAATCTGTAATATAATATGTTTGTACAAATATGTCTGTATGCGTGCATTTGTTTAACGAATGGCTGATTATATGTGTGACTGACGTCCTCTGACTGGCCGTGTAAAGATCGCTTAAAGGGTATGTTCGTAAAGTTGTAGTGGCTTTTGAAGTGTGATCTTGTTTTATGTTCGACTGCTCATAAACATACTTAAGTCTCGAAACAAATTATCAAATTTATTTAAAAATAAAAGCAACGACTGGGTCGGACAAACTTGCTCATGTGTAAGATTACTAACCTTTGTCTTAAGATATTAAGCAAGAAACTATAATAAATAATCGGAAGTAAAAATAGTTTCTATAGTTTTTATGGCAGGTACCGGTAATAAGGATATTTTGAAAAAAAATTCTAACGAAAAACTTCGTTATTGGCAAAAAATCAGTCACACAAAATCTTATCAAATTCGATCGTAATTTTTTTCGAGAAAAGTCGGTTTTCTACAGAATTTATATGGCAGGTACCGTTAATAAAGTGATTTTAAAAAAAAATTTCTAACGAAAAACTTCGTCATTGCAACAAATCAGTCACACAAAATTTTATCAAAATCGATCGTATTTTTTTCCAGAAAAATTTGAATTTCTGTAGCGTTTATATGACAAGTACCGTTAATAAGGTGATTATGAAAATAAATTTCTAACGAAAAACTTATTGGAAAAAAATAAGTCACACTAAATTTTACCAAAATCGATCGTATATTTTACAAGAAAAATTGGATTGTCTTTAAGGCTTATTTTCCAGGTACCGTTAATATGTAAACTTATTCTGAAAAAATGAAAAACACAACCTTTGGCTACAAATCCATTATGTATGAAATTTTATAAAAATCGATCGTATTTTTTACGAAAAAAATTGAATTGTCTAAAACGCTTGTATGGGGCAGGTAACTTTAAAAATCTAGTTGTAAAAAAATTGTTTTGTCATGTTAAATTTTATTAAAATCGATCGTATTTTTTTCGAGAAAAATTGAACTGTTATTTTCAATTGAAATGGTACCGTTATTTTCAGACCTAGGATAAAAATCAAAAATACGCCTGGGCATATTACTCTAAAAATACAGAGTACCAAGTTTGAAGAAAATCGGCCCAACCGTTTAGGCTGTAGGTGTCGATACATCCAGACTGACAGACCGACAGACAGACAGAATCGTCGGACCTACTTTTTTCGTGTTCTCTATCATCGTAATGTCATGTTTAATTGTTATCTCAAAAAATCTCTTTTTTACGAATACAAAACTTGCCTTATAGTATCTACCTATGATGGTATAGGTTGGGCTTGGGGTCAAGCGCTCTAAAGAGTGATTCATTTTTTTTTTTTCGTGAAATCATCAGTGAAACATGCTACTAAGATCATAGTGCCAATCATTTATAAGCTTTCATTCTTCAAGATATTTCTTAAGCTGATATAGGTTATCAGCTTTTCCATATGGCTGAACAAATGGTTTTTTTTTGAACCGAAACCGCATTGGAATAGGATAAGGTGGAAAAGCTTATGTAATGCTTCTGCAACGATGGAAGCAAATCTCTTCAAAATAATGGTTGAAATACTTTCCAGGACAGCAGATTTGTGTATGTTAAGATCCTTATAAGTACTCTTCCAACTGTACTATCGTGAAAAAAGTTTAGTCCCATCAAATCGTTGAAGATCTCCAGTTTAGTGACTTAGCGATTGCGATGCAAACAAATCAGCTTTTATAAGCGTCGGAACCAAAGACAAAGACATTTTTCGGTCTTTCCGAAATTTGCACATTAATATAGGAATGCACAACGACAATAAAACCTATTTTAAAGGAGTTGTCGTTTTTTGCATTATATATAAAAAAAATTGTTTTCTTCACATGACAAAAATGTAACCAGAGTCACACATTTGTGTCAATATTGCACAAACACTGATGTGACCCTATTCATATGGCCGAAAGTGTTTGTTTATAATCTGAAGCGTCACACATTAAGTTTATTTAAACTTTTTTTTTTTTTTTTTTTTTTATATTTAACGCGCACTCAAGGGATTATTAATACCCTTTATATGAATTAACACAGTACGAGCTTTAGGAAATTTGGATAGGGTACGAAAGGAGATGCCGATGCACATTGGTTTTGAATGTCTGTAGATTGAAATGGAGGGGAAAAATAAAGCCGGGTAAAGCATTCCACAATCGTGTAGTGCGGCTAAAGAAAGAATCTCTGTACTTAACTGTACGTCCGAAGTTGGGCTCTAGGGTAAACTGATGGGCATTCCTTGCAGCGCGAGTATTGCGGTTGAATTGTTTCAGGGGTGGAATGCAACTGGCTATTTCGGCGGAGCACTCTTTATAGTAAAAGCGATAAAATAAGGAGAGGCAAGAAACATTGCGACGGTGTTCAAGTGACACAAATGTTTCCGTTATTGTCCTATCTCCTATCATTTTTAAAGCCCTTTTCTGGATTCTATCCAGGAGATTCAAATAAGTTTTTGCAGTTCCTGCCCAGACATGAGAGTTGTACTCAAGTTTTGGACGTATATACGCCTTATAAACAACAGCCAGATCATTGGGAGAAAAGTATTTCTTGCATCGTCGTAAGAAACCTAAGCATTTCGCAGCGTTTTTGGCGACATCAAATATGTGGTCATTCCACAGAAGGTGGTTGGTAACACACATACCGAGAATGGAAAGCTTTTCAGTTTCCTCTATACAAGTGCCACTCATAGATAGTGGCATAGGGGGTATGATTCGCTTAAGTGACAGAAGACAGCATTGAGTTTTTAAAGCATTAAATTCCACGCGATTGTTAATTCCCCATTGGACAATGCTGTCAAGATCGGAATTTAATGAACTTATCATACGCTGCCGCTCCAGTTCCACAACCGAAGAGCTGGGTTGTGAATCAGGAAACGAATATGAAAAGCTGAGGGTGCTGTCGTCAGCGAAACAATTTAGTGGATTAGAAGTTTCAGACAAAAGATCATTGATAAAAATCAAGAAGAGAGTCGGAGACAAAACTGAGCCCTGGGGCACACCAGCATTTATTTTGAAGATTTCAGACTTGAAACCATCCAATACTACCTGTATTGAACGGTCCGAAAGGTAATTTCTAATCCAGCGAACTAGGGATTCATCAATACCGAAAGCATGCATTTTCGAAAAAAGAGCTTGATGCCAAACCCTATCAAATGCCTTTGAAATATCAAGCGCAATAATCTTACTTTCACCAAAACGATGTAAAGATTGGTTCCACTTTTCGGTGAGATAAGCCATCAGATCACCAGTGGACCTATTGCTACGAAAGCCGTACTGCCGGTCATTAAGAAGCTTTCGTTCTTCGAGATATTTCTTAAGCTGATAATTTATCAGCGTTTCCATGACCTTAGAAAGAAGGGACGTTAATGCAATCGGTCGATAGTTGGAGGGGGAAGAAGATTCGCCTTTTTTTGGGACAGGCTGGACAAATGCTGTTTTCCATCCACTCGGGAAGAGACCAGTAGAATAGGATAGATGGAAAAGCTTACGCAGTGGCTTTGCCAGCGTGGAAGCACACCTCTTCAGAATAACGGGGGAAATACTATCCGGGCCAGCGGATTTGTGAATGACGAGATCTTTAAGAACTCTTGCAACTGTACGAGTGCGAAAGAAGATTCGCCCCATAAAACCGTTTACGCTCTCAAGTACAGGAGGTATCATATCACTGTGTGGCAGCGTGGAGTTAGCAGCAAACTGAGCTGCAAACAAATTGGCTTTTCCTTGTGAGCTGACCACAGGTGTGTCATTTGAGACGAGCGTCGGAACCGAGGACGAGGTTGAATTTCGTATATTCTTTACAAAAGACCAAAAATTTTTACTGCCTTTGGGACATTGCAGTATTTTTTGCCGTAATTTTTGTTCATGCAGGAATTTGGTTCGTCGAATATGACCGTTGCAGGTCTTTCTAGCTTGTTGAAACTTTTTCCGGTTTTCCTCAGTAGGGTTGGCTTTGTAACAACGGAAACTTACTTCTCTCAACCTGATAGCCTCTTTACAGCTCAAATCGAACCATGAATTTTCTTTAGGTTTAATGCTTTTCGACCTATTCGGAATGAATTTTTTCATCCCGAGAAGAATTAAATTTGTGATCATATCAGCACTGGAGTCAACGTCACTATCGAGGAAGCATAGTGACCAGTTAAAGTTCCTGAAAAAATCATTGAGACCGTCCCAGTTGGCATTCTCGTATTGCCAAACGGTTCTCCTTGGGGTCTTTTCTTTAACTGGACTGTTTTTGCAAGAGAATTTCGCTGATACAACACAATGGTCCGACTTACCTAGAGGTGATGATACACTTATAGTGTATTTATCAGGATGAGAGGTAAGAAACAAATCTAGAGTGTTGGGGGTGTGACCTGCAACGTCAGGAATTCGAGTTGGCTCGTCGACTAGTTGAGTTAAGTTGTTTAACTCGGCAAAGAGCTCGACATACCTTCCTTCGGGTGTTGTCTGGCCAGAATAGCGAAGCCAGCTAGAATTGTGTACATTGAAATCGCCCGCAATGACAATTTCAGTGTGAGGGTAATGGGCAACAATTCTTTGAATGGAGTCAGACAGCGCATCAAATTCGTTAAAAGTTGAATTGCTGTCCAAATTTGGGCTCCGATAAATAAAACATATATGAATTATGAGCTTATTGACGGTGAATTTTAACCACATAAAACTAAAGGACGAGTTCAAACAAGAACCGTATTGTGGTTGCAATTGATAAGCAACATCATTTCTGATATAGACAGCGAGACCATGGTACGAGAGGAATAGTGGCACTAAGATATACCCGTTGAGTTTAAATTCTGCAGGATCAGTATTTTCACCTACTTGGGTTTCACTTAGTGCCAAAACAGCTGGCCTGTGTTCTACAGTATGGCCTTACGCAGAGAAAAGATTCGATCTTAGCCCCCGAATGTTGCTAAAATCGACCCTAAATTCATCCTCCATTATAAAATTCAAACACAAAACAAAACCAATTTTTTAATGCTGAGCTGCTAATCTACTTGTTTCCTTGGTTGGATCTCATTCCATATTTTTTTTCGTGAAAGCACCCAATCCACGCATCATATATGCATACATATACATATTTATAAATCCGTTGGTATGCACAATAAGTAAGGTAGTTACCCAACCGCTCTCTGGAATCTTTACTTTAAGTATATAAAAACTTTCAAGTCTCATGCTTTTTATTTTGCACAAATGTTCAAATGTTTTATAAACACAATACTTTCAACTCCTTCCGGCTTTATGAATTTCATCTCGAAATATATGAACTCAACAATTCCCTAGTGGCCAGTCCCAAATAACCATACAAACTTTCTTTTTTTTATAGACTTGCCCAATATTTGACATTACTTTAGTTTACTTCAACCATATAACTGGAAGAAGGACCTAAGCTGAAGCTAAAGTATTCCCCATTGTTTTCTTCACTTCTAACGCAAAACTTTCAATGTTTGATTTCCATTTTATAAAGATAAAAAAAGTTCTCTCCATCAAAAATGTTTAATCCCTTAAGTCTACAAAATGCCGGGCCAGTATGCGCCATTGAAGGAATTATTTATCTATGCCCAGAGGGTATGAGTAAGTCCAGGACATTGTGTTATACGTTTAAGTTTACTCTATAGACCAAGCTTCAGGCTAAGGATATTCAATATTTGAAGTATAGCTTGGATAGATAAAACTGCCAACACTATGTAGAAACACAAATGGTGTGATGTAGGAGGGCAAATTAATCTTTGATCCTTTGTGTTTTGGGGTTTTCTTCATCATAAATTAGGATATTTTCTATTATGATTATATATTATTATTTTTTATGATGATGTTACTATTTTGCTCGACTTGTTTATAGGATACCGCAGTTTGGTTGAACAGAAATTAATTTCAATATTATCAAGGTTTGAAATTCTCTTAAGACTTTTGGATTATAAGGACTCTAAGTACTCTTGATAACATTGTTTTTGAAATATGTATTACCTAATCTTTTGTTAAATAATATGTGAAAACTAAAAAGGGTCTTAAAATCATTGAAAGTATTTTAGAATGGATGTTGAGACAGCAAATATGAATTAAGACAATCAATATTTTTGAAATAAAAACATCTGTATTGAGAATTTATATGACTAACTTTGAATGTGGCAACAGAGATTACGTAAAAGACATGATGAAGGAAGCTAGAACTTAATAATAATAAATCTGCTAACATGCCATACCATCATACACGTCTGCTGACAGGACCTCAGAATTCGCATACCTATGAGTGTAGCATGAACACAGGCAATACCTACTAAAGAAAAAAAAATCCAAAATATCGATTATAAGGTTCAAGCGATGTATAGGGATTGCTGAAAATACATTTGAAAATTAATTCATTATTAAGAGCTGCAGTGAACAGAAATAACATTACTCATTGCCAAGTAAAAAGAATTTGACAAATTTGGAATACAAGCTCATGAAATCTGGGTTATTGCCGTATAGACCGTTCACTTAATTCTTTATACTGCGGACCAACCGGATGATTTGAACAATTAATTATTTCAGATGACTTTATAACATACACCACGCCGACGCCGACGGCTCTCCAGGAAAATATGGTGTAGACTGTAGAGTACAGAACCTCGTCAACAATTTTTGGATTATTATAGGTAGGGTAAAGGTGTCAACAGTGGATCAAAAAACTTAGCAGTTTTAGCCAGCGTAAAAACTCAAAAAATATTATCTTATACCTTGCATATTTTAAACAAATGGACAAAAATTATTAAGTATAAATATAACAAGAAGAACAAATATTAAAGTCATATGAAGTTCCAGAATGTGTTCTTTTCCCATTTTCAGATTAGTTATCAAATAAGAAGAGACATTGTGAAAGCTTACGATTGCTAATGACACTTTGTACCTTGATTCTATCTTGACACTTTACCTTAACTGTGAATTTTCCCTGAAACGTCATTAAAATGGAACTTGTCTCCAACGACCGATACTATTCTATTTGATACTAATCTATTCTTTCTTCAAACCAGAAAGTGTCGTAGATTAAATAAATGCGTTTGCAATGACATAGAAAACTCCACCAACGTCACAATTAGGTTCCTACAAATTTTTTAAATTACCAAATGTCATATTTATTGTTTTCTGAAAAAAATTTGCTTTGAATACCTACACCGCAAACGTCAAAATTGGATTCGTAGAAAAGTGAAAGCTTTTTAATAGAAGTATGCACTGATAGCTTAACAAACGTCAACATTGGATTCGTAGAATTCAAGTTTGCACCAAATACTCCACAAACGTCAAAATAAGATTTTGACGTTTGCTTTCTGATGACAGTTTGCTTGCACTAAATAAAAGCAAACGTCAAAATCAGATTCGATCGCTTTCTTACGACAGTTCGCACAGAATAATCCGCAAACTTCAGAATTAGATCTGTACAAATCTGTCAAATTGCCAAATGTCAGATTTATAATTTTCTGATGACAGTTCTCACTGAATACTCCCTAAACGAATTCAAATGTGAATTGGTTTCCTACAAATCTATGAAACTACAAAGCGACAAATTTATTCCATTCTGATGACAGTCTGCACTTAACACATCACCAACGTCAACATTAAATCTGTCAAATTACCAAGTGTCAAATGTGTTGTTTTCCGGGGACAGTTCATACTGCATCAAAATTAGACAACTATCAAACCACAAAATGTCAAAGTACAAAACTGAAAAAAAGCAACAAGTTTGACAAGAGAGAAACTGTGTATATGGCTTAGATTATTAAATCTGTCAAATCGTCAAGAATGCATCTTTTATGTTTATTCTAGAAATTTTGTGATTATTCTTCAATGAAATATGAAAAAAAAAAAAAAATGAGCAAACTTTTAATTAATTAATACCTAAATCAAAGCCCAAATTTAAAATTAAATTTAACTTCAGAGTTTAGATAGATAGATAGATAGATATTTATTGTTTCAAAGAAAAATTTACATAGTTAACAATTTTTTTTTCTTAAGTCATTGCACAGCACAGAGATATGATAACAATTTTTATCTTAATACTGAAAATCAATCAAGGATTAGAGAGGAGCATGTTACGTTTAATATTTTATATTGAAGGAAAAATGGTTTAATAAAAACCTTCATTTGAGTTAATTTTTTAGATATTATGTTTATATATGTATCACAGACAAAATATATAAATAAGTATTAATAAATAAATAAACATTTAAACAAATAAATAAATAAATAAACAATTTAACGAATAAATATCAATAATATAAATAAAGAAATAAATAAATACACAGAGTTTACTGGTTGCAATTTACAATGGGATGTTTGTTAAGAAACTCCTACTTCACTATATGAAAATCTTTTCCATAAAAAAAACACACACATTGATGGCTTCAAAAAAGGAAACAAGTTCCTACCCACCATAATAACCGTTCTCTTTTAGGCTTGTAAAGCTATATACCTATGCACCAAAGTGTAATCTAGCAATATTATTCTACATAAATTATTCCTAGTAAAATTTTCAATAAAACACGCCTATTTGTAGATTTCTTCGTAATTTCATTA
This sequence comes from Baccha elongata, assembly GCA_951217065.1. NCBI lineage: Eukaryota > Metazoa > Arthropoda > Insecta > Diptera > Syrphidae > Baccha > Baccha elongata. The sequence goes on from OX578272.1 coordinate 92,970,951, forward strand.
ACTCAATAAATTTATCTTCTTCTATGCATAATAATGTTGTTATTCGTTTCAATTTATTCGTTAAGTAATTTAAAACTATTCTTCCTTAACGTAATAGTTAAGTACTTAACATAAATTACCTTAAATATAAACCATCACTACCATGACGAGGTTCAAGGATACGGTGACATGAACGTCAATGTTAAACTATGTCATTACTCCTACACTCATTTTCTTATAATATAGTGCAGCTTAAGTACATAATACAACCCAAGGGAACATACATCACCACACAAGCGAGTATCTCCTTCTCAATCGCATTGTCAAAATTGCTCCTTTATTTCGTGTTCGTACAACAAAATAATAATTAAGCTTTCCCGCCAAGTCATCAACTGTTATTGTTTAAGTCACGGAAATATCAAATCAAATTCACTTTCATCTAAACATTACCATAGCGAACGTGAAATGAATAACTAGATAGATACAATATACACAGGCAACACTCAAGGCAGTATAGGTCAGATCCTTTAGGGAATTGAATAAAAAAATAAAAGGAAATCCCGAAAGAGTGCGTGCTGTGTAGTTGTTTCATGCTAGCTTCGTAGAAACGCGATTTCAGTTGACAGAAAACAATAATGTCGATGACGCGGGAAAAGCTTTTTTGACTGATGTTATTGCTGTTAGGAGCATACAAATGCACGAGCAACCTTTAAAAAAGACGTAGAAAGCCACACCACATAATGCTGTCACACGTGAGAACAATAAAATGTCCTTTTTTTTTTTTAGGTGAACAAAAATAGTAAAAACTATTTCCGTATGGCGGGCGTATGAAACAACAATGAAGTATACACTCATAAAAAATCAATAGTTTTTGACCTCGATTTTCTATATTTTTATATATATTTTGTGAACAAGTGTCTTTTTGGAGTTTCAATGTTGAACTTTTGTTTGAGAAAACTTAAGTGAAAAAAAATGTTGCAGGTAAATGGAACTCGGCAACCTATTGTTTTCACATTGCTTCCGAGAAAGTCTATTGTCTTTTATTGAATTGAAAACGTTTGTCTGACTGAAGTGGTTGAAGTAACTTTTTTTTTTATTTTATTTTTAACTCTAATCTCTTTCGAATAGAAGCATAAAAGTTTTCAAAACTTTGTAAGCAATATTGTTGGGTGAGTGTATAAGAGTAAACTGTTGGTTCATGTCTTCGGGATGTTCCACATTCGATAGAACAAAACAAATAATATTGTTTTGTTTATGTTTTTTTTTTTCATGTTGCAATGCACACACTTACAACGTATGGTGATCGAGAATGATGCAGAGTGAGCAGATCAACATTAAGGCATCCTCTTGGTCGCCTAATTTTAAACTTTAATTTGTTAATGTAGCAGCACAAACTCAATTAAGCAAATAAATCTTAAGGCAAAAATAGTCAAATATGATGACAAACAAAAAAATTGTTCAATAATTTTGGGTTAAGAGATTTAAAAAGAAAATCGGATGCTCATTATGTAGTGATTTTTATTTTTCCCAACTAAATATTCATAGTTTCAGAAAGGAGGGCCCATTTGGTTCAACCATCGGGGGACACAGCCTGCACGAAGAAACGTCCGACAACGGGTTCAGGATGATAGATTTCGCGGCGGGGAGAAATGTAATCATATCGAGTACCCATTTCCAATACCTTAATATAGACAAAGATACTTGGCGGAGCAGTGATCAAAAAATCATCAGTAAGATTGATCACATCGCGATAGACGCCAGTCTTGCTTCCAGTTCTTGGATGTTCGAGCATTCCGTGGGGCAAACATAGACTTTGACCATACTATTTGGTAGTATCTCGAGTACAAATGCGGTTATCCATGGCGCCACAACGTCGAACTAATGCTGTGAGAAGGTTTGATGTCGCGAAGCTAAAATCGCAAGAGACCGCAAGGAACTTTGCGGACCACGTTTCTGCCAATCTCTCAACAAGTCCGCCACCATACATTGTCAACAAGCCATCAGAAGTGCCGCCTTTGATATTCTGGGTTGCACTAGACGTCCACAACGAAACTTCTGGTTTGATGAAGAATGCCGGTTGGCGCATGCAGCGAAGAACGAGGCCTCTAAGGCAATGCTGCAGACTAGAACTAGATCTACTGAAAGAGCTGCCCGGGAGCTCTACGTGCAAAAAAGAAGGGAGGAAGGCTGACTTCTCAGGAAGAAAAAGAGAGAGCACGAGAAGCGAGCGGCCGAGTCCATAGAGGGTTGTAATGGCAGGGGCAGAAGTGATGTAAGAAAATTCTACCAAAGGGTAAAAATATCTACCCAAGGCTTTAAGGCCACAACGGACCCCTGCCGAGATGAGAGGTGGAATATGGTAGTAGATACACAGTCAGTGCTGAGGATATGGAAAGACAATTTTTCTAGACTGCTAAACGGCGAAGATAGCCAAAATTCCGCTGCAAGGCGATTAATTGAAACTTGGGATCCACAAAAAAAGGAGACGCTCTGACATGCGCTAACTACAGAGAATTTGTTTCTTAAACGTCGCTTATAAAATCTTTCCGGCTATCCTGTGTGATCGCTTAAAACCCCTTGTAAACGATCAGATTGGCCCCTATTAGTGTTATTTTAGAAATAATATTGTGTTTAAGCAGGCTCCAGGTCAATAGTGTTATTTTAGGCCATTTTTGAGAGTCTTCATTCATCTATTTCGATAGCTTCATTCACATATTCAAAGACCACACCTTTCTCTAGATTAGGGAAACTTGATGATCATCAAGGTTCAAAGTTAAAACATCGATGTTTGAATATCGATATTGCTATACGACAAATATTGGGTCATCGACTTCATGACTATTACTCGAGATTAAAGCCACTAAGTCGTGAAACAAATAAATATTTTTTTAAGAACGCATTCAATAACAATTGTTTCTAGCAATCACAAAAAGATCGTCGTTCTTTTACTTCAAATGCTCAAATGCAACTGCCACTACTACTTTAATCAAAGTTGATGTTTTCTATTAATTTCAATTCACAATTATTGCCTCCTATACATACACTACAAGTTATAAAGATAGAAGCAGGTACATTTGAGAAGTAAAACTGATGTTACTATAAGGAAATATAAGGAAATAATACAATAAAGTAGTACATTCAAAACTAAATAGAGAACTTGTTAATTTTAAGAAACCTGGGTTAATAGAATTCAGAATGATGTCTTTAAATGAAATCAAAACTAAATTAATTAAAATCGCGTCATAAGAATAGAAGCAGTGCCAAAATCAACGTTTTTTCATTAAGTGGTAACATATTTTTCGACATTGATGGATCATTTTGCAGAGTTAGCACATTAAGTCGTATGTTTTAAGAAAAATGTGAAGAAAAAAATCTTTTTTATAACTCTCAAAACCAAACGCCAGTGATTGTGTAATCAGTCGTTATTTAGAAAACACGTCATTTTGCAGGGCTAAATAGAATCAAAACATTTTTTCTGCTTTAAAGCTATTCAAACTACAAAACATTCACAGAATCGCATCGAATTCAGCACTATCAGCAGCAAATATCAGGGATAAGGCTAATGTGAAGCAAACTAACGGTTCTCCATGTTATCCGCAGTGCAAAATAGTGGAAGCGTCTTTGGATGGGCTGAATGTTTAATACTTTTTTTTTCACTATCTAAGAAAACAGGAGCGATTTCTGAACAAAAATCAGAACTGGGAAGGAAGCATAGTGGTCAAGGTGCAAAATCCTACTATAGAACCATTGACTTGACGATAAAAAACACTAAAATTAATGGAAACAGCTACAAATCCTTGCTGGAATGAATTTTTCCGAAAATGTACGATATTTTTGGGTAAATCTCATAGATTTTTTCACACGACAAAGTCCTTATCACTCACATCCCGAGTAGCAAAACCATTCATTATGAGGCAAATTGTACATTTTTTGGTTTCACCACCGTAAACTATGGATCTCGACGCAATGGAAAAAGTATTTGACTGTACGATAGCAAATATCAAAAATCTTACTCCAGGCCATTTAAAGATTTTCCTCAAGTACTTGGCTTCGGTGAATAATCCGCTTAAATCATGGAATTTTTGAAGTTATTTTAAACTCTGATTATAAAAAATATACAATTTAATATGAATAAATTAAAATCTAATTAAAGAATAATTACAGCATTTCTGTTTGCTTATATTTTTTAAGTGCTTCTATTCTTATAGCGTTTAAATCACATACAATTATGGGTATATCAATTAAACATTTAACATTCCTTTTTGTGCACTAAAAATTTGTATTCTGTCTGTCATAATATGAAAGAAATTTGAGTTATGCTTCTCGAAAATGCATGTTTCTATCCTTATGACTTGCAGTGTATGTTAACAAGAAAAAACTCCAGTACCCGTACGTTAGTTAGGCTCCTTGTTGTTATGTTGTTCTTAATTTTTTTCGTCTTAAAATTTGGTTCAAGAATTTTTACTTTGATTTTGAATAACATCGATGTTCTAGCTATGTATGTTTAATATCGGAAATCGATGTTAGGCTGTTGATGTTGAAATCGATGACGAAATTGAATAATTTGAAACATCAGTCATTCCTACTCTTGATGGATGTGGCAATATTTATGTGGAAGCTATTTGGTGTTTTAAATTTGTTTGGATACAAATATCGATAAACAAAAATTCAACCGAAGTAAATGAGTTGAGTATTATATGACATGCTTGAGCTACACTCATAGCTTGATTCATGTTGCAGTTGCACGAATGATTTTTTGTTTTGAGCAATAGTTTAAATATTTATTGCTGATATAAATTTTTCCCATACTGAGCCGGTAGCAAGGGATCGATATATATCGATAGTCATAAGTTTAATAGTGTCGATAGATAAAAAAAAACGATAGTATCGATATTTTTATTTTCTATAATCAAGTCATTTTTAAACCACAAAAACAGGGGGGTAATTCCCTACTGAAAAAGATAATCGTGCAGACGATAGTAGTGAACTGTTAACCTGACACCAGTCGTAAACAAAAAAATTAACATTATTTTAAAATATTTTATTGCCCCTCAAGTCAGTTTCCTTGACAAAAGCCGTGAACAAAACAAAAAATCATATAAAAGTTTACGACTAGTAAATGTAAGAACCTTTTTTAAAAAAATAAACAGTAAAAACACTAAAAATAGCCTAATTAAATATTATTAAGTGGAAAGTATATGAATGAAATTCAATTTTAAAGGTTTTGTGGCAAATCATGGATGTAAGAACCTCCAAATTTTTTATTCACAAGTTTCATTAGATGACCTTGCGGTGATTATTCTGCATAATAGTACTATTAGAAATATTACAATTGTTATGGCACAGTGTTTAAACGATCTGCATCTGACTTCGTATCTTGCGGTTTCGAGTTCGAATCAAATTAAACCAAACCTTTTTTTAATTATTGGTAAACAATCTAAATCAGGTTAAATGGCCGGGACTAAATATATGGGGCGTCATCATACTTGATATGACAAGTACAACCCAAACAGTTTTTCAGTCATGTCGATGATCATATTGAACAAGTGACTTAGCACATCGATAAGACAAAATAAGTTTTAAAAGAAAGTTTGTGATATCGGGCCATATTCATAGGTGTTTGACAAGTTCTTATTAAGTTGTTTTTAAGCTAAACTCGAGTTTTTGCTATGCATAGAAAATTTAAACCTAAGGCTAAACGAAAAACTCGAGTCTTACTTTAAACTTGACCGAACCCATGTTTAAGTTGTATTTTACCCCGATAAACGTCAGAAATAGGTACACAAATGATATAATTTGTTAAGGGCCGCGAGCGATTTTCTTTCTTGCAAATAAAATGTTGGTAATTATGTACCACTTTACCAGCAAAAAAAAAATACATAAATAGATAGTAATATTTCTTAATATCTACCTACCTACAATAAGACAAATTTCAGCGGAATATTGGTATATTATTCAGGCAGATGAAGATATAATTGTGCAACAAAATAATCCAGATATGGAGAAACTAGATACAGTGGCATTTTATCAGGCATTTTCTTAATTTGCATTTGAAATTTGCATCGCGGATTGTGCTATGAATATGTTCCATTATCTATCGTTAGTAGAAAGTTGACAGAGAAAATAGCTGTCATTGATGCATTGTGGCTTTAAATCAATCATTAGGTTATCACTATTTAAAACTTACATTGTTTATATGTTTATAACTTATTTTTCATCATTATTCGTCTTCTAAATGGCAAAGTCTTGTAATATCACCTTGACATTTATGTACATTATTCAACAAGCTAACATCAAATTCGAAATATGTTAAAAACTTTTAAGTATTTTCCTTATTGCTTCACAAAAAAAAAATAATATACTACCCATGCAATAAATCACGTTCTATCGATTTACGATTTACAAAAACATTATGGAATAACTTTGGTTCTTATATGCTGTACAACATCATTATCTCTCTTGGGACACATCGTGGTTTCATTTATCATCACGTACTTTTTCACATTGTCATCTTTTTTAACTTACTCAAAAAAAAAAAATATACAAGATCCACATTACATTCCTACAAATTGATGGCAAGCAGAAACGCCCCCATTACCGTATTTTTAGAGCATTTTTTTGTTTGTCCAAAAATCTCTACATCAAGTTTTGTAATTGTATATTATGACAAATAATATAGTACTTATATGTATACGGATAGTCTTCTTCTTCTTCTATACGGAGAGTACCTATTGACAAAGAAACCATATACTCAAATTATTCAGATATAAAATATGTGATTTGCCGCAACATGAAAACGTGTTTTCCTGATTCAAGGGAAACGGGACAGATGTTCTATTTACAATACGAAAAATACGGGAAGAAGATATAGCATTATAGTAGAGGTAATAGGAAAGATTTATCACTTCAATTATTTGAATGACAGACGGCCCACGATCCTGGACTCAATATAGTGGCTTCACTCCACAGTACGAATGTTTAAAAAGGTGATTGAAGCTTAAAATTTAAAGTTTATTAAGTTTTAAACATGAAATCATTGATTTGCTTTCTTAAAACATGAACCTTAGACAAAGCTCGCTTATATTGAGATCAATGTATTTATTCAAATGAACGCTATAAGAACTTCCGTAGCAAAACGGTTCTGGTACGTTTTCAATTACTTTAAACTTTTTATATTCGTGACAACTAATTATTTTTAAAAAAATCGTTTCGAGCGACAAGGGTAAGAAACTTTCCAGGTAAAACTACAAAATGATTGGAATATAGGTATAGAGAAATTACTATTGACTTAAAACTTAATAACAATGGTGCAAATTTTTAAACGATTTAGAATCATACTAGAACATATTAAGCATCATACTAGGTCACAAACCAATAGTTGTTTAAACTTGTATGATGCTTAATATGTTTTAGTATAATGCTAAATCGTTTAAATTTTGCGCCAATATTGTTAGCAATTTTCAATTGCAATTGATGATTCTCCCCAAAAAAAATTTTATATCCAATTGCGATACTGGATTTTACCATAGACATCTAAGCTAATGCCATTGGCCATCACAAAAAACTTTATAAAAACCTATAAAATATAATATGAACATAGAATTCGAATCCCAAAATAAACTTATTAACTCTAATTGAGCTTATCTAATACTTCCACCTGAACTATTTGTCCATCTACCCTTTTTATGATTTTTTCTTTCTCAAAGAACTTACCAAAAAGTGTCATTGACTGAGCCCAAATGGACGCAAATTAGAACGGAAGAAAAGTAAATTTTCTCTTACAAACCTGTTGAGATTTAAGTACACCAATATACACACATAGATATTATATTATATTAAAGTATTTCATGGATATTTGATTTCTATGATCAGTAAATTGATAGGCTGTCATTCAATTACCTTTGAATAGAATATTACGTTCATCAAAAAAAAAAAAAAGAAGATGAAAATTGAGTTGGAATTCTTTTCAAATAAAGTTCAAAGCTTGTATGCCTCATCGATTTTATATATCTGAATCTTGAAAAACACAAATTTTTGATTCAATTCATCATCATCATTCTTTTTTGTTGTCCTACAAAAGATATGTGCCATTAAATTATACAAACACCACCAAACACCAACAAGAAACTGTAATTACATTATGGGTAAGTATAGGTAAAGGCACTCAATCTTATTTATTTCACCGAAAATGTCTCAATTTTTATTCTAATATGAAGCGCGTAAAAAATTACAGATCAGGGGTGTTATTGAGCTCAAGGCACCAATCCATTTTTGTTTGAAAAATATTTAAATAAAATAATGGCTCTTTATAGATTGACTATTGAGAGGTACAAACAGAAAAAAAACGCACAAATCATTTTAAAATTAATTTTTCTAAGTGGAAAAAATACTGGTAGCAATTTTTCATGGTTTTGCCTTTCACCAAACAAATTTGTTCAAAGGACATAAATTGAACTTCTTAATGTGGTCACTTAGCTACTAATATTAGGGATATTTCTCAACACCTGCGGTCATATTATTTGCTGTCAGCAATTCCAATTCATTATCAAAGTAATCTACATGTTGTGCTGAAAATAGCTTTCAGGAATGAAGGTTAATGTTGTTTTGGAGTCCCGACAATGCTTGGGTCGGGTGTATTCCCCCCCCCCCCTGTTTTACGAAACGATTTATTGGTTGTTCTAATGCCTACAACAACGGTGTTCTCGTACAAAAGATTAATGAATTCTTGATATTGTTTTCTTTCAATGTTTACGTGTTGTACGGAACTGACAAAGGACTTTAATGATGTTTGTCTGTATATGGAAATAGTTTTTTTTGTCGCAACTGGCGATGGCGTGGGAAAATTGCTTTAGCATGACATCAACTACAATTTCGTTTGACCTTTTATTTTGTTCGGGTGTTTAATTTCAGAAGTTTGGTATCGTTTGTTTTAGGTCAGTTGTTTGCATATGTTGTAATATTAAGCTCTTTAATAACTGACCTTCGGATTCCAAAAAAAAAAAAAAAAACAATGAAAATAGTTTGAGAAGTAAAACAATTTTATACTGTGTAAAGCCTAATTGTAATTATCTAATGATGAATCTTTATTGCATGATATAACAAATTCGTTTACAATAATCAAGACCAGCTGTTTTTTTGTGATACTACAGTTATTATTACAAAAAGCAAAGGTAATTACTTTTAGGGTGTAGTTTGACGGTAAGACGTCTAAATCTACGATGACATAAGCTAAACCATAATGAAAACCCGCATTCTTATTCGATTCTGCCTAAATTCGAAATAGCTGCCCACACCATAAATGCTCCTTCAGTTTAATCGTGAAATTACAAATTATAACCATCGGGTCTCTCAAGATTTATCTTTTTTTCATCTGAAAAGACAACCCATTTCCATTCGTTGCTCCAAGCGATATGATCTCTTGTCAGGCAATGTTCATAAGAAAGCTTATGGAGCCATAGAACCGGTTTTTATTTTCTTAAGCTGAATTTATGTTATTTCTGATTTGTATGAGCATTTTAACCGTCAAAACGCTGGATTTTACTTCACTTATTAATCTAAATTTAGGCGCTCACAGAGGATTTCATAGGTAAATCTCCGAATTGGCCGTTTTTTCTTTAAGTGTTGTTGCTTCAACTATGCGTCCTTTTGCTTTTTGTATAGTTTCAAGCTGTATTTTAAATAAAATAACGAAGGAACATTTTGTAATGAATTATTCAGTGCAGGGAACGAACTTCACGGGAACTTACTTCACATGGGAACTAACTTCACCACTAGTGGGAATTAATTTAATTTTTTTTTTGTGAAGGTAATTCCCACTATGGGAAATAACTTAACTTTTTGGTGGGAAATTATTTCACTCTTTAGGGTGACGTTACACTTTTCAGATTAGCTTTTTATGGCCTTTAGTCCATGAAAAAATGGCGTTTCGTGCGGATGCTCACTTTGCACTCATCAGTTGACGACGAGTGAGCACCTTGTCAATACGCAAATTTCCGCTTATTTCAGTTCAACTTACATAACTTTTTTGACAAAAAGCTAAAGTGAACTATATCCAACAAGATTACGATTGCAATCATTAAGCTGGAAGTGTTTACCCGTGGCCTGGTTATAGTTATAAATAATGTTTTTTGTTATAATACAAATTCTATATACTATGTATTGAAAATATTAAATAATAAATAAAAAATAATTTCAACTAAGTAGAAGACTTAGCATTAAATTTAGTGGACTTGTTGAATTATTGATTCAAATTAGCTTTTTATGGCCTTTAGTCCATGAAAAAATGGCGTTTCGTGCGGATGCTCACTTTGCACTCATCAGTTGACGACGAATGAATGCTAAGTCTTCTACTTAGTTGAAATTATTTTTTATTTATTATTTAATATTTTCAATACATAGTATATAGAATTTGTATTATAACAAAAAACATTATTTATAACTATAACCAGGCCACGGGTAAACACTTCCAGCTTAATGATTGCAATCGTAATCTTGTTGGATATAGTTCACTTTAGCTTTTTGTCAAAAAAGTTATGTAAGTTGAACTGAAATAAGCGGAAATTTGCGTATTGACAAGGTGCTCACTCGTCGTCAACTGATGAGTGCAAAGTGAGCATCCGCACGAAACGCCATTTTTTCATGGACTAAAGGCCATAAAAAGCTAATTTGAATCAATAATTCAACAAGTCCACTAAATTTAATGCTAAGTCTTCTACTTAGTTGAAATTATTTTTTATTTATTATTTAATATTTTCAATACATAGTATATAGAATTTGTATTATAACAAAAAACATTATTTATAACTATAACCAGGCCACGGGTAAACACTTCCAGCTTAATGATTGCAATCGTAATCTTGTTGGATATAGTTCACTTTAGCTTTTTGTCAAAAAAGTTATGTAAGTTGAACTGAAATAAGCGGAAATTTGCGTATTGACAAGGTGCTCACTCGTCGTCAACTGATGAGTGCAAAGTGAGCATCCGCACGAAACGCCATTTTTTCATGGACTAAAGGCCATAAAAAGCTAATTTGAATCAATAATTCAACAAGTCCACTAAATTTAATGCTAAGTCTTCTACTTAGTTGAAATTATTTTTTATTTATTATTTAATATTTTCAATACATAGTATATAGAATTTGTATTATAACAAAAAACATTATTTATAACTATAACCAGGCCACGGGTAAACACTTCCAGCTTAATGATTGCAATCGTAATCTTGTTGGATATAGTTCACTTTAGCTTTTTGTCAAAAAAGTTATGTAAGTTGAACTGAAATAAGCGGAAATTTGCGTATTGACAAGGTGCTCACTCGTCGTCAACTGATGAGTGCAAAGTGAGCATCCGCACGAAACGCCATTTTTTCATGGACTAAAGGCCATAAAAAGCTAATTTGAATCAATAATTCAACAAGTCCACTAAATTTAATGCTAAGTCTTCTACTTAGTTGAAATTATTTTTTATTTATTATTTAATATTTTCAATACATAGTATATAGAATTTGTATTATAACAAAAAACATTATTTGTTACACTTTTCATACAATATGCACATATTTCATACCCAAACTTGCACCCACCCAAACTTGCACCCACCCAAACTTGCACCCACCCCAAATCCTATAGTGGGCCAAGTAGGGGGTTTTCAGGGGGCAGCATTCCTCCCCCCCTTACCAATCTAAACTGTTAGAAACACCGGGAACTAAAGTCGCCCCGTGTTTTCAGCTTTTTATCTCCTGTAATATGAAAATTGTAGATGGGAATCAACAATCAACTTCACACAATCTTCCGATGAAATTAGTTCTCACCTTTATTGGGAATTTACTTCACCAAAAAAAAGTGAAATTCATTCCCACTAGTGGTGACGTTAGTTCCCATGTGAAGATAGTTCCCGTGGAGTTAGTTCCCTGCACCGAATTATTCGCTATGGCTTCTATGACCCAACAACAGTTCCTTTTTCCTTACCGATGAATTTTCCGAGTCACTCCCAAAATTCCATGGCATTCTTTTTAGAAAATTTTAACGTACCCAAAGGTAATAAATATTTCAAGTTCAAAAATTGTCTAGAAGTTTCAATAGCGAAATACCGTTGCGAAAAATGTAGCCTTAATCAAGTGACCGGCAGTGTATTAAAAACCTAATTTGTAAACTATATTTTAACAGAGATTTTAACCGTCCATTAAAAAACAAAACTTAAAGTTAATTAACACAAAGTAAATTAAAACAAAAGGTGGGAGAACGGCGGAAATTTACAACTCTGTATAGGGCGGGGCGAAATGTCCTAATCCGGCATAGCGTGGGACCAAGAAAATAAAGTAACATTAAGGTTGACATTAAGTTTTGGTTTTGGTTTGGATCTGTTTTACATTCCTCTTTGATTGTCAGCAGTTTCGGAAGCCGAAATGACTTTGTTAAGCTTTTCTGAGAAAACTCGCCTTCTTCAACACCATACACTTCATCTTTTAATCGTCGTGTCAGTAAAACTAATCATGTCAATGTTTTTCGTTACATCATGCATCGTCTACCCAATTTCCCATTCCTTTTGGGTAGTGAATGCTGCAGCGCTGAAAATTTTATAAAGATTGAGAGAGGGGAATACGGAAATCGGTAGGTATGTCGAATCAGACCTAGGGGAATTAATTTCGTGACGTTGTTGTGCCCGAAAGGTCTATAGGTCGAGCAAAAATTGTTTTCAAAGCCTAGTATGCAGCTGAAGTGAAACGAAAAATCCCAGACAAAAATGACAAAGTGAAATCATAAACGAAATTTTCCGTCCTTCTTTCTGTTTTGTGGTATACGCGGTGAAACGATAGATGACCGGTTCACACAATTTTCGCACACAATTTAATTGACCGGGACATTAATTACTCGCGAAATTTTGACGTTTCTATTTTGTTCGTGTTTTGTTTGTGGTTGTTATTATTATTATAAAATGGAGATCTGTTATTTTTATTTGTTTTTTTTTGTGTTTTGAAAAATATTTTTTTTTACAAAATGGTGGAACTCTACTTGAAAATTTGTCTGGTACCGTTTCGTTAACATTTCGTCTGTGTTTTTGGAGACGACGAGAAATTTCGTTTCGCTTCAGCTGCATGCTGTAGGCTTAATTCGAAAAGCACTTAGTCTTTACCACATACGACAAAGAATTCTCGGTTAAAACTTCTCTAAGTTATGATAAAGAAGTAAAGAACACACAAATGAGCTTCCTAATTGCTCTACATTAAATAATTTAATTCGGAATGAGATAGGTCTTCTGTACATAAATTGACAAACCTAACCATACCTTTTTCATGTAATCAAATATATTAAACTTTATAGAAATAAGTGCAACCATTACCCAGAGAGTACGAACAAAAAAGAAGAAAGAAGAAAGACTAGAAGAACGAAACCAAAAGAAGAAGGTCTATGTTGGCTTGACCGAGAAGAAGTTCTTAAAACACTTGCTTAGCAAAAGGAGAGCGGTTAGACCGAGATAGTTAGTAGAGCCATTATGATTGAGGTAAAAGTTAATCCCGGACTTTGGGCCAAAAAATGGAGAAATACCTATCAATTTTGAACAAAATCGGTCCAGTCATTTATTGGATGTAGTTTGCATTGCGGCCGCCCAGACAGACAGAAATCATTGAAGTGTCGCAAATGCTTTTTTTTCTTTGTCTTTTATTTCTTCTAGGAACCCGATCCTTACAAAGAGACCAGTTAAAAAACCTAAACCAAAACATATAAAAAATATTTACTGAAAACCCTTTTTCTTCTTCTTCTTCTTCTTTTTCGATGATTTTAATTATTTCTAACACACACACATTCTCACTTTATTACTTTCCCTGGTTTTAAGCATTTGTTTATCACCGACCTACTGAAAATACTGAAACCACAATTTTAATAAATCCTTATTAAAGAATTGTAAATAAAAATAAATCATGCAACTTTAATTTGCCTATTTCTTCTCTTTCTCTTTACAAACTTAAAAATTAGATCCTTAAGAAATATTTCTCACACCAAAGTATAAGCAGACGTTTATATTAGTAATTTCACTCGAGCCATAGGGCAATATCCCACAAGGACTCGTTTCAATTTAAGATATCAAAACAGCTTCATGTCAATGTAAATATGTATATTATAAGCCTCCTATAACATTAAAGAAAATCTTTTGTATCTTTCATTTTGTATCCCAGGATAAGACCATCAGACGCAGTGTTTCTATATAATATTATACTATAGCTTAATAAAAAACAATGGAGACCATGTTCTTTCATTTTCTTCTTCGTTTAAGTCAGCATTTACCTACTTTTATAGCGCATTGTGTGACTTGCCCTTCTCTTTTTTTTTTTTTTTTGCACCAGGAAATACTTTCTAGTCTCTTATGGCAAACAACATAATACAGGACGACGCACAAAGGACTATGAACAATCTGAATGTGTGATAAAAAAAAATATGCCTACTTGGCATGACTTATGCAAGAAGAAAAAGAGCCCAGGCAATTATTGTTCACACATAACTATGTTATCCTTGTTCCATTAGATTAAATTTCAATTTGTCTCATCATAAATGGCGTCATTTGAAATGAATCTGATTAATTAACTTTATCCTGTCCTACATTTTGCCCTGCCTGGATGTCCTTTTTCATAATCACATTTAGGTCATCAAACTCCCTGGAGTCAGTTTCACGTATAAAAGTTATTAAATGAATTAGTTTTGTTGAAACAAAACATGACATGACAACATCCTTTTGAATTGGGTGCACCATTTCTTTAACCCAACCTCATAGTTGAGTTTCCCTTGGTTTAATATACACTCGCATAGGTACTTGAGAAAGTTCATAAAAGGTTGAGGTATAAATATGCTCACCCCTTTGACACTCCCCATAACAAACATTGTTGACCTCAGTATAGTAATCTTTTGCCCGCATTTATAAAAACTGACAGTTGATAGACTTCTCAGGGGCTAGAGGGTACCTACAATCCTACATACCTAGAGGCAAAGAGAACGCTATACGAAAGCTATAAGAACCTGAGACAAAAAGGATATTTTATAAAAGAAGGGTTTATACGAAGCGTTGGTCACTTTTTGTAACCGTATGTGCAGAATTGCCTTTGGCACCAGGGATGTTATATGTACAATATGGTATTTAAGCCTTTAACTGAAAACTTTTAGTTAGTTTATATAGCTGCTTTAAAGGGGTCTACATTTCTCTCTGAGAATCTCAATAAAAAAATTCATCATATAGGCCACGACGTGTGTTTGCGTCGAGGCCGGCTCTTAAATCTGATGTGCATAGCCTTCTGAATATTTTAACAAACCTCCAATGCTTGCAAAAGAAGAAATAGAGGGTTCAGCAAAATTATTTCCCGGGAAATTACTTAACGGTAAATAACTTCACATGGGAAATAACTTAAACCTGTGGGAACAATAATTTCCTTTTCTAACTTAAGAGGGAAATAACTTTACTTTTAAATCACATCCTAGTGAAAGAGTTCCTGATGACATTCTTTGATCGCAACTTGATATCCTGAACATATACGAAGAAATGGAGGATCCAGGAAATAACTTCACGGGAAATAACTTAACGGGAAATAACTTCACATGGAAAATAATTTCATCTGTTGCAGCAATACTTTTCTTTTTTCCCCTTCAGCTGGAAATAGATTTACATTCAAAACACATCAAAGTATAGTGACTACCCAAAAAAAAAGTGAGAGTATTTTTCACCTCACTTATGTTTGTAACTGACTGTATTATTTGCTGGTAACCTAACACTCCTTCTAAACGTTTGAACAAACGGCGATTCTGACAAGAAATGGAGGTCTCATGAAAATGGCTTTAAGGGAAATAAATTCTTTTTTAACTTTTAGCGGGAAATAGCCTCACTTTTAAAGTGCACTAATTTTCCATAAAAAGTAAAAATATTTTTCACGTGGAATATAATTTCACTTGAAAAAAGTGAAATTAATTCCCCCAGGATAAAGTTCAGACTGGATCTCTGTATGCAAAGTTGCATCTGCTCTTGGAGATTGCCATATTATTCACTGAGGAAACTTATTTCGGTAGCTTGGGAAAGTTTGTTACCTGTAAAAGCTTTTACTTTTCAAATATGAAAAATGGATCTTATACAAGCTAAATATTGTTGGTTGGGTTTCGATTGCAACTTAAATTTTCGGGAGAACTTATGTGAGGCGCTTCTTTAAAACGTTTCACAGGACGCAATCGTTTATTCTGTGATTGAGTCCACTATTATCCTGATACTATGGTAATACTGGTCGTGGAATTAAAAAAAAAAAAAGTGAAGGTGCTCAAATTTATGAAAGCTATACTCATGAAAAGAGACCGAGGGAAAATTTTCTGACGAATCGAAGTCGAAAAAGTACTTGTCGGTTGGCAGTTTTTTTTGGAATGCAAGCGGGTAAAGCAATCACCGGTGCATATTATGCAAAGTTGTTGAATCGATTGGATGTCGATATGAAGTAAAAATGACCAGGAAGAAGAAGTGTTTTAGCGGTAGGAGATTAAATAAAGCAATTGTCTATGAACTATTTAGGGGGATCTTTAAAATGAAGAAACGTTGATCGAAGTTTATCGAGCTAAAGGAAAATTATTTTAAAAAGTAATACGTTATTTTGTCGAAATCGAGATTAAAACTTTTTTTCGAGTTTACAAAAATAACTTAATAGTCCATCAATCAATCAATAGCTTAGGTATAGAAAGGGGTGTAGAGTGCGTTAGCCTGAGCAGCGACATAAGCCATTACTTCGGAATATTGTTCAGGTTACTTATGTATAGTTAACATACTAAAAGTCTTGGCGTCTAGGAGGTGAGCCGGAGGAGGGGAGGGTAATGAAGATCCCCTTTTAGGGACTTACGCTTATACGATGCTACTCACGCAATCTGCAACCCCTTCATTGACTGAACTTTAAATTTACTCGTATAGCTATAAAAATGTGATGAAAATTTCGTGGAGCAACTTACCAGTTCCAAGTAAATGTCTAGGAAGTTGTATGGCAGAGCATAATGCTTTTCCGAATCTTGAATTTGAAGTTCTCGAATCTCGAATAGCTCTGAACTCCCATGATTCTGAAGAAGATGTTTAATAGTTTGGCAGATTTAACATAACAATGTCCGTGAAACCATCATTCTACCTTGCATCATCCACTGATAGTCTAAAAAAAGGGAACGATAAATACTGAACAAGTCAGTTACCAAGCTACTTTTCCACACTTTTTTCTCGCCAGTAGATCTTGAACTTATTGATTCTTCGATCACTAAAGTTCTTCATTTCTTTCTTGCATCAATAAGACCACTAGACAACATAACAAAATCGTTTCAGAAATTTGGAAATATTAGGGCGTCATCAGGAAATAGGGAATTGCACCAAATGGTTTAATTAAGGGTTCTACATTAAGGCCCAATCAAGCATACAAGAATATCCCTCTAAAGGATTTTCTTCTGATATCTTCTCCATAAAGTTTACTTAATTAAAACTGTAAGGACCTGAAGCAGAAAAGGATTGAAAAATTATTATTTAGTCGGGATATTAAGTTTATCATCTAATCAAATTTTATTTTTTGTGAGTATGTTTCCACAGCTCACTTGCTTGAGTTTCGAATTCTGGTGTATTTTTCTAAACTATTTCTTGCTTTCTTTACAAACCAAACATCTGATACAGTCCCTCTGACGTATTTTCCGGGAAACAAACTTTTGCTATCAATTTCGAAACTATGCCTATTAAATGTCAATCTTGAAATAAACTTCTTATTCAATTATTTGCTTGTCCTTTTAAAGAAATCAAATAAAAATAACATAACAACACTGGTTTCTGGAATGTATACAATACCTTGGCATTTGAAGTTCGAATGCATTAACTTCTCTTCCGCCGGCCCGCTCCAGCCGTGACTTGTTTGCCATCATCATCGCATGCGTTTAAGTAAAATTTTATATTAAAGCACGTTCATCGTTGGTGTGCCGGCCGAAGCCGTTTGTGCCGAGTGTGTTTATGTGCTTAAATGAAAAATGTCAACACCCGTCCACATAATTTGTCCATACTCGGAAGTCGGACCGAACTACTTAACCCGTGCTGCTCACTCGTGGTCATGCATCTCTTGGGTACAGTAATGCACACATTTTTTTTTTTTTTTTTTTTCAATTCACACATGTCGCGCCGCGTTGAGTGTTACTTTAGGTCGTGGATACATTTGTCATGTCACCTGTGACGATGACAGCGAGAAATGATGACCGTTTCCTGGATCTTTAATTAGTTACTAACACGCATATTGATAGTGGAGCGATTTTTAAACCCATCATCTTAACATATCAATGACTGAATCTGGAGGAGAATGTATTCATCCAAGGATTTAAATTGATTGCAATTCCCAATTGTGACATGACACAGGAGAGTGATAAAATTACCTTAAATTCGACAAGGGGATGATGCTGGTAGCTGATAATATCAAAGAATCGTCGACTATGTAAACAGAAATATCATTGTCCTGGGATTATCCTTGCAGAGTAAATCAGTACAGCCAGCATGTGGCACTTCTACTGGAGGCTTATGAGGAAGGTTTATAGTTAAAAAAGGGCGGCAGAGAAGACCCAAATACCTGAATATATACACCAGTAATTATTGAGTTAAATGAAAATGTTTGTCTTGGGATGAAAGAAGGATTTTTTGTAAAGGACCCTTTAGTCTACTATTATTTTATTGTGGATATAGAGATTCCTCAAAGAGTCTAATAAAGAAAATGGTCGTTTGTATAAAGTGCTTGAACCAGCAAAACAAAGTAGCAGTGGTGCCAGTATTTAATTAATAGACTGGACATGATGAAGAATTTAGGAATGAAGAACAGAAAATTGAACTAAGAATAATTGACGGTATGATCCTTCTATTCGTCAAAGAAAATATGTAGTTTGAAATACCTTTGAACAAAATCGTCCTTTGTGTATAGCATTTTGGGAGCTTTTCTATTTCAAAAATACAATTGATTGCCTGGAGAATTATTTTCGTATCGTATTTTTGATCAAAGGAGCAGAACAAGATTAAGTTTACTATTATGATGCTTGAGTTTCAAGGATATTATGACAAAAACGTTTAATTGCTTTAATTTTGAGGTTCTTATATATAAATTGAAATAATTCTTAAATAATTAGAAAGCTATGAAATTGTATAAGGAATCAATAAAATATCTGATGTTCAGTTTATGTAATATTCATTATGTGTAAGTATTAAAAACATGGTATTTCAACATATATTGTGTTTCTATCATTTGATGGTTATAACGGGTGATTTTTTAGCTGCTTTGGTTTTGGCAACTCTGGTTTTGACAGCTGACGTGTGTTTAGTACCTTGTGTCACTGTCAAACAGCTTCAGTTTGGTTTGCAATTTAACCATGGATCGTCTTACAAATGAACAACGCTTGCAAATTATTGAATTTTACTATCAAAATTCGTGCTCGGTTCGAAATGTTCGAAATGCTTTTTTATCGAAAAATTGTGTTCAGCGATGAGGCTCATTTTTGGTTGAATGGGTACGTAAATAAGCAAAATTGCCGCATTTGGAGTGAAGATCAGCCAGAAGCATTGCAACAGCTACCAATGCATCCCGAAAAAGCCACTGTTTGGTGCGGTTTATGGGCCGGCGGCATTATTGGGCCATATTTCTTCAAAGATGATGCGAATCGCAGCGTTACTGTCAATGGTGAACGCTACCGAGCGATGATAACAAACTTTTTTTTGCCCGAAATGAAAGTTCTTGACTTGCATGATATGTGGTTTCAACAAGACGGTGCCACATGCCACACAGCACGCGAAACAATGGCGCAATTGCGAGGCGAGTTTAGTGAACAGTTAATTTCACGTTTCGGGCCGCTCAATTGGCCGCCTAGATCGTGCGATTTGACACCATTAGACTATTTTTTGTGGGGGTATGTCAAGGCTAATGTCTATAGGGACAAGCCCGCTTCGATTGACGCACTGCAAGCCAACATCCATGCATTCATTCGTGAGATACCGGCCGATATGTGAAAGAGTATGCCAAAATTGGACTCAGCGGATGGGCTACCTGAGACGCAGCCGCGGTCAACATTTGCATGAAATTATCTTTAAACATTAAATTGCAAGGTTCAAACTATCGATTCAAATAAATATTTCATTCATTTTTTCGAATTTTTTGTGTTTTTAAAAAAAAAAAAAGTTCTAAACCTTTTAAAAAATCACCCCGTATATGATACCACACAGTGCTTTCGTTTAGGGATATCTTATATAGAAAATATCAAGGGAGATGAAAAACGGGCGTGGTGAACATTCCACAATCGTATACAGCAGCTTAAGTATGAATCTTTCGCTTAAAGAATTGGTCCGCAGATAGGTTCAAAGGTTTAACTATGAATATTCCTGAAAGTGCGCTTATTACGGTGTTATTGTTCTAAGGGAGGAATTCAACTGGGTATTTTTTCCACGCGTTTCTTGAAAAAGTACCGATGAAATAAAAGAAAATTGAGTAAACATTGCAACCGACAGTATTCTTCTAAGACTTTTAAAGTTCCATAATTTCTAAGAAATTTAGATATCCTCAAGCTTAGGATGAATGTAAGCCTGATTAATTTCTCCATATAAGACGAGAAACATTTCTTGGATCTTTAAAGAAAATCTAAGCACTTTTCTAGCAGAGATTTTTTTGACGTCAAATATGTAGTCGTTTTGCAAAAGGTTGTCAACGAAGACCATAGGTATATGAAAAGCAGTACAGTTTATTCGATACAAGTGTCATACATTCCCACAGTAGGTAGCATTGAGTTCACAAATCATTGAAACCCACGCGGTTGTTAATTCCTCATTGGACAATGTTGTTAATATCGGAATGTATTGAATTAATCACACGCTGCAGTTGTGAATGTGGAAACGAGTATAATAAGCTATATACTGTATACTGTCAACGAAATAACTTAGATGATTGAGGAAAATTAGCCCTGCGCTACA
Organism: Baccha elongata; assembly: GCA_951217065.1. Classification (NCBI taxonomy): domain Eukaryota; kingdom Metazoa; phylum Arthropoda; class Insecta; order Diptera; family Syrphidae; genus Baccha; species Baccha elongata. The sequence goes on from OX578272.1 coordinate 92,991,894, forward strand.
ACAGCATTTTATAGGTGTACGAGCCTATTTTTAATTTCACTCCAGTGAAAGAAAAGTGTTGTCATAGAATTTTTCACTGAATATTGTATGCCAAAAGTCATCATCACAGGAAACTGCATCATTGGAAAATTTGACGCACTTTCCAACGACTTTTGTAGCAGTTGGCAATGACGAAGTATAGGCTGTTCTGTCTGGGAGTAGATTATTCTGTCTGGGAACTCCCAACTCCCATATTCAACAATCTATATGGATCTAAAAAATATATAAAGTTACTTAAGCTCCATCAGAAAATCAAATTAGTTTAAATGTGTCAGCTATTCGCTTCCAAAAATGTATCTTATTAATTTTACTTTATCAAATCGTCCATTTTTGCAGTGCTATAGGACTAGAGAAGTTGATTTCAGGCCCTAAATTCACCCTATCAGAAGAAAGTGTTGGAAAATAATGTAACTTTTAAAAATTACATTCTGTTTTGATATTTTTCAAGTAACCAAATGCAGAATACATCTCGAAAAGCATTTTTTTTAAATCTTTTTTTCTCATACATTTGGTTGCTTGAAAAATTACCCCTTTTTTGGAGCGCCATATCTTGGTAACGACGTGAGATACAAACATGCATTCGTTGTCAATATTGAAGCGCTCTATTTAACGATCTACAAAACATACTAGAACGCTTTTGCCGTAGAACGTAAGAAAAAAAGTAGCAGAGGAAAAACCGTAAAAAAGCCAAACATTTTTCAGTACAACCCCCTCCCCCCCTTTTTTGAGCACAAAAGGTCCTCAGGGTCCAAATCTTGAGAAAATCCTAATTAACCATCCCAAAACAACATCTGAACATTTCATGGACCTCCGACCTTTTCCTACCTAAAACTACCTGCCGACTGGATTAATAATGGTTGAGCGCTTCAATTAAAATACGGTGACTGGGATTTGTGAGAGCCTAAAGAATCATAACCCACGAGTTCATAGTTTCCCAAATTGATACTTTGTAGTGGGACTAGGACACGTGGTTCCAACAAACCGTTTGTATATAATGTGGTGTGTGAAATATTGATTTCAAAATACCAAAGGTTTTGGAAGATCAAACAACTTTTTGGGTTTAAAAAAAAAATCAAAATTAACTTAGCATCATCATTTTTCCTGATGATTCACAAGCATGAAAATAAATTTAAAACAACAACAACGACTAAGATAAAGATGCTTGAAAATGACACGAGAAAAGACGAAGTTTGGATCGAAGAAGAATCGAAGTAGCTTTTAAGCGACCTTTACACGGTCAGTCAGAGGACGTTAGTCATCTACACATATAATCAGGCAAAATCAAAAGGGTTTTGATTTTTCGTCAAACAAATGCACGCTATTTTTACAAACACTATATTATAGATTGATGTCAAATGAATGACCGTGTAAAGGTCGATTTATCGAGACACGTGAAAAGTCGCTTTACATCGTAGAAAAAATAAAGGACGACTAATGCAGCTGTTAATTTGAACCCAAGACGCCCACAGAATCCCTCAAAATGAGAAACAGACTTTAAATCTCCTTGAATAAACAATTCAAAACATGGAGGCTGGCTAAAAAAGAAAAACCGGACCCAATCGTACGGCAAAACCAAAAAGCTTTGAATATGGATGGTGTTGACGACCCCAGCAAACGAATTTCGGACCTGCACATAGAATGTTCTGACCTTAACAGATCAATTGCAGCTAAACGATAAGTGAAAAATCTAGATAGGGTTAAGGTCGACATATAAGCCATCCTAGAACGATTTTTTGAAATCCGTATATGATATGTGTCCGAATAATAACGTCAAAATTAAACTTGGTGGCTTCAGCGCCGAATATTAGGCGATTTGATTCGATACTCGGTAGAATTCTAAGCGTAATTTGTGCTCTAAGCCTAGAGAGTATCGAAGAAGTAGAAGAGAAAGTTCACCGATAAGCTAAACGGACTATACTGTTGCGCCGAACAGTTCAAAAATACTGCCACTGAGCCTCTTTATTCATAAAAGAAAGACCAAAATTTATTTGCGTAACTATATAGAGGCAGCTACGACCGAGCTGGCTAAAAGGTCTTGTTGGTTGAGTCCGTAATCTATCTGCGATCGAAAATAAATAAAAATATATGCAAAGTTTTTTCTTTAAAATACAAAAAAAAAATTTTGATGTTTATGTTCTTATTAAATTAATCACAAGTTAATAACTGTTACCCAACTTTATGCTTAGTTCGGCTTGTAAATTTTCAGGAAATTTAAGGATTTCGATTAAACAAACCGTTGAATAATTACATACACACCGGGAATTAAAATTATTTATTAATAATATTATATTTTTCAAACAAGGGTGCAACTTTTGTCTCACCCTGGTATAAGAGAAAGTCACATACTTTATTTAATGTTTACAATGTTAGAACCAACTTTTACGTTAAGCAGATTATATGTGAATTTTTTTAATATCCAGGTTTTAAATTGTTTTGGTTTCAGAATGTACATATAGAGGAGTACTACATATTTACAAATTAAACAAATTTCTAATTTGATCTCTATCGTTTGAAGGCTACTGTTTACTACTTAAACGTACAAAGTAAATATAATCAACCAAAGTACGTATAAAAGGAATCCTCATTCATATAGTCATATATATGTAAGCGGATGTATACCTACCTATATATGTATACTTATCCTACTTGTTGGATAATCCCTTTTGCCACAATATAGGTTGCTATTTTGTCAATTTAATTCGACCCTACTACTCAAAATGGAACATTCACATACACACTCATTTTGAATTGGTTTCCAGATACCGAAATGGAAAAAAAAAAAACTCAAACTACCGTATAGCCACGCACTTAACTTTCTGCATGAAAGTTGGATGATGTGCCCAAGTATATTTATATAAGTTGTTGATTTTTTTTCTTAAACTCCTTACAACAAATCAAATTGACAATTTCCTTTCCGTGTTCGTTGTAATTTCCCTTACATCAATTGTTACTGGCATTTCCTTTAGCTTTTGCCTTGAACTGTTTTTTTTTTTTCTTCAACCGGATGAACAGAAAAGAAATATAAACTACTTCTTCCCATCCTGGTTCTATATAAGATACGACTTGAAATTGTATATCTTTGAGGATAATTCAACATCATCATCATAACCTTATACGTATTTCGAATGGGCCACGTTTTTCAAATTGAAAAATATAAAAAAAAGTTTTTTTTATTCTAAAAGAGCGTCTCATCCAAAAGGAAACAGATTGTTAACCTTCCCTTTTGTGCGATTGTGTAAGTTTTGGTTCCTTGTTAAGATCATTGAAACTCTGTTTTATATAGTAGTATCCCAAAGGCAAGGGTCACTTATAATGTGGGTAGAGGTACAACTTCGTCGTTATTCACAATCTAAAGAGAGTTTAAGAAGTCAAAGGACGACAAGACGGAATATATACTTCAGCATGATATAATTGGACACTTTGGGCGGATTCTACATAATTTGGGCGACTCAAGAAGATAATAAAACTTGAAAGATTCCTCGGACATAAAAGTGAAATAGTGAATGTCTTCAGGACACTCTTCAATTTAATTGGTGGCTAGCGGCAAAACTGAAAGGTATACAAAACTATAGTCAGACAATCGTGACCTGTTACATCCGTGTCGTCGTTGTTTTTGTCTTTATTATATCTGCCAGCCGTCAGAGAAATGTTCGCGAAATTGATCTTGGCTATGATCCAGGAATAGTGATGAGGAGCTACATGCAGGACTGACACTATTTTTTTACATAATCAATATCAATGATGAAAAGCAGAAGAAGCTGCAAGTTGTAAATGGTAGAAAGAAAAAAACTTGATCCTATTACATTTAAGTTGTTTGGAATGACGGCGAGTGGTTTATGGTTCCCACTTTAATATTTTGTTCTTATATCTTAATTTAAGTTTATTGTTATGTGAGTTGTTAAAATTTCACCAATTACTGTAAATTTAGTTTAAACAGAATACAAAAATGAATGGAAAATCTACTTGTACCCCCTCTGGCTGGATCACCTTTTTTTTAATAATTTGTATACGCAATTAAAAGACATGGTACAGCGCTAACTTACAAAAAAAATTAGATAGACATGCTGAAATTGACTTTGGATACCTCGACGTCGCTCATAGTGAGACAACGGTATTTATTTAGTGATTCAAAGTTGGTATTCCACAAGCAATAGTTCCAGATAGGATATTGTAAATAAATAAAGATAAGAAATAGAGTTGAGAACCAAATATGGAGCCAAACAATAAACATGCAGATTATAGATTTTGTATTTTAATTCTACAAAGAACAAAAATGACTTGATTTTAATTGGTAAGAGAGAAAAGAAGAATCGCAATTTTAGATCGATAAATTTCGGAATTTTATTAAAGTTAGAAATGGTGTTTGTATCCGGAATTACGAATTTCATGTTTTTTTTTTTTTCGATTTGCAGACAAATTCCATTTCTTGCTAAAAGTGGTAATTACCATTTATAGACAATTAAATTATCTACATTTTCTATCTATACCATGTTTTTGAAAAATAATTATTTTTTGCTAATAATAATGTGAAGATTTTTCACACACTTTTTTGTTATTATTACCACAAGGTGGCGCAAAACAAATCATCGTACTTTGTTTTTGAATAGCTTTTTTACTAAATAAAAATGATTTTGAATGATGGACATCTTTATATTTCGACCTTAAGATTTTTTCTGTTAAGTTGAAAAGATGATATCCGTCAAGTGGCTGCCGCTAGGGTTGATACAAATTTGTGCCTGTTTAAAAGCATTTTCTTTGACTTTCCGCAAGATTTCCGGTGATAACTCTTCGCATTCTAGTCGAATATTCTCCTCAAGGACTGCAATTGTCTGAGACTTGTTGGCATAAGTCCGTGACTACTGACTTCAAGTAGCCCCAAAGAAAGAAGTCTGGGATGGTTAAAGCAGATGATCTTGTTTGCCATAACAAATTGTCAAAACTTGGGATTGAAGCGTTCAGATGAAGAAGGGGTTAAGTGACATTAGTGAAGTTTTGAGATATAAGAGTTCAAAGTTTCTTGATTAGAACTTTTTTTGGGCTTACAACTGAAACTTTCTAATAAGGAAGAAAAATAAAACACATAACAATCTTTTAATATATAAGGACTTCATTTAATAAAAATAGCTTTAAGATACATTTTTTGATAACATTTCTCAAAAAGTGCAGTTAACTCCTTCTTCCACACATTTTTTTTTTTATTTATTTCAAAGGAATAACAAAGGGGTTAAGTGACATTTTTAGTTCTTTTTTTTTTTGTTTTGTTTTCTGCTAAGTCTGAAGATTCTGGTAGAGCTTATTCATAGAACCATTGATGCTTAAGTGGAATAAACTGCATTTGTTCTTTTAAATTTTTAATTTTTTCAACTGAGAGTGTTTTGGTTTTTTTTTCTCTAGGAAAAAAGTCTTGGGTTCTGTCTGGAATTTGTTTTGATTTTGCTATCAAAACTTCTGTGAATGATGCATCTTCATCATAACATTCTTTGTAGGAATATGAGCCGTATTTAGTAACACGTATCCATTTGACACTGTCCCTAAAGTTGATTTTGTCGTTCAAAATGTTTTTTGTTACGTTGCGGACATTAAGCTTATCCTGCAAAGCAGCTAGCGAACGGAAATGGTTTTCCATATTAACAACAATAGTATTTTTCTTACTAGCGCTTCTAATGATTTCCCTGTATTGTTCGGCGGTATATATGGTTTCGTTTTTCCTCAACTCCTTCTAAATTCTTCCAAAATCTCGATCACTATCCAAGTTAGTGTGACCAACTTCCGGAAACTTATGGTCGATGACTTCGAAAGAGTCAAGTAAAATGAGAACTTGATATAGACAGATTAAAAAAAAGTTTTTGTTTTGTCCAGGGCAAGAATCAGTCCACGCTATTAAAGCTCTTCTATATTCTTCGCAAATTCACATTGCTGAAAAAATGTAAAGAGTGCACTCATTACTTCTGTGCTTCCTCGGTCTGCTATATCTTCTGTCCAGGTTAACATGTAAGACATTTCTGCATCAGAAGTAATGACATGTATTCCTAAATTATAAAACCACATCTGTCTCATATAAAAAGCTTTTGAAGTTGTGAGTTTAGGCAACGGCATGGTTTGTTGAAGGTCGAAAGTAATATAAAGAACATTTGCATCGGTTCGAGCTTTTTCGCGATCAAATTTCTGATTTTCGAATGCTGACTTATAGCTTATTCGATGTTTTGCCGAGCTTTTACCAGAATCGCATGTGCTGCAAGTATCACTTCTAGGGAGGCGGAAAGACAGATTGAATTACGTATTAAAAATGGTCCTGTAGTAAGACTCGTTTACCAAAAATTCTGAGGTTTGGTCTTCTTGAGTGCATTTTTCAAGGTAGAGGTTATACATTTTGGAAATATTCAGCAATGGTGAAAGATATAGTTTATGCGTGTTTTTAATTCGAGAGTAATGGGATTCTTCAGCTGGGAATTGACTTATGTGCTGAGATACAAAAGCTTCTACTTCACTTGGAGTTTTATTTGGGTGGCTAAAGTGCTTACCTCTTTTATCCAAAGATGGCGCAAACTCACAGCTTTTAATCTTACCTTGGATTACGTCAAGTTTTTTCCTTCCAATCTGGTTAACCGAACCCATAGCAGTTTTACATACTCTTACTATTTTTCCACCAACAATAACATAATATTCAAATGAAAACTGTCTCTCTTTACTAGAATTTACTTTTTTGCGGCTTGTTGTTCTGCGTATAATGCTTTTGAATAGCAGAGAATTTTTAGCATTTACATCAAGCATGTAGAAACTTGATAAGAGCTCTTTTCTTTGATGAATGCTTATGTTTTGTGAGCAGGAGTAGCGACAAGTTTCAGTTCAGCATAATATTCCAATGCTGGATTTTTCTTTCAAACAACGACTCCTTTTGTTGTCGTGTACTCTTTGCCCTGTTCTCTCAATAAAGCGTTAGCCCTTCGTTTCCACTTTTGTGGATTGCTTGCTCGTTTTTTGGCTTTTTGGCTCAGAATAGAAGAAGAATAGACAAAAAAGGTATGTAAGAAATGTTATTTCTTTATCATAAATTATTTGCATTAAGGTGGTAAATGTGCTTTTAACTCCTTCATGCCAAAAATCGTTTTCTGTTTTTTATTTCTCTCAGTAGCATGAAGGGGGCATTTAGGTATTTAACTCCTTCATGCAAACAAAAATGTTTTCAATTTGGATTTTTCAGTGCGTAAAGGGGTTAAGGGATTTTAACTCCTTCTTCTACTAATATCTTGCACTTTCGTGATGCATTTACCTCCTTTACACCATTTTTTGTATGGCTTTATTGGAAACTAGAGATCGTAGAAAGACGCAAATCACACAGAAATTTAAGTTTTCATTTACCTTCTTCGTTGGTGAAAAAAACCAGAAAAATTCAAAAATGTCACTTTCCCCCTTCTTCATTTGAACGCTTCGATTGTTCGACTAGAAATAGCTTCCTTCATATCCATAATATCCATTGCAGCTCGTGCTGTGTGTGCGGTTGAACCGTCTTGTTGAAACCATATATCTTAATTTTTACAATAAATATTCATTTAACAAAATCAAAATTGTATTTACAAGAAAGTTAGAGAATTTATCTATCTACATACATATACATATCTATAAATTTGGTTATCTCCATTTTTAGTAAAACACACATGATACGCCTGCAAATCGACAAAACACAAAACCCGAAATTCTTAAAATTATTCAGACACCCATAATTTAATTTTGGAGTAAGACTGGTATTATCTTCTACTCCATTATTGAAAGCTTACAGCGTCTAAATTTGACATGAAGTGATATTTGATCCGGGATGATTAGACCATTGTTTAACAACAAACTGCTCATATTTATTTATACGTATTTTTTTAATATTTGTTTTTATTATTTCTACCAATACAAGCCATTCGGCAAATATTGAGCAATTATGTATTTTTTTACGATTTTCAACACTTATGTAGGTGAATTTTACTGTGATCAATCAATTTATGCATTTAATTTATTAAAGTAAAGTGGGAACAATGCATCATGCAACGACAAATTTATGAAATGAAACTCATGAAACGCGCGGCATGCATTACCAGAAGCACCGCGATGACGTTAAAGGTCATGCAACATGACATTAGAGATTGTAATCTCCCCGAGGAGGTTTGGAAATTTTGGTACAGTGTGCTTTTACATGAATTAAACGTTATGTGTACAATACATTGAGGAATTAACATTATGCGGCGCCCTGGTGCAATTTTATTTCCGAGGCGATTCGATTAACTAACTTATTCTATATGGGAACAATGCATCATGCAACGACAAAGTTATGAAATGAAACTCATGGAACTCGCGGCATGCATTACTTGAAGCACCACGATGACGTTAAAGGTCATGCAACATGACATTACAGATTGTAATCTCTCCGAGGAGGTTTGGAAATTTTGGTACAGTGTGCTTTTACATGAATTAAACGTTATGTGTGCAAAACATTGAGGAATTAACATTATGCGGCGCCCTGGTGCAATTTTATTTCCGGGGCGATTTGGTAAACTAACTTATTCTATTGAATTCAACAACACCGCAATCAGCAATTAATATATATCTAATTGATACTATCAGTGCGGCCAAATATTTCCTCGGGATAGTAAAACGAAGAACTATACCTTCTCATCAAGGAGTTGAAATAAAAACACTTTAGAGAGGGAAAGAGAACTAACTACAACAAAATAGACAATCTGCAGATAGCTTATCAAACAGTTAATGATTAATCTTAATGAAAGTAAACAAGAAGTCGAGTTTTGTTATTTCATAAAATCAAGTCGAGAAACGGCGGGCTTTGGCTAATTGGTAAATAAATAAATTGTTTAGCTTGACTTCTCATGACGAGAACTTAGGCCTAATTAGTTACATTCTCAACCAATCTTTGTGTGTGCGTTACTACGTCTACAAGATTGGAGAGGACCTACAAATTTGAACGTCTAAGATGCACATTATATAGACAAATAGTATAGAAGTATTTCTCTATGAGGCATTACTGTTTAGTAAAAACGGTACTTATAATTCCGCTCCACCGGCACTTACCTCCCGTATTTCATACTTTCTTAAGAAAGAACTTTCCTTATATAGTTTATTTTGTTTTTATTTTACGGAGCCCTTAAAAACATGGCGCCCTAAGACTACAGGCTAATCAACCTACAAATAAGTTGACCCTGTTTCAGCAGCTTGCTTCTGTTTTGATTTTGTAACAAAAAACTTGTTGCGGCATTTCTTTTGTTCGCACTGCACAAGGAATTTCGATGGAAAGGTGCAATGGTTATGGCTTCACTTCAGACAACACGGCTTTAGGAAGAGGCACACGCTTTTGCGATATAATTGATGAAGTTAGTCCCGGCCCGCTGTAAAGCAAAGTCTTCTGATTACTGGAAACAAATTATTAACTGAACAATCTGAATACATTATGGCTGCTCATTGGAGAAAGCAAAGAAAATGATGATTCGGTATGCATACTTTCGTATAAAAAATCACGATGACTTTATAACTTTGCAACCATAAAAACAGAATTTGATAAAAGCGATGACGGATGAAGTTTTGTTGACTTCCGACAACTATGACGTGCATATGTACAGTACATACATACACCAATTAATAATAAAAAAAAATACACACTTCAGACTTTAACATTTCCTGAGTGCCAACGTTAAGGAACAATCAGTCCTTTTGTCATCTTTCTGTTAATTGTTAATGGTGATGTTCATGAAGACAGTCTACAAAACATATAAGATGACAATACGAAATGGAGGCGAGCCAAATTCATTATTTTGTACATGGCTTCAATTGGCTCAGCAGGATCCGTGCAAAAAATATGTCAAAACTGCTTTCATCGATGGCTAGATTGTATTTGACCACTAAAATTTACAGAGTTCAAGATATTTGTATACAATTATTGTTATTCAAATAAATTTTTAAAACAGTTTTCGGATAGAATGAAAATCATTTATTTCGGTTGATAGAAATCTAAGCTTCGACATACCGAATAAATAAAGGGCACGAACTTGCTCTTGTGGCAAGTGTCTTTGGTTCTTAAAACAAGAACGTTTCACTGAAACAATAAATTGTTTTATGAAACTAATACATTTATTTGTCATACTTGATAAACGATTTTAATAATTTAAATAAAATACATGTTCATTAATAAACTGAAAAGCCAAGTTACACACAACTTAGATAAAATATTTCTCTGGAACAATGAAAGAAATCATTGTGCCAATTAAAAAGCTTATTAACAACTTCACTGTCCAATATGTATCAAATTTGATACACATCACTTAATTTGTACCTGGTCTTCAATGTCCCTTGTCACATATTTGATACAAAATCACAAGTTATAGAAATTATTGGACGTGGGTACGTGTTTTATGACCTATATTATGAAAGACAACTCAACCATGGTCTAGTTGTCATTATAATATTCGGTGTTATCAATCACAACTTGTTGACTGTTAAAAGACAACTAGTTGTCATTCAGGAGACAACTAACAATTAGTGTGTTTGAGTTAAAAAAAATACTAAGCCCGCATAATTCGAAAGAAGGGACAGATTGGTTCCTCGAAAAAGTAACAAAGTAACGCTGAAACTTGAAGTCTTCATTTCATTCAACATACATACACGGATGCTTATTGATTCAATCTGAAATAATTTAAGATTCTGGCAGAATCAGCTGTTGAACCAACTCCAGGCAGACAGACAGAATCAATTCCTAAAAGACGACAACGTTTTTTTCAACACAACTGAAATTAGTTGTCTTGTGTAATATGAAAAATTTGTTTGGTTGCCTGGTGGTGGAGTTGTCTTGATGACAATTCAAATGAGTTGAGTTGTCTATAGGGGCATTAATCACTTTGTATGGTGAGAGTGTCTTGTATATGAATTGACGATTAATCACTTTGTATGGTGAGAGTGTCTTGTATATGATTTGACTATTTATGACACATGGGACAATCAAAATCAAATACGAATTGAGTTATTTGTATCAAATTTGATACATTAAACATTGAAGCGAAATCCGTTTATTTATTCTAGACGCAGGGGTAAAAAAGAATATGTTTCGTATTTGGACAGGTGAAGTTGTTAAAACTTGGTATTGGTGATTGATAAATCCAATTTAAAACCAACAACCAGTTTTAATACACAAACATCAATCAGTAGACAACTTAAGAGGAAAAATGTTTAGTTAGATTTGAGTGATTTACAAAAAAAAGAAAAAAAAATAGGTGTCTCAATATTGATTTTACCAGGTAAACCACCAATCGAATCATTTAATCTCTGAACCTGCAACTCAAATCCATCTCAACACAACTCCTGTCGATACTTCACTCTTTCTCTCAATCAATTAAGTATTTCATTGCAGATACTTTTGTCCACAACAATGTTGCTATATATTTCTATACAATTTCTATCCTTCAGGCAGTGCACACGTTTTTGATTTGTATTATATTCTCATGCATTTTGTGCAGCTCAATTCTCTTCTGGTTTTTCTGCTTAAAACCCCCTCATTCATGTAACATTTCCCAATGATGAAATACCACTTAAGGCCAATGAAACGCATGTTAACTCACTTCAGCTTCATCTATGGCCTTCGTCTTCGTCTATTTTTGTCCATTGCTGAGTATAGATGTATAGATGCCGTTTTGTGCTGAGTAAGTTCCTTGTTTGAAGCCGTCCAACAGTCCAGCAAATTAAAATGCACACAAACTCAATTGGATTTGGCCCAACAACATCCGCACTGAGGAGGCAAGTGGAGGCACATCAGTATCATCTGCAGAGTAGATGAGAAGAAGGCCTACGTGCATCCACTTAAGGATTACCGCATTCTGATGGCACTGCTTCTCGAGAGGGATTGCCACAAAGCGAGACATTCATCGTCATTCACCTTAAGCTCTAAGCCAAAACCTATTACAACATAGGAAATGCTCGATGAAAGAAGAAGCATTCGCAAGAATTTCATGTAAGAAAAGGGCTGATGGGGGCAGGAAGGAGTTGGATTTTCCTTTCAACTATTTATAGCCATATTGCCTGTGGTATGCGTCCACTAGGGAGAACGAAACGAATAAATTAAATTCTTTTCCCGCCATCACAGTCAGTGATGGGAGTTGTTGTTGCCTATACGCTTTGATGATGCAATGACCGGACTATAGCATCGCTGTATAGCGGATCAGTGTACCCCGTCTTCTATAATACTTATGGGCCGATGAGATTTTGATGTAATCGGCCATGAGTGCGGTTTTGGAATAAAGTAAGAATTTCACAAGTTGGTATTTCGTTTATTAAAATATAAGTTGTTTTTATTTAAAGCATTTTTGTAAGATTTTAGAAAGAACAGTCATAAACCTGGAAAGCTCTATCGGGTGTATGCTAACGATATTTAAATCATATCTGCACACACTACGTCAATGAGTCCTTCAGGTTAATTGAGGGACAGTAAACTCGGAAAAGACTTAGTAAATGCTATCAATAAACAAACCAAAAATCTGTCGACTGCCTAGAACAAAATGACGCTTTTGATAACAGCAACTTGAAAGTATAGAAAGGAGTTTATTTATCCCGAAGTAAACATAGATATTCCACGAAAAATTACATCAACAAACAGCTGCTTTTTCCATTTCGCGCGAAAAAAAGTGCACGCTCTACAAAATCCTTATACTGCCAGGATGTTGGACAAGCAGATAATGTTGTTTTGGAAGACAAATTATTCTTAAACGGATAAAAATAGTCCTGAGTGAGGGGAAGGAGGAGAATAGAGAAGCAGGCGGCGTAAAAAGATGTGATTAAAGTCCAAAAAGCGAAAGCACGCCAATTAGATTGACTCAAATCTAAGACCCCCGAGGTAAGATAGGATGTAACAGGAAATTCCGAACCATCCGCTTTAGAGACAACACCGCGCGCCGTCGCGGATGCTTGCGCTGATGTCAGGTTGATCAGCACGATTAAAGGAACATCTGGATTCTACTCTTCACTAATAGCAAGTGGAATTCCGGGTAAGCTCATTCTGCGTAGATCATATCAACACTTTCTTCATCTACTCTTTAGTGATTTTGAAACGCCTTTCGATATTTTGAACCAAAATTTTGTTTGGTTAGCCTTAGTTTTTCGAAATACATAGTGAAATTCGTAAAGGGTATATAATATACAATACCATGAATGGTTTTTTGCATTCTGCAACATCTTGACAATTCAGACGATATTATGGATCTTCTTCAGACATTGAGCAATCTGGAAACTGAAGAATAAAGTCGGGCTGAGGATCAACACTGGAAAAATGAAATTCCTTATACTTCTGATAAATCTGCTAAAGTTGATGGAAAAAGTTTTTTTACTGCTTGAACCTGGACAGCAGAGGTTGAAGTGGTTATAGTATAGATAAAAGTGTAACTACCAAATTGACAAAGCAAAAGCTGTACCAAGTATACAAAGACTGTAGACAAGCTGTGAATGTCAAGCTCGAACCTTCGAGTTTGTAGTGATCCGCACGCACTTTTTCGTAAAGTTATTTTTGTGAATACATGTCTTCAGTCAAGAACTCTTTCTAAATCTAGAACTAGTCAAAATCTTATCGACATCGTTATTCGCTAAAGGAAGATTGTTTTGTCACACCCTGTGGCCGGGATAAAAACTATATCGAATGAAATCTTTTATCTTATAGATGCAATATGATAAGGGGACAAGAGAAACGATTTTTGCGCACCACATCCGAAATCTCATAGGCCGGGAAAATGTGGGGGAGAGCTCAAGAAAATTTCCAGAACCTGAATAAAACGATGCGACGGCATGAAGCGGTAGTTGGCGCCTAATGCTCACAGAAAGGCCAACGAGCTAAGTAAGTCACAATTTGTTTTCTATTTTGTCTCTCTGTTAAAAAATATTAAAAGGAAATACCATGTTGTTACCCCCTGCTTCTTAAAGCTTTAATCAATAACAGAGTTCCTTATTTTCAGCCGAACTATACAAATGTAAAGAAATATGATTTTCTTGATTTTCCTCTTCAAGAAATCCAATTCAATATTGCTGGTGAAATTCCTATATTATTACTGTGTACTTGTCTATTGCGGGGAAAAGCTTAAAATAGAAATTCTATGTACAACTGGTTTTGGTCATTTGGCGAGATCGAGATGATTGCGGTTTGACAAATCCTTAGGTTATTCATTTATATAATATTTGCAGTGACATTGGCACCGGAAGACCTCTTTGGCCATCTCTGAGTTGCTATAGCGTTTCAAAAGGCGTTTCGGATTACAATCGCAAAGCACCAACTTCTAAAGTGATAAACTGGATACGAAATCATGATAGCTAGAGTCGTCGTCGCGTCTCGTTGTCGTCGTACATATTATTTAACAGGTTTCGAGCTTGATGCCAATTGGACTGTTGCACGAATGTCATGGTGAGTATAGACTATCACTTACATTTGTTTGCTGGCGGAAGAGATTAAAATTGTATTTTAATTTTGTATAGTTTTAAAGTCTCCTTCAATAAAATTGATGGGGGTTTGGTATGGCGCCCACCGCAATATAGAAGCTTTAAAGCAATGGCCACTGCTTAGATTAATAATTACCATTTTGACGTTAACTTCTTGTTAAAAAGTTGTATCTATCTAACTATGATATTGAATTACGCGCATATTTTCTTATTGCTATGCAAACGCAGTAAAAGAAAAAACGCAATTAGATATGATCGTCCGTGTGCTCATCATGTGGCATATTCTTAGAACGAGGTTGAGCATACAAACATGACTTTTAATAAGAATTGGTTTTACTTATAAGGTAAGTAATTGGTAGGCAGACGTTGTGCATGTAAGATTTAGTTACATATTGCTTCTTATGTTTTCAGGAAGAAGTGGTTACATTGCCGTGATGAAACCATTTGGAAAAGTCTCGGGTGAAGAAACTTAAAATGCGGACGCAACCAGCAAACGAAAAAAAGAACAGTGATTTCTGCGTGAATATATAGAGCGACTTGAAGATACCCTTTAGTGATGATAGACCTGCGAAAACTGAACGATGTAATTCCTACTTCGGAGGTTACAATCAAAAAATTTTAATGTGGATTTGCTGTCAAAGAATAATCTGTAAAAAGTCATGAGCTTTTATAAAGTTAGAGAAAGATTGGTGTCGATCAGCACCAAGACCAATTTTCACATTCTGCAACCCTGCAAAGCAAACAAAGCTACGGTACCAAAAAACTTAGTTTGAGGTGTTCGCTAAAACGTTTTAGCAAGATATTAAGATACTTCTTGGTGATGTTGACGTCAACGCAGGGTTTAAGACATCACTTGCGGTAGCGGACTCATACTACTCGCGACTTTGTAGTGGAAAGACAAAAAAATGTGATGAGTGATTTGCAATTTCGACGGCTTTTAGCATATATTTGATCCTCTAATTAAAAGGATCATGTTGCAATTAACGGAAGACAATCTTATACCATTCTAGAATGTACGTCTACGTCCCTTCAGAAGATTCAAAATCTACTAGGTATCACCATTATCTCATTGATGCTAAGCTATATGGCGTACCAATACCTTAACAAGCACTCAGAAGAACATCAAATGCGAGAAAAAAGTACAACGTTGGAAGAGTGTAATCCCAATTGACCACCAAATGAGCAAAAAGAGGTGGCGGTCAGTTGTGAATGCGTTTTCTTCATTCAAGAACTTAAAAGGACACTCAGCGTTCACCGATCATTCAACCAGATTGGCCATTTTGCGATCCAAAATGTTTAGGATCCCCAAAAGAAATGGTTAACAACCTTGATGTCGAGGAAGTTAAGGACTCTAATAACCTCTATTGTAACTTATGAACAAAAGCCTTCACTCGAACAAAAAATAATCACTGTTTAAGATCCTGATAATTCCAGTACTTCTCCATGGTGCCGAGACGTGGACGTATGTGTGCCGAAAACAATCAACGACTTGATTTAAGTGTTGTATGGTGGCAAAGATCTAACCCAGGATAAAGAATGGGCAAAAATAATTCAGCCAGTAGCATTTTCGAAGCCAACCCATTGAGAGTTTTCAGATGAAAAGTCCTTACCAAAGGTGGCAGGCAGAGGATATCAAAAAACTTGGTGTGCGAAACTGTGCGCAGGGCTAAAAGACCACAGGCCAAAAGTCCATAATGGACTTTTGACCCAATTGGGGTGGTCACAAATTCCATATTCGGAGACTGAACTATTTAACACTGGGTGTTGCGTCAAAAGTTCATAATTTTTTCTTGAAAAGTGGGACATCAATCAGAAGCCACTTTACTTTAGTAGTTTTCTGAAGAGTACAATCACTAACTGCCTATAGATGAATCAAGGTATATCAATGAATCATTTTTTCCAAGAACAAGGTAATATTTCATGATCAGTTACAAAGCTGATTTATCATTGACACTAAGTTCAAAATTTGATTAATTATTTAAATATCAAAATTTGACCTTGCAATTTTAAATTGATTTTTTCTATACTAAACTCTGAAAATCTGCATACCACATCAGGCACCTGTTGATTGTTTAATTCAATGGATCCAACATTGAAATGAAAATAAAAAAAAACTATTAGTCTGGCATATTATAATCATTATTCACCATAAAAGCAAATGTAATTATTTTTTTGATTCAAACAGTTAATTGAAATGATAATTGCTTACGGCATTTCAAATC
Source organism: Baccha elongata (assembly GCA_951217065.1). Classification (NCBI taxonomy): domain Eukaryota; kingdom Metazoa; phylum Arthropoda; class Insecta; order Diptera; family Syrphidae; genus Baccha; species Baccha elongata. Next base: position 93,008,612 of record OX578272.1, read on the forward strand.
AAACATTATAGATAAAATAAATACAAATAGTGACATTGAATCTGAGAGATATTTATGATAATCTTGACTTATGTTAAATAAAGAAGACAAATAAATCAAATTTACTTAAAAACCATGAAGGAGATATAATATGTAAATGTCTTCAGATTTATATATATGAAAATTATGGATACTATTTTTAGATTTTGCGCAATGTTTTTTAATTATTTTATTTATTTTAAACTAACTTACCTTTATTTATGCAAAGATGCCACCAAAGAAGAAGTTCTATAATGTAATGCCGTCTTGAAGATAGTTAGTTAGATGTTTTTGTGCTGACTGTAAATAAAAAAAATGAGTTTTGTTAGAAATTAAAGAAAAGAGTTCTAAAATATAAAAGTATTAATAAAATGAATGAATCCTCCAAAAGTTTACAGTCTTTCTAATTTTGGTACGAAAAATTAGAAGGTTTAAAACAAACCGTATACAAGTATGTATTGACATTGAGTTGATAGGCAAAAAAGAATTGCCATTGGCCAATAGGAAATGTTACCATATTTTCAAAAAATAAATGACAGCTCACACTACGCGGATGACAGATTGAAATTATGTATGGCGCTTTTTTTAAACTGTCAAACTAAATTTCCTGTGAAATTTCAGATTTCCGTGACTAAAAAGTTCAATAATACCCTATGCACAATTTTCGCGCAACATTTAAAATATCCACCTTTGTTTTCAATTAATTTGTCAATAATGATAAAAAAATGTTCAGCTGTCATACGCGTACTGCTGATTTTGACACTGCTCTGCGAATGAGAAAGATATAATATCGTTGTTAGCTAAAAAGCCTTATATGATGAATTGATGACTGTTTTGCTTAACCGCTTCGAGGAACAAAGCAGCGCGATAAAGAATTAAAAATCTTCTTGAAGAAGAAGAAATTTTTTTTTTGAACAGTTTGAAAAGCAAAGAAAAGGGCAAAAGAATGAATAACCGATACTTTTTTCAAAATCTATTAGAAGAACAAACTAATTTATAGAAAATCTTGTGGACGAACAAGAGTTGAAGAGTGTTCTATTTTTATTACCTTTTCGAACAATTTTAAGAATTAAGAAAACGAATAAAGGAATGGGCAAACGAATTTTTTTTTAACGGTCAAAATAACTAAGCAGTGTGCAAAAGAATGTTCTGGATGATAAAAATAAGCTGTTGAACATATAGAAACGAGCAAAAGAATAATCCTGAAGTACAAAAAGCTAGTAATAGAATGAACGAACTAAAATTCTCGAACAATGCGAAGAACACAAACTGAACAAATAAACTTTTACAGACAGTATAACCATTTAGAAGGAAAACCACGATTAAGTTCTTTCTTCTAGCTAGATGAGAGCTTTAAACGAAATGAATATCATCTAATCAAAGTACACAAACTTTAAGATGTTTTGTAAGAAGTAAAAATCGAGAAATTTGAAGATACTAGTGTATTAAGAATTATTTAATTGTGTCACTAGAATAAGATTAAGTATAAATGTTCTGTAACTATCGCATAGATATAATTTATCGAGAAACGATGAAAAATTGGAACCAAACACATATTATCGCTTCAATTAGGATCTATAACTTTGACAATCAGTAACTTCATAGCCTGGAACTTATTGGAATGAAAATACAAGAAAGTACGATAAACGATATGATCAATAGCCGATATTTCAAACGTCAAATTTTATCAACTAAGTATACTACCGATCAGGTGGAAAGAATCATTTCTGAAACAAAGAGGGTGAATAAAGCATGTAATACTTTTCATAAATTGTATAATATAAATGCGATTTTAAGAGATGGATTAATGTTTTAAAGTCTCAAGAGGAAATTTTTGAAAACTTGTGGATGGATTCTTATGAAATTCATGTTTCAGCTAAGATTTTACTAGTGCTCCAGATTTGCAGAGTTCTTTGCTCAAATTTTGTAGAAAATGTTTTGAAAAAATAACATGTTTGCGCAATTTCTTTGAGTTCCTAAAGTGTAAATTTGGTTTCGTGATTTAGATAAACCGTTAACATCTGTCCAAAAATATAGTTCTCAAGACCAAATTTGTCATTTCCTCTATCAAACATGTGGGAACTTCAGCGCTCTTGCGAAAGCAAATGAAAGTCTTCCGGCTTTACAAGGAATTCATCAGGAAAGATATATCAATTTAACGACAAACAAAAGAATTTTTTTAGAATGGATGAAAATGCATTCATTGAATTGCTAGAACTAGTAAGCCCCTTAATTAAAAAAAAAAAGATACAGTTATGAGAGAATGTATTAAACCATCTGAACGTTTAGCTTCTACTCTACGATTTTTGGCTACTGGAAGAAGTTTTCAAGACTTAAAGTTTTCAACACGGATTTCCGCACAATTTTGTCTTCTATAATTCCAGAAACCTGTCGTGCAATATATAATGTTTTAAAAGACGATTACACACGATTAAAGGTGTGTTAAAAAATTTTCGTTTATATGTAAATTAAAAAATATTTTTTTTGTATTATTCAGTTTCCAAGATCTGAAGAAGAATGGGAAGAAATCGCTCAGCACTTTTATTTTTTATTATAGATGGAATTTCCCTAATTGTTTGGGGGCTGTGGACGGAAAACATATTTCAATAGTAAACCCTGTGGACAGTAGATCTTTTATAATTATAAAGGATACCACAGCATTGTATTAATGGTTATTGTAAATGCCCAGTATGAATTCATTTACTGCCACGTTGGTAGAGTTTCTGATGGAGGTGTTATTGAGTATTCAGATTTTTATGACGATCTGGGCAACAATCGTCTTCATATACCACCACCAAAATGTCCCAATAATTACAAATCTACAATTCCCTTCGTTTTTATTAGCGATGAAGCGTTTCGTCTTCAGAAGGACATGATTGAACCATTTTCTAGACAAGGTGCACGACAAGTTGTTAAAAACGCGTTTGGCATTCTAGCTTCCAGATTTAAAGTTTTCCACACAAATATTAACTTTTCTTTGGAAGCCATCGACTATGTAGTTTTAGCTATAGTTTGTCCTCTATTAATTGGCAGTACATGCCTTATGGGGAAGCTTTTTCAAAATCAGTAGCGCGCCTTATTTGTGCACCATTCTGAATTGAAAGAAACCCCATTTAAAAAATGTTTACCCGCCAATGATTTTTCGATCGCATCCGACATAGATCCCACAACGACCTGCCTAGCGTACAGTTGAATACGCACTGATTGGCTAATGCATTTCAACCCTCTTTTAACATCCATTCGAACAGAGATACCTTTGTCCATTTGGTAACTCGTTTCGTATTTTTTATATTGAGTTTCTGTTGGGGAACTTTTGATTTTAGAGCTTAAAAAATACCTTTTATTGATGAAATGATAATGAGATATTGAGATGAGCATATAACTAGAACAAAAGTGTTATCGTGCAGTGTTTTTGTTGATCATGTTTGTGTTTTTTATGTGGGGAAAATCTTAAAATGCAGTTACAAAAATGTAGGTAAGCTGTTGTCTTTAAAGAATTTATTTGCGTAGATTCTCGTGTCGGTCGGTCGGTTGATATTTCGTGTATATTTTTTCTTATTTGCGTAGATTTTTAAAGCGCGCGGGCGGTACCTATTTTTGTGATTAGTGTTTTGAAATTAATGTGAAGTGAAGTGTTTTTGTACCTATTTTTGTGATAAGTGTTTTGAAATTAATGTGAAGTGAAGTGTTTTAAATATTACTTTTTTTAAAAACGAAGTTTGCTACTGTTGTGCTCCTTCATCTACTTTATAATGGATTCAAAAACATCGAAAGACTTAAGCGCCGAAAAAAAAAAGAAATTGTAGAAGCGACAAAAAAGATTTACAAGAACCTGCAAAATAAAACGGAAACTGTGAAGCAAGTAGCAGGCATTTTTTCGGTGTCTATGCGAACAGTCTACAGACTTCTCAGCGAAAATGATACCAAAGGCCACAACTCACCACCAAAAAAGAAAAACCAAACTGGCCCCAGAAGGAAAATAGATGATTTTGATAAGTGCGCCATCAGACAAATCGTGCATCAGTTTTTTTAAGATTAATTAAGAAAATAATTTTAATTAAAAAAGAAGAAAGGTAACCCTACATCATATTTTTTCAGTTTTTTTCCAATTCAAAATGCTTACTACGGCAACCCTGTTAGAGCTTTTGAAAGAAGATAACCTTATGGAAAGCAAAGAAGTGCGAATGAGAGACAAACATCCCTATCTTTCCTGTACTGCCAATTAATAGAGGACAAACTATAGCTGTGCATTAACCAACTACCTCAAAAGACGAAACCCCAACTATATCGAAGTATCCGCAACACAAATTTCATACGAAGCAACGGACGGATTGAGTAGCACACATAACCGAAGGGTTGAGTTGGAAGCAAGAAATGTCCGAGATCAAATTTTAAAGTATTTTATTGAAACAATAAATAATCAGCACTACTAATTACATAAATGTATCTAAACTAATAAATATAAATGTAATATAGTTTTATTCAAACTCAGAATGTATTGGTATTGTATCTTGATTTTCATCTCCTCCTACTTTCACTTCTAATTCCAACACAATTCGGAGGTGCTTCACTCTGCCAAGTTTGGCTTCAAAGATAGCGTCGTTTATAATTTTTTTTAAATAAGTTTTATCTTCATCTGCTAAAAATCTTAAATCACAAGCTATTAATAAATTCGGGCATGAAATCCCTTGAACACTGTCGTAGGTCAGACATCTTACCAGAATCAAATTTATTCACAAATTAAAACATTAACAGGTAACATTGATCTTACTACAGACCGTCAATGTTTTATCAGGTTTCATTGATGAAAACCAAAATAATTTTGTTTTTTTATCAATGTATCAATTTTGTTTGAAACAAACATTGATGGGCATACACACTATCAATGTTATCTGAATGATGTTTGATTCATGCAATACTGACAAGTAACATTGATGGTGTGTAGAGCCCTTAAAGGTGCTATCGAAAAATACTTCTGCCAAAAAATTGTACTATTGAACAACAGTCTAGATCGCGACTTTAAGTCTAGGTAGACAAATTCAATTCTATAGAATTACATCTTCAACGCCAATGCAAAATGCCACCAAAATAATAACAGGAGAACCGTATTTACCAATACTGGAACGAATATTGACTCCGATGGAGTTAAAAGGATTGATTCTTCAACAGTTAAATTGGCCAGAACTATGAAGAATTGTAGAACAACGTTGAAAGCAATGAAAGCAATGAAATTGTCAACTTCGGTTTAGTGATCTTGTAGACGGAAATCTCCAATGACATGTAGAGTCGTGTAAAGAAAAGTTTAGCAAAAACAAAACTTTTGCAACAATAAAACGATTCATAAAATCTAATTTTTAGTGTCCTTTGTATCGTAAAAGATATATAATTGTTTTTTGTGTGCTATAGGTCGATTGTAATAAAAAGATGTTATTTATTCATTGCATCGTTTCGAGTATGTTTGTACTCTTCATCAGGTTTTTATTTAAGTATAACAAAAGAAACAAAATATTTCATACATATATTAGTATACATTTTTTATGATCATTTTGGAAAAATGTGACGTCAAAAGTACTTACAACAATTTTAAGGAAACAAAGAATATTAAATTGAAATTAAATATATTAAGACATCAATTTAACAGTAACTAAAAAACAAAATCAATAGTTAAATCAAACATTTTTAAACTAATTATTTAAAAAAAAGATACTGACGATAGTTAAAATTTCCCATTACACTGCACTACACAATCACCTACTTTTGATCCTACTTTTTGTTGCTGGCCTTTTTATAATTTGGCTATAGGCATTGCTCAGATTGTCACAATCTGATCTACGGTTGACGGCATTAGTGTTGTCTAAGATATGCAACATTTCTAGCAACATTCGTTTAGAATAATGTTGTTCCGTTTGCAGAATTTCAACATTCTCTAAGTCCGGTGTATGTTTCTCTTTTATGCAATGCTGAGTTAACGCCGTTTTATGAAAGCTCCGCCATTTAAATAAGACCTATACCCAGAGATACGATTCTTTAATTTTTGTTTCGAGGTTCCTATGTAAACAGACGAACATGTCGTCTCCTTCCCTCCTAAGCAATTGATCTTATAGACCACATCTGTTTTCTCCAAAGTCTCCATTCTCCCTTTGATATTGGTGAAAAGTTTGTTTCTCAGGGAAAAACCAGACTTGAAGGCTATTTTTGCCTTTGATTTGTCTTTTATTGAGAGGTGAGGAATGTATAAAGCATTCTTATATACACACACTTGTTGGGGATCTTCAGCTTGGTTGACACTTTTCTGTTTGTCATGATTTTTAATGAGCTTTTGGACAATCAAAGTTGGAGTGGAATTGATGAACAGGGAGTCCCGAATAAAACGATAACTTTCCATTTTCTAAATCTCTACAATGGTAAACGATTTGGCAACCAATACAATCAACAAATATTGATTTTTTCCATAATTGCTACAGCAAAATTTGTAACGATTCACTATGTAAGCATATAAATCATTATTTCAGGACTATATTCATTGTAATTCCGCCCATGTGTAAAAACTAATATATGCCCCAAAACAACACACCAAAATAACAATATCTCTAAAAATCTCTATCTAGTATAGTTAAAGGACATCTTTTTTCACTTCCATACTCTTATAGAAATGTATATGTATGCTTTTCTTTGTCTTTTTTAATGCCCCTCAGGCTAAACAAAAAAAAAACCTTTTACACTAATTACAAGAAGTTTTTGTTGTTTCCTTCGAATGGAAAAACTGATTGCATTTCCCTATAAGAAAGAAAAGTGAAATTTATAGTTTTGTTGTTGCATTAGACTTATTGTTCGGCGGGAATTGAAAATTAAAGACTCAAACAAACAACTTAATTCAGAACAACAAACACCTCTTGATTACAAATTACAATGCATGATGTAAGTGCCTTTATTTTCTCATGTTAAATGTTTATTAAAATTTAATTAAAATTACATTTTGATTATTTTCTTAATAGATAATTAGTCATGTGTAAAATTAAAAGCACTTAGCATTATTATCATAATATGATCCTTTATATCGCATCATAGACACACACACAAACACAAAAATTTGTCTAAATTGAATGAAATGCCACTTAAAGGATGTTTGTTTTGTTCCTTAGAAATGAGCTGAAATATGATTAATGGGAAATTCTTTTTCTCATAAAACAATTATTAATACCTGCAATTTAATGGGAGGAAAAAAGGTAAACAAAAATATGAAACGTATAAGGGCTAATGTAGCGATAATAAACTTAAGAAACTCGCTCAAAGAATCTCTTCAAATTTTTCTTTTAAAAATATTCCAGGAATACAGGGTGTTTCCAAACTGATGAACAATGCTTTTTAATATGTTTAAAGAAAAAATCATTCAACTGTAAGGGCCTGGAAATCAAAAAATAAAATAGCATGGAGAAATAAAAAATTAAACAGGGTTAAATAAATAATATCATGAAGACACGGCAAGACTTGTTACTAGCCAGCTTAGTAGTTTAATGATTGCAATATTTCAAATGACTTCATATGATTTCAGGTGATTTCAAGCAGTATTTAAATTGATTTCAAAATTTTGTGATTTGCTTGCAAATTCATTCAAGTGATTTCATTATGATTTCAGTTTGTGATTTCATTACGGCATTTTTGATTGCATGATTGCAAAAAACTTAAAGTGATTTCAAATATTTTTAATGATTGCAAAAAATCATTTGAAATCGATAACCAATTTTTTTTAATTTCATCATTTGAAATAGTGATTGCACCTGATTTTAAAGTGATTTCAAATGATTGCAAGTATAAGTGGTCAGATGATTTCATTCGTGACAAACCCCTCGGTTTTGGGGTCGAATATTTAACTGTTATTGCAAAAATCTCTTACAAAAAACGAATTAAAAATACTCTTGCCAAAGCTTGCAGAACATTATAGAATTTCTTGCTACACATTTTTTGTCGATAATTATATAAATATTTTTCTAATTTCACTACCTACAAAATATCTACTTAATCTATCACTGGAATCCTATTTATTCTTCTCAACTATTTGTATTTGTGCCAGACAATTATATTTTAAAGGTTAACATATTCCAGGGAGTCCAATTCACCTTTAGTCGCATCAGAAGAACAAAACTATATTACTGTTCTTCATTGACCCACAAGGATAATGTGAAGAATGTTATTTATTCAAAAAAAAAAAAATTAAATGGTGCAGCCAACATAACAAACAAAGAAAAAAACAATTCCCATTAAAGATAATTATTACATGTCATCCTGTTTACCTTAATATGGGATTAGGGTGGTTATTATCATCGCACAGCCGATAAATGGATCGTAAATTTTCAAACCTCTGGCATGTGCACAACATAATTAAATGGCATAACAAATGAGGGTTGGGGACGAGGTATAGTTTTGGCATTGACATCATAATCATAATGTAAGGACATTTTCCGTTATCCTGTGTCTACCATCCATAACACCCGCACTCGTTTTGTATATTAAAATAGACTTGTGGTGTTGCAGCCAATTTCCAACACAAGTTATATCCATACAAATTCATTTATTATTATTGCTTGTTTGTATTATGGGACGATTATAAAATATATGTATGTATATTTCCACATGTATCTATATAGAAGGTTTAATAGGCGTCCATTTAATTGGGATGCGGTGTATTTTAGGTGGATGTTTGATAAACATTGGTGGATGTTACACTTTATTTTTGAATTGAAATTATTTGGAGGCGATGAGAAATAAAGTGCACGACTGGGTCGCACGAACTTGCTCTTGTGGTGCATGACTGGGTCGCACGTACTTGTTCTTGTGGCAAGTTGCCACGAAAATAAAATTAAATTTAATAATTTTTTTTAAATATATACTTATAAGCAAAGGAAAAAAAATCATTTGAATTTTTGACAAATGTGCTAAAACTTCTTTTAACAAAGATTCAAGCCAAAATCAAAGTATGCAGAAAATTTTGTTGCCTAAATATAAGTTTAGCAAAAAAATTATTCCAAAATCGTTAGAGCGGTTTTTAAATAAATCGATGTTTACTTAATTATTTTTATAAAAAAGTTTTTTTTACAAATTTGAAGAACGCCATTTTTAAGTGCTTAATTGTTTGCGTTTTATGCACAAAAAATAAAAATTTTTTGTCAATCCGTTTTTCAAATATCGAATTTACAAAAAAATTAATTAAAACTAAAATTAAGCTTTTTTTTGCTTTTTTTGGTATTGAAGTTTGTTTAAGTAACCTAGACTTTTCTAAAAAAAAATTGGTTTAAATCGATTAACCCGATCATGAGATAGCTCAAGAAAAAAATAACTGTTCTATGGGAGGTACCCTTAATAGGCTTGCGAATTTTTTTTTTTTTGCAATTTAAGAAAATCGATCCATTTAAGAAAAGTTTTTCCAAAACCGTTATACGACAGGTACCGTTATTTTTTGAGCTAAAAAAAGAATCAATTTCTCCTCTAAGGAATGATCTACAAACCCTACATACCAAATTTGAAGTAAATCAGTTGAGCCGTTTAGGCTGCAGGTGCTGATACATACAGACTGACATACAGACAGACAGACAGACAGATGCCAATATGGGCTTACGAAGGCTTTAGTCTACCTATGAGGTCATTTTAACTTACTCGGCCCCTACCCAACATAATTTTTTTTATAAATAAGAATTTCATGAGTAGAGACACATTAAAGGCAGCGTAACTTTACTCAATCGTTGAAATGAGTTTATAAATAAGGCTGTGAATAATTTGTGTTATTTACTTATGAGTTAATACATAATATTTAATTATAAATAATGTTTTTTGTTATAATACAAATTCTATACACTATGTATTGAAAATATTAAATAATAAATAAAAAATAATTTCAACTAAGTAGAAGACTTAGCATTAAATTTAGTGGACTTGTTGAATTATTGATTCAAATTAACTTTTGTATGGCCTTTAGTCCATGAAAAAATGGCGTTTCGTGCGGATTCTCACTTTGCACTCATTAGTTGACGACGAGTGAGCACCTTGTCAATACGCAAATTTCCGCTTGTTTCAGTTCTAACTTACATAACTATTTTGACAAAAAGCTAAAGTCGTCAACTGATGAGTGCAAAGTGAGCATCCGCACAAAACGCCATTTTTTCATGGACTAAAGGCCATAAAAAGCTAATTTGAATTCATAATGTTTAATTACATACATATATATTTAATAAAGTTCCAGTCAAGCTCATACGTTGGTATAGAGCGCGAGAGCACAGTTTTAAATAGCTTTTAAACCATGAGGCTGAAGATCGCTGCATTTTATGAGTTGTTTTCATTTGGACGAGGATACGTCCGTTGTTTGAAATGATTTTTAAAAAAAATTTTCAGCATTATGTTAGGCATTAGTAAATGTACACGTGATAGTTTTTTATTTTTTGAAAATTATGTTTTTAACTATATTTTTTTTCGTTAGAAGCTTCTGTTTTTTGTTTGGCAGAGGATACCCGCTACAAAAATTAATATCTGTGAAAGGTGAAATATGTGATGTGAAGAGGACCTAAACCTGCCCACGTGGTGTTTTTTATTTTTTTTTTAAACCGCACCAGTATCTTTTTTTTTACCATTATCTGCAAAAAACTCTACGTTAAGCTTTGGATCGGTATAACTCTGAGCTTAAATATCTTTAACTGGAAATTATAACATTTCTGGATGAGGATATTAAAAATCTCAACGTGATGTTTTTTGGTTTTTTTTTATTTTGAATATTAAGACTTTTTTTTATCAAATATAAAGGAAAACAAATTCAAATGCACCTAATACAAACTTAATACATTTCTTTTACAAAATTCAACTATTTTTTTAGATTTTTTTTTTAATGCTAATAAGACAATCTTTAAATAAAACAAACGTTAAGTGCATAGTTTTGAAAAATAAATTGGAACTTAAATTTTGCACTTAATTACTGAAAACTATTTTTTATCAACAAATCCAGTTTTTTTTAATCTGTAACAAAAAGAAAAATTATTATTGCCTTTTTGTGTTTATGAGTATATCACCAAAATATAAATTGATTTTATTCTTCCTTTGAAGTAAGCCACCTAGAACAGCAGTCGCAGTTAAACAAGAAATACATGTCTTGAATCTCTTCTTCAGTCTTATTCAAATATTCTAGGCACCGAAATTCAGCCCATCTTTTGCAGGTATGACATTGGCACCAAGTTTGTTTTAAACTTTTGGTTTCATCACGCCCACAATACAAACAAATTGTATCTGACACATCTAAGGAATTTAAAAGTATCTCTTGTTTAAGGATATCTCGCTTATTGGTTGGATTGATTTGTCCAATGCAAGAAATTTTATTACTGAGAATGTTTTCTATGTAATGAATGACAAATATCCCGTAATTATAGCTATCGCGTTGAGTGGGATGGCCAAATTCTTGTGTTTTCCATTTAATATCAGACTGAGGATATACCTATTAAAATAAGATCAATATGCGCAGTAAATAGATTAATGAAATCCAAAATTTAAAGTATATATTTAAAGTATATATATATACACACCAAAGTTGGTACATACATTACATATGTGCATGAACATACTTACAAGCTTATAAAATTTAATAAAGTTTTCCATGTATTTATTGGTGATGCCTCCTTTCGATTTTTTTTTATTTTTTTTTAAAGCTGAATCAAACAAAGAGATGGAAGCGTCTTGTTGGTTGACATAAATAAGCATCCAATGATTGCCATTAACGTTACACGGCAGAAGTATGAAGTTTTTTTTGCTCCATAAATCACCAAATTGTTCAATGAAATCGTTTTGAAACTCATCATCATTCAAAATAAAAAAACTTTTTTCACACGACACGTATGAATATGTAGAGATTTCCTCTTTAAGCATAAAAGAGTTGGCACAGAAATCAATGATAATGTTGGTTATCCATCTTGTTCCATACAAACTCAGAAAGTCATCGGACATAACATAAATAAATTTTGAACTGTTATGAACTTCCCTTGCGTAGGAAACTAGAAACAGCCTTGGCGCATAGGGATCAAAATAATAATCCGGGTTTTTAATCGTGCCATTCAAATTAAACAAGATGTTATTATTTGCGTTGTCATGTTTGTCAGCAATTTTCTTTAAAAATTTCATGTCCTTGTAAGAAGTCTTTGATTTTTTCCTTATCTCTTTTCCCCGAGACCATATTTCCAAGGAGTCTAAGTTATCTGGCTCGTTCCTTATGTTTTTTTTTTTTGTTTACCTTCAAATGATTTGTTGGGGTCTTAATCAAAATTGCTTTAGCGAGTGCCTGAATGTGCTCATAACTTTTGTCTATAAATCTGCCGGGTTTCATATTTTTTTCGTTTTGGATTTTAACAATCTTAAAGTGTATCTCTGCGTTTGTATTCACATGATGGTCATTGTCAGTGCATAAAAGAGTTGTCCATAGTGGAACGTAAGGAAGTAAGTTTTGGAAAAAGTATAATGTAAACTTTGGAAAGACATATAAATTAGCGGAGGCTCTTGATTTTTGAGCTTCTTGTGCTTGTTTTGATACTTCATCATATAATCTTTTAAAAATATCGTAAAAAGGGCTTTTTTTGTAACGCGTTTCCTGTTATTGAATGATTTTCCACTATTTTATTTCTTGTTTTTTCGGTAGTTTTGGAGTTCTCACATTCATCTCCGCTTGACCTTGAAAAATAATCATCATTATCACTGTCGTTGTCGGTGTTCATTTTTTCATCTATGGTCTGTTCATCGATTTCTTTACTATTGTCAATGAAGCTACTTTTATGGGTTTTTGTCAGATTGAAGACAGCATCAATTACTTCTGATGTCTCTTTTTCGAACAATAATATAACAAACAGAGATTTTGTTCGAGAAATCAGATCATCCATGTTTTTGGAGTGCGATATGATTGCCATCGCTTCCATGATGAGTTGGAAAGGATCCCTGGGAGCATTCAAATATTTTAAGCGACGTGCAATCATTTTCATTAAATGTGCATAACACGTAAATGAAAGGATAAGGCTCGGCTGATGTTCTATACCGAGGACAATTTTGTCAAAAGTAATTTGAATGTATTCAATTACTGATATATTGTTCCAACCTTGCATTAACGCATTTATGCTCGACCAGGCCATATCAGTTACGAAACATTGAAATGGGGGCCAAATTACTCCATTTTCCATCCAAAAATTCTTCATGTATATTAAAAAACTTAAAATCGACTGTGAAGTATGGTCATTGGTTAGAAACTCCAGAAGCGGGCAAATGTTTTTTTTCAATTTTACCACCCCAGCATAGTAGTACACCCGATTGCTTTCCTCATAAGTTTTTCTAACAACAGACCCAGTGGCATCGAAATACAATTTTAAGTTTGAATATTCTTTAATAATTTGTATTTGTTCCAAGCAGCCCAAATATCTTGAAAAAGGAAATGAAAACTTACGTATATACTCGTGTTCAAATTTGGCCTGGGATAAACGCAAGGAAATATCAGCAATATCGTTGGGGTGTTGATCATGTTCACATTTTTTTTCGGATTTTGCTTTTTGCACTTGAAGGCCGAATGAAAACTGATGATTTTGTTCCGTTAAAGCCAAGATAGAATCTATTTGATTAATGACTTTATCCCGTATATTAATCGGTTTCGTATAAGTTTCATTTTCCTGAAAACAAATCCTTTGTTGGCCTCTGAGTTGATATACAAGAGGTTCGGTATGATAGTCTGCATTCCATTTTCCAGAGGCATAAACTTTTATTTCAGTTTTAAGCCCCAATAAGTAGATTTCAAACTTAAACCTTCTCTTACACTTTGGTTGCTTACAACTCGCATAATCAACAAAACGTCCACTTTGTCTACACTTGCAAAAAAATCGAGACTGTAAATCTCACAACATGTTGCAGTCAAATTTACATTTAACTTTTTATTTGCATATTTAACAGAATTTGCGTTAGTATTCACAAACATATGCTAGTTTCACGGTTTTGCTTTCATTTCTGCAATGAAATTGTTAAAATAATCACAATTTCTTGTTATAAGATTCACAGCGCGCTGTCAATTTTGTTTGTCAATTCTATCCATATGTATTTGTAAAATCTACACCCCAAAATTCTGAAATCTACGACCATATTCTGTAGTGAACTGCCCCGATCATCAAAATATTTTGTATTGTTGTTGTTTTTAAGGTTCTCCTAGTCATAAAACTGTTTCTTATATAAACTGAAAAAGTTGTAGGTACTTTGACTATAAACCCCTTTAAAAAACCACAACACAAAATATTCGTTGTTTCTATTTATATTTTCCTTCAGAATAAGAAAAAGAAAAGACAAAGAAAGACTATGTAAAAGCCGGACTGAAACATCAAAAGGGTCAAATCTACAACCTAAATATTGAAAGCACAAAAAGTGTTCAAACAAAATCCGAATTTGTTAAATTCACAACAATACAATCAAATCCATGGCCCATGAAAAAAAAATCCCAAATCTACAACTTTTTTTGTTAAATACTGAGCGATGCATTCAAATCTACAACCATGTGTTGGAAAAAAGTCTCACATCTACAACCAAAATATATTGAAAGTACAACATGCTGTGGATACGACACCCAAATTTGTAAAATCCACAGCACTGCGATCAAATCTGCAACCATCTGTTGAAACTACATTGAGTTGTGAATATTACTGCCCCATGTCCCGTTATCAACTTACTCAGGCAGAATATTTGGATGGGTAATGGGTTATACGCAGTCGCAGTTTTGTTAGTTCAGTGTGAAGTTTCTTTGTCGTGCCGATTAATTAAAGTGATAAATTTGCAAATGAATAGTGTTAGTGTCGATACGTTTGTTTCACCTCAAAATGATGATGATATGAAAACTATAGATGGAATCGAAAATAATTCTACTATAATTACGCGCCACCGGTTTTTGAAAATTATTTTCTTTTGGATGTGGAAGTTTTTGAAGTGATCAGCAATTTTCTGCTATCTAAAAGTGTGGTGCCGTTTTTTGCGGGTTAGTTTTATTTTGCTGTTTGTTTGTGTATAAAGTTCATTGTTTTATCTAATTGCACTATATTTAAACTTTTATATTTGACAAGTACGCGGGTTCACAAAAAGAAGCTTAATTCTAATCAGATCGGAGCATTTGTCTCGAATTTTCCCGGAGAGCGAACTAGCGCTGCAGTTGGAATTTGAAGACGAGTTTCTGAAGTGGAAAAAAAAGAAGTAAGCATTTTCAATGATTAAATTTGCGATACATTTATGTACAAACATAAATGTATTTTGTTACTATGGGTAAAAAGCTTTGAAATTATTTATGTTTTAGCTTCAACAATGCAGCACGGTAAGCAGCAAGATGAGCACCGCACATTGGGTTGAAAATAATTGTAGATGCAGTTTAACACCAACCACAGAAAGCCCCACCCCAGCATTTAGCTCGTCCCTAGACTTAATCGTATGTATAATATTCAAATGATGAATTTTGTTCATAATAGTTTCTTATTTTAAATTACGAAAGCCTACCATATTTCGACTTATTAAATGGTGTACACTTAATTTTACAAGGGAACTCAGTATAAGATGGGACAGTTCATAAATATTATAAAAAATGAAGAGAAACGCTTTTTCAATATTTTAAATATTATTTGTGATGAGAACAACGAAGTATTTTTTGTTTGTTGTGAATACAAAATTTCGTATTTTAATTTTCATTACCGTAGTTTTGTGGTAGATTTGAAAAACACTTCAAAATTGAATAATTTTAAATATTAAAAACTTCACAAGTCCACCCATTCACTTAAATACCTTAATCGATGGATCTAAAGTTTTAAGAAATAAGTATATTTAATGTTTTCTGTAATATATGTAATAATATGTAACTAATTATTTATGTTGTCATTAATTAAAATTATTTAAATAATAAAGAACTATGAATTATTTTGCTGTTTTTTCTTTTAATTTTGGAACTAAAATTTCAAAAATTCTGGATGTTGTTATGAATGCAGAGCTGTAAAAATGAAACCAAATGGTTATAATTTCGGAAAATCAGCGGTAGATTTGAAAAAACAAATTACACTCTGAATGCAAAAAAATGTGAATAATACAACAAAAAATTGTATATAAGAGAGCACAGAGCTGTAAAAATGAAAGCGAATGGTTGTAGTTTTTGCAAATCTAGTTGTAGTTTTGATAATGCGAATTATATTTTGACCGCAAAATGTTGTGAACAATACAACAAAATCGGTATTTTGTACAAGGAGTGTTGTACATTGTGCGGCGAATGTTGTTATTTCGACAATTTTTCTGATTTTCGTATCTACAGCAAACGTTGTAATTTATACGATTTGTTTTAAAATGCACAACCATATCTTTGTCAAATTGACAACACTGGATGTCGGGTCGATTATGACAACGTATGCAATCAAATCAATATCGTTTTTAAACATTTCTACAACAATTTTTTTTGGGTGTGAGGCCATTAAAAATTAGAACACATGATAAATCTTTCTTAGGTAAATGGGACCGAAGAAATAAATGAATCTTTTCACCAGGCACATTAGAACTTATCACGAAGTTTTCGGAATGTGTAACTATGGTGTCAATATATTTAAAACTGTTTTCTTGGTTAAGTTTTGGATTTTCGCTTAACTCTCCTATTTTTTCCACTCGAACCGGTTCATTTTCTAAGGCATTGGGAACGAAAAACTTTTCCCTGATTTTATTTTTCACTAGAAGTTGAAAGTTTTTTACGTTCCGAAACCAGGAAAAAAATAAATTACTTCGAAATCTTTCCTTGTCTTTTTTCCGAATATTAAGTTTTTCGATTATTTTAGGGAACAAAAAAGGGTCTTGAGCAGGGTTTCCAAGAATTATATTTTCCTCAACACACTCAGATATAGCCACGGCTACTTTATTTAAATTGAAAGATTTTTTTGGTTTCATTTTTTAAACTTTTAATCTGAAAACGAAAAATTATTTACTTTTTTTTAACTTTTTAACTTTCAACAATTTTACAAACAACCGATCAGACGTCAAAAGAACTTTAAAATATTAATACAAATTAAGAACATATAAAACAACCGCTAGAATAACACCTGCAGCTAACAAAGAAACCGGTTTTCTATAGTTGCGATTCTGCAAAAATTGTTGCTACAATTTTATTACAACAATGCCAACGTATTTCTTCTATCCAATTTTTATATGAACTTGGAATTCTATACATAAATAGACAAACCAGAATATAAGCTTAAAATTAAGATCATTCTGCCCAATACAAATTAAATATGAAATCTTTATGCTTCAATCTTAACATTACATAGTATATTCTCAAATTAATAAATGTAGCATAAAATGATAATCTTAAAAAAATAATTGAACATTGTAAAAGAAATGTATTAAGTTTGTATTAGTTGCATTTGAATTTGTTTTCTTTTATATTTGATAAAAAAAAGTCTTATTATTCAAAATAAAAAAAAACCAAAAAACATCACGTTGAGATTTTTAATATCCTCATCCAGAAATGTTATAATTTTCAGTTAAAGATATTTAAGCTCAGAGTTATACCGATCCAAAGCTTAACGTAGAGTTTTTTGCAGATAATGGTAAAAAAAAAGATACTGGTGCGGTTTAAAAAAAAAAAATAAAAAACACCACGTGGGCAGGTTTAGGTCCTCTTCACATCACATATTTCACCTTTAACAGATATTAATTTTTGTAGCGGGTATCCTCTGCCAAACAAAAAAATAAGTTATACAGAAGCTTCTAACGAAAAAAATTATTGTTAAAAACATAATTTTCAAAAAATAAAAACTATCACGTGTACATTTACTAATGTCTAACATAATGCTGAAATTTTTTTTTTTAAATCATTTCAAACAACGGACGTATCCTCGTCCAAATGAAAACAACTCATAAAATGCAGCGATGCAACTCATAAAATGCAGCGATCTTCAGCCTCATTTTTAAACCATGTTTAAAAAATCAAAATTGGTTCAGTAAATTTTCGGCAAAAATTATTGCAACCAACAAAACTCTAAATTAATTAATTTTTTAGTTGCAATTTATTTTAAAGCCATAAATTTAGATAAAATATTAAGATAACAATTGCTCAGAGCAAATAAGTTTCGTGTTTACTTTAAATTAAATTAACTATGTGAAATTTCTAAAATTTATTAAACATGACTTCTCGTTTAAGGTAATTATATACATATGTATGAATGCAATTTTATGTTATAAATTATATTAAAATTCCTTCATACAAAAAATAAATACAAATCATCCCCTCAGTCATTTTGTGGCAACACCATCATCAAAAACTGTAAATCACAGTATTATTTTAAACAGTTTAATTTTGTTTGTGTATAAATTATATTAGTTTACGTAAAGTTATGGTATAGGGATCAAAAAACCCATACATTTATAAATATATCAACTGCGTACTAGCTATTAGCAGGTTTATTAACAAGGATCAAATTAAAATGTCAGAGGGTTTTATTTATGAAATATAAAATCCATGAAGCCAGTGAAAGTTGGATGAGTGAATTGGGGCTTCATATTTAATTGCTCTCAATGATTTAAATATACATCAAAAATGTATCTCCGAATATTTAAGTTGAAAGTGACACTGAAAACTGACAGTTGGGTTAAGTTTTTGATGGGTTAAGTTTATTTGATTAAAAGTGCATGAATGGAATTGAAAATTTAGAAGTTTTTATCAAAATTAAAAACCATGAGATAGTTGTTATGAATAATTGAAAACCACACAAACGAGTTTAATTATGCAATCCATCTATAGAAAGAAAAGATATCAATGTTCAATCTTTTTTTAAAAAACAAATTTAAATTATAATTAAAAATCCATAACTAAAATAGTATTCAACTTTTTGAACTCATGTGAATACAAATATTTCATAGAGCATTACTCTTTGGAATCCAAATTCTGAACATCATTATGGCGCGGAAAAAGAAGCCAATTAAAAAGTGCAGCAAGAAACTTTTATACCAACTGGAAGATAGAAATATGTTTGAATAAAGAAAAAAAATCTCTTCTGTAATAGAAATATTTTTAGCATCATCATCATGTTCATTCACCATAGATCTATAGATTGACTTTCTCCATATTCAGTCGAACGATAGGCATCGTCAGAGACATTGAACAGTGGGACAAAATGCTTGGGATAGGGGCAGTAAGTACCTTATACATCACAGTAAGTCTTTATAAAGTTAAGCTCTAGGGCAAAAAAATGAGAATAGTTTTTTGGAAAATATTAAATTAATACGCACTTGTAAATTTCGCATTGACCAATGCTAGCAAGATCGGAATTTATTTCATCATACGACGCTGCTTCATTTCCATATTCGAAAAACAGTGTTCAGAATTTGGAAGCGAATATGAAAAACTGAAGGTCCTGTCGTCAGTGAAATAATTGAGCGAAATAGAACTTTCAGACAAAAGATAAGAGATTAAAAATTAGAAAGAGAATTGGAAATTGATCGGAGCCTTGCGACACACCAGCATTTATTTTGTAGATTTTTTACTTGAAACTATCCAGTAATGCAGTACTTCTTGTATTGAGCAGTCAATACAAAATGAAATTTCTAATCCGACGAAGAAGAAATTCAACAATACAGAAAGCAAACATTTTCGATAAAAGAACTTGATGCCAAACTCTATATTAAGTGCTAGGGCCTTATTTTAGGTTTACATTCATACTTTCAACAAAAAACGATGTTAAATTAAAGATAAGACATTGGATAACAAGTGGATCGGACCTATATTATTTGAAAGACGTCTTGGTCAAGCTTTCGTTCTTGAATATTTGCTTAAGCTAATAGTTTGGCAGCGTTTTTATGACATTGGAAAGAAAGGACAATAGTAATGGATAGTTATACGGGGAAGAAGGTTGACCCTTTTTAGGGGCGGACTGGACAAATGCTGTTTTCCATCCACTCCGAAAGAGGTCTGAGTCAGAGAAAAAATAAATAGAAGAGCTTACGAAATAGGTTAGCCAAAGTGGAAGAAAACTTTTTAAAAAATTGGAGAAATACTATCAGGGCCAATATCATGTGCCGTTATTGTTTTTTCATGTAGAGCTCGGGTTTCTTGAATATAGGTAGCCGTTAAAGGTTTTTCGCGCTTATCGCCCTATTTCGGAAGATTTATCGAAAAATTAATAATTATGATGGAAAAAAAAATATAACTTACTTAGTTTCGTAAAATTAAACAAAAAAAAATAGATCACTTGATTTCTTATAAATCATTACCCAAAACAAATTAAAAAAATAAAGGAATGGTTTTTTGGTATTTAAAAAGCTTTTATAAGTGTTTTTAAATAATCGTTTTTTTTTTAATTTCCTAATATTTAGTTTTTTTAAAATTTATTCCAGTTAACCATATGAGCTGCCCCACTGTGCATCGTGGTTGGTATTATCCATTTATATGTTTTATAATACCTCCATATCTTTGCCTACGCATTGAGTTTATGTCCACACACAATGGAGTTGATGGATATGGCAAGCGTCATGCAATTAGTGAATATTTTTATTATTCATCTATGAAAGGACGCAAAATTTATTAAAGAAGATTTCTTTGAATCTTTCGATCAACGGTATTATTTAATAACTCCAGGAGTTTTATAGTAAGCCGTTGTGCTGGCAATTGAAGAAGTTATTTTAATTTGCCTCCCGGTTTTGGATGCTGATGTTGTTGCATATGTTCGTTTAACATCAGAAGCTTTAAAAAGTGCATCTCCTTATTCCCAAAATAGTATTTTTAAGAGGACGACTTTCTTGGGCGTTCTTCTTTATTATTCGATTCATATTTTTCATGGCTATAAAGTTAATTTAAAACGACAAGAAACAATTTTTGTTCTGCTCCAAATAAAAACAAGAATTTCTATTTTACAATAACAATAAGCATACCTAAGGAAGCAGTTTTTAGGTTAATTGCAGTTTTAAGAGTGCAATGGCAGATACCGTTAATAATAAGCTGATTGTGAAAAAAAATCAAATAAAAGAAATTACCATAGGCAACAAATCACTCGTATACAATTTTTGATCGTATTTTTGGCGATAAAAATGAAATTATCGGTAACTATGCCCTTATAGGACAAGTGTCATGAGTGGATATAGTGCCCTGCTTGCATTACATTTTGTTTCATTTTTAAAAACAATGCTTTCATAAGAATGCCACGGTACTAATAGAATGGAAATTTCGACTTTCGACTTAATAAGTTTCCGTATGACATTCACAGTTTACGTTGTAAAATTACAAGTTGAAGTATACAAGTATACGGCGATTTGGTCTCAGGTAAAAATATTTCGTGTTGAAAGCACATACAAACCAGAAACTATATGACCAAAGAAAGGAGTATCAGTGCCATGTTTTTTTATTTAACAAATTTATAAGCCTGTTTAATTTCCCAGTAAAACAAAAAATTAAATCGCAAGTTCAACCACTACTTTTTTTTAATGTAATATTATACTTTAATTAAAAAGTTGTGTTTTTCGTTTGCACTTTGCCGAAACCCAAATTTATTATGTGGATAAAATAGCAGCAGCTGTTGAGGAGATGAGAAAATGAGAAAATAAAATGATGGTTTAATTTTTTTTAAAGCTCAACATAACATAAAATTGCTTTCATATTAAAATTGAGGAAAGTACAAATTAAAACCTTTAATGGACAATTTATGTTAAAATTTGAAAGAGAAAACGTTTTTGGAAGGAAAAAAAATCATTTTATTTATTTTCAAGCTGTCTCGACCACACCTGAGTGTCGGCAATTTAGATACTGCAGTTTGTAACTAATAAAAATATGTTGGCTTTATTATAATGTACGTAAGCCCATTAGGGAATTTTGAAATCATAGCGAAAATATAAAAAAAACACTTAAAAGCTTAGTTTTAGTTTTAATTATAACCTACATTCTTTTTAATTGATCTATGGGGCAAGTATTGGTTTCGTTGAAAAAAAAATCAAGGTTTTATTCAAACCTGAACTTGTTGACATGACGATATTGGAGGAGTAGACTCCAAGTTTTGCGTTTCTGTATGGGGCTAGGCCCGTTCAAAGGCGGTACACCTGCCAGGTGTAAATCCGTGTTTTGATGCTTTCGCCGCAAGATAGAGTAAGTGCTAGTCCGAAAAGCTAGTCCTAAAGGTAAGTTCCAGAAACTTAAAAGGTGAAAGTTGAAATGGAAAGTGAGTGACAGTTTATACAAAGACAGTTTATACCTACCAGGTATTGATCAGTACTCTGGTGCTATTGCCAAAGATAGAGTAAGTGCTAGTCCGAATAGCCAGTCCTAAAGGGAAGTTCCAAAAACTTCCAAGGTGAAAGTTGAAATAGAGATATTGCTTGGTTTGTTGGAGCCAACTGGTGCTGTTGAGATAAGCGGTAAAATCATTTATCCTTTTGTTCGACAGCACGTTTAGGCTGTCGAGAAACAGGCTACCAAATGCCTGGAGGCGAGACCTAGCCAGGGCCGGACAGTGGCAGAGGAAATGCTCAATAGTTTCCTTCTCCAGCGGATTACTACAACTACGGCAGTAGCTGTTGAAAGGTATGCGCAGTTTAGCTGCATGTTCGCCTATTGGCCATTGGCCATGTGACGATTGCAATGATCCTGGCCGTGTCTATTCTGTTTCGTTTTATTAAATCATTCGATCTGTTTTTGTCATAGGTTGGCCATATTTTTCTAGTTATTTTACAGGTTGCCAAACCTTGCTACCTCTTTGTTGATTCTGAAAGAAAATGGTCATATATTCTGCCCTTCACAAAACCTTTAAAATTAAATTTCATTTATTACACTCCACTTAATAATATTTAATTTGGCTGTTTTTAGTTTTTTTATTGTTTTAAAAAAAAGATATTTGAGGAGTTCAAAAAAGGATTTTTCGCTATGCCGGTCGTCAAATTGTATATGTGATTTCCGATTTTATTATGCACATTGATAAATAAACAAAAAGGACCCATTTTAAAAAGATATAGAAAAACGAGATATTCAAGAATTTCAGAGAAAAAAAACCCATAGTGCTTCAGAGTTCAGATTGCTAGATTCTTAAGCTGCAGGAAAGTGTAATTTTTTGTATAAAAAGGTTTAATGAAAATATTATGATCAACTGTGGTTCTTATACTTTGTGAAGATTAATTTGTAAAGAAAATTTATAGACAGACAAGTCAAATGAAAGTGACATTAAGCTTAAAGTAGACCAAAAACTCAAAATATAAAAATTTAAGCAATCTCTGTTCGAATTCGATACAGTAATGAACGAATGAAATGCCGCATTAAATAAAATCAGGTTTGAAAAGGTGTGTCCAGACGAAAGAAACATTTCAGAAAAATTTGATATGCCTATTTCTCACTGCCGATAAATTTTTGACTTTCATTCGAGTATCGATCAAAATGTTTGTTATTGTTGGTACGAATGATAAATTCATGTATCTCGATAGGGATATGTTCGTAAAGTTGTAGTGGCTTTTAAAGTGTGATCTAGTTTTATGTTCGATTGCCCACAAACATACCCAAATCTCGAAACAAATTATCAAATTTTTTTGAATTTTTATCAAATTTTATCAATTTTGGAAAATTTATACATAGGAGGACATTACATTTGCCAGTCCATCCAAAAATGTGCTCTTGTTGCATTTTTTCATATTCCTCGAGTAAAAAAAAATATAAAAGTAAACAGTATCTTGTCAAATCTGAAATTTGAAAATATTTGACATTTTGTAGTTTGAAAGATCTGAAATCTTGACATTTGCAAATTACCTAATTTAGTGCGAATCGTATTCGCAAAGCTATATATAAATCGTTAATACGTTTTGGTTTAAAGTATATGCTTAGTTTTTGGTTCCACTAAATATGAAACATACAATAAAAAACTGTGTTCCGAAAACTCCAATGGAATTTAAAAACAGTGTAACCTCGAGTGAATTCATAACATAATGTGCAAAAACATATCTATTCTACGAACAAACCCAATTTAATCTTGTATTCATTTTTGTTGCTGAAAAATAACAAAATTGCATTAACATCTGTAAGAATACCAATTTGCCATGAATTATAACATGAAATATGTTTTAAAATTAAATTTTTTCGATTTGTTATTACCACATTTTCCGATTTAGTTTTATGTGTTTTTCTCTTTGAAAATACTTTTTCTATGAATTGTTTTTTTTTTTTTCATTTCATTCTGTCTGACAGTTTAGTAGTACCATATGAGGCTGCGGATGAGTTTTTTTTTTTTGGGAATTTCCTTTTCACTATCACCCTTATTACGGTTATCAAAGATCAATTGTTTGATAAACGATAACATTTATCAATCAAACAAAATGTCGGTATTATGATTGTCGTTTGATAAATTTTTAATCTATTGTGAATGATTAACGAAATTCTCTTGTGAACGGGCATTTTGTTTGACGTTTCAGTTTTCTATTATTTTCATTTGTGTTTGTACTGCTTTTTTTTATTGTTTTAATTTATTTTCGAGTAAATAAAGTAAATATCACTTGACTTTTTATTATTATAGGTATTTGTGTTGTAAAAAAGTGAAATAAAAAAGTGATAAAACATTTTGTGGAAATAATGGAACACGGATTAAGAAATGTGCATTATGTAGGTACAATGTACGTACATACCTACATGTACCTCCTATTTGCACACCAAACAACAAAAAGAAAAACAGCCAGTGCAAGTGAATTTTAATAAAAATATGTTAACCAAACAGTATTATTTGTATATTGTATAAATAAATATAAAAGTGAACAATAAACTGCGTTTTGTTACAAAAAAAAAACGAATTAGTTCTTGCAAAATAATTTATCAACAGCGAATTTGCGTTTGACTGAAAATTTGATAAACACCAATATTTTTGACAACGATAATACCAAGTTAGTCAATAAAACTGTTCACAATAGATCTCAAATCTGAGTAACATCTATAGTTTATCAAACATTTTGATAATTGGTTACGATAATACCGATGGATCAATTTTGTTGACTAGCATCAATTAACGTATTGATATTTGACAACCGTAATAGGGGCCTATGTATAATTTGCCAAAAAAACACGCCTATTATTACGTGTAATTTTCATTCGCCAATAATTTAATACTATTTCGCATAATATGGACCTTGTGCAAAAAAGTTTTCCTTTTCAAAACAAACCAGATATTGCTGATATATGAAGCAAAAAGAGAATAGTAAGATCTTAAAGAATTTCAATTTATTGATTATTCGATTTTCCTTGGATTTCAAAATCGGTTTCCAATCTGTATTGGATTCTGAATATACTGACTCTAAAGTCTGAATAAATTTCGCCAAACGATACATCGTTTCAACGAGTATTTTGCTTCTAGAACCTTTGAAAACAACTGTCATTAGAATGATCAAAACGAGATCATTCAGAAGATAAAAACTCTTAAAAAATTACTTCATGTTTATATGATGCTAGATTAGGGTAGAATATTTCAGTGGTCAGATAACTAACTTTTTAAAAATTAACTATATCTACAGAGCATTTCAAAGTTCAAAACTTCATGAAAAATTAGAAAGTAATGTTTTACAAATTTCAAAAGCTCCAATGTGGCAATGGAAATTTTAACCACAGTTTGAGAATTTCTTAAAGATTTAAAAAAATTTCAAACTGAATTTTAAAATAAACTATGACCAATATGGTTTTAGTTGACCTTGAAGGGTGTGACACATAAATACTTTCTTATAAGAAGTGCGTTTTAGTGGAAAATTTACTGTCTTGAAAAAATCATAGATATAAAGCTTCTTTTGATTGAAGTTATATGTTAAAAAATAGCGCAAAATGCACAAAAAAATTCTCTTGGTGTATTAGATGACCAAGTCCAAGTTCAAACTTTATGCGAAACAAACTATCTAAACATATTGCTAAAGTGGCAGGACTGAGTCCAGTAAAAAGGTTTATTACTTGACGCCAATTGAACTGTAAACAATGTTTTATCTAATTTTGTTTCTATTATTTAAGCTAACAAAATTACCTAAGTGGGTTGAAAGGAATGTAGGTTTTTATGGAATTTTTATATGAAAAACGAGAAACAACATTGTCATATCTTTTATACCTACTCGAATTTGGATAACACTTCTTTCGTATATTTCAGATCAACTTCTCAGATTAATTGTGATAATTTTACTAATTATTGCTTGAAAACGACTTCAAAATACCAAATGACTTTATCGATGGCACAATATAAATGAATCCATATAATCTCACTTCAAAAGATAATCATGTCTCTAACTATTTATCCAGGAGATACTAGATACAAACATATATGAATGCACATGTGATGTCATCCAAGGCATACAAAATAATAATAAAAAAAGAAAATTGTCCACTTCTGCTATTCTGTCATGAGAAACTTTTCGTAACTAAACATCAAGTGGACATCTTCAAACGACCGATTCCATGGTTCTGTCCCTGGCATTTGATGAGAGATTCCTTTCAGTCCCCTCAGTGGCCAGGCCCACACACTCGACTGCATTTATCCTTGGTTATGACATGACATGCCAGCACCTCAAGGTTCAGACATAAGCAAGGACAATAGTGATTTTGAAATATATTATTTTTTTTTTCGCAAGTGAGCAGCTGTCTTGATGTATCAATACTTATACTCATCGGTATCCAAGGCTAAACGATGATGCGCAATTGGCCGCTCTTCATTTGATATTCTAGAGAATTTTTTTTCATAATATTTTTTTTTATTGACAGCTTTTGTTCTTTGGTAAAAGATACAATTTTTTCCTCATTTTCTCTGCTATGCTGCTGCTGTTGTTTTATGCATCATTCTTGGTAATGACTATAAGCTTGACCTTGATCATGGACTTTATATTTATATGATGCGGGGTCTTTTGGATCATATATGAGGGGATGAGTGATGTTGGTGTATCTTTGTGTGATTTGAAGGTCAATTAAAATTTAATCAAAAAATAAAATAGAATGCATATGCATAGACGAAGGAAGGAGATTATTTTTTTGTGGAAACAATATTGTACCGGTTTTTATGGATGATGATGCATATGATGACGAAGACAAAAGATGAATTTTACTTGAATATGAATATGAATATGATATATGAATATGATATATGAATAAGCTTGTTGAAAACCGCTTACTAATCTCGGGTGAAGTGATACTTTGATTTAAGATATGAAAGGTACCTATGTCTAGAATTGGTTACCGAAGTTGAAAAAAGAAGAAACCAAATAATTATAACAATATACAAAACTATATACCCCGGGTAGGTATGATAACATTTTCAAATTTCAGAACATTCCCTTGCAGGAAATACTGAAACTCACCTTCTTGTGAGGTAAAGCAAAGTTCTTTTGGTTGTGGTTTTGTTATTGCAATAAGTCTATACGTAAAAATGTGTAAGAGAAAGAGAATAACCCAGAATTTTTGGGAAAAACAAAAAAGTTCACAAGAAGAGCAATATTGACGACATGAACAAATCATTCAACAGGAATGAAATCTGTAAATTTTACCAGATGGTACCTTTCAAAGCAGTTGTGGCTGATGAAAATAATGGGTAGATCAGTTTTTCAAGCTTTTAATCGATAATGGTGAAAAAATGCTACTAATAGAATTAATAAGCCAAGAACATTAACAGCAAACTTGAAAAACTAAAAACAAGAATTTAAAATCTCAAGAAGTTGACAAGTTCAGAATGCAATCACCTGTAAACAACATGGGTTTGTTACTGGTCGGTCCGCTAAAACTAACCTTTGTATTTTTACCAGTTTTTGCATTAATAAGATTGAACAAGGTAAGCAAATTGATGTGTTATTTACTGACTTTGTAAAAGCCTCTGACCGAGTTCATCACGGCTTACTCATACAAAAATTGAAGAGATTAGGTTTCAGAAACAATTTCCTTAAATGGTTAAGCTCTTATTTGTGTGATAGAAAACAAATTGTTCAAATTGATGGATACTGCTCAAATTTTATAGATTTTCTTTCAGGTCTTCCGCAAGGAAGCCATTTAGGGCCTCTTTTGTTCATACTATTTATTAACGATCTACCGGATATTCTGAAATATAGCGGCTGCTTAATGTATGCGTATGATGTCAAATTTTTTTATGATGTATCATCTCCTTTAGATTGTTTTAATTTGCAGTTTGATATTGAAAACTTCTTAGTTTGGTGTAAAGAAAATTGTCTTGAGTTAAACTTCTCAAAATGCAAAATTTTTAGCGCAACACGGTCAAACTCTTCGATTACTTTTAACTACACGTTTTTTGCTGAACAATTGCAACGAGTTGAAGTTATTAAAGATCTTGGAGTGTTTTTTGACTCTAATTTTAGCTTTAAAGCTCATATTGACTTTGTTGTCTCAAAAGGTAATTCTATGTTTGGCTTTTTAAAACGCAATTCCACTGTTTTTAAGGACGTATACACTCTTAAGACTTTGTTTATGAGTTTAGTTTTACAATTCTTGGAATACTGTTCAGTAGTTTGGTTTCCATATTACGATAACAGTATATCTAGAATCGAAAGAATACAGAGAAGATTCACTCGTTTTGCACTACGGAATCTTAATTGGAATGATGGTTTACCTGATTATTTGTCGAGATGTGCTCTGATCAATTTGAAGACACTTGAATCCCGCAGGATTTGTCAATGTGTTTTATTTATTAGAGATATTCTTGACAATAGAATTAATTCAAGTGAACTACTTTCTTCTGTTTGTTTTTATGTTCCTGAAAGACGGTTAAGAAACTATAACGATTTATTTTTCATTCCCGTACACAGAACAAATTATGGGCTTAATGAGCCTATAGTACGTTCACTGAGGTTATTTAACTCAGTTTGCAGTGAAGTCGACCTTTGTATGCAAAGAAATGAATTCAAGGCTATAGTTCTTTCAAGTATCTAGAAACATATTCTTCATATCTTTTCCAATAAAATGTTAAACAAATTTATATATGTACAGTACATAACCTAAATTATATAAAAATGTAATTGAATTTAAATCTTTTGTAATCAGCAGATATTATGTATCAATTGATGGAGTAAATAAATAAATAAATAAAAAAAAAAAAAGCATGCACCAACTCAATAGTAAAAATATGATCGGAGTTTAGCATGCCTATAATGAATAAATCCTCATGACCAATATTTTATACATTTTATTTTAATATACAGGCGCAAAATTATAGTCAGCCTATATTTAAGGAATTAATGCGACACTTCTTAACTTAATTTTAACTTTAGACCTGTTCTCTAACTTTTACGAAATTATAAACTCTTTCTGAAGATAACTAATGCCACACTTAAAACAGTCCTTTAGGAATTTTTTGCTGAACACACCTTAAACAGTGACAGATCGTCCAGAAAACAAAGCAAACACACCTTTGCATCTTTCGCAAAATGTCATCAACGGGGAAAACAAAGTAATAGTTAATTTTTTTAAAAGAAGTCGAGCAATAATAAATATCGGAACAAATAGTTAACATATTCGATTAAACGATTAAATCAATCTAAATATAATTAACATCTTATCCAAACAAATGCGTGTGCCGACTGCCGGGTAAACATACAAATAAATACAAAAAATGTAGGTACAAATCAGTGCCAAGCAAATGTGTCTGTATTTTGTTCGTTTTGAATTGGAAAACAGAATCATTTCACAAATTATAATAAAGGATCAGTTCGATCAGTTTTTATTTAGATGATTTCCTTTGAAACAAAATTTCGGAATCATCAGACAAACTTTTTTCACTTGGACAATTTCTTGCCGGTTCTGCTACTTTAATGTTTCCCATCAAGAAGAGAACTGTAGACTTTTCAAATCATCTTAAATAAAATTCATCGTCGTTCAGACTTAGATTTGTATTATTTGGGCAAAAAGCTCAAAATAATCAAGCAAATCCTCCTCCGAAAACATTTTGTAAAATAATATTTATAGAATATGAAAGATTGACAGAATTCATAAGCAAGTGTGACACTAACAAAATTAAAATAGGGTTTTCATGATTTTTATTTTGATGCAAGTCTTTAAAGATAAAATGTAGTTTAACTTGTCTATAAGTGCCAAAAATTATATATCAGCCTAGTGTCAAACTAAATTTAGTTTCGAGTTAACTTGACTATAATTTTGCTCCATAATCTTTTATTTGATATTCAGTAGACTGTACTGAATATCATAAATCAGTAATGGTAGATAAGCTGATAACGACAAACACGGGAGAAGACCAAAGAAAATTAAGTCGATATACCATCAAATATAGAAAAAAATAATTTTTCATGCCACTTCATCAACAGCATATTGAAAAGCATCTTTCAATACTCTTATGTAGATATGCGATAGATTTTTTTCTTTTTGAAATAAAGATTTCAGCTACACTGCCCAAGGAATCATATTTAATTCAAATACGGTTAAATGTTTTTCTTGTTTTCAAAGTTCATGAATCACATTTGATAATTTGATTCAAAAATATAACGTGGTTACCTTACTTTAAGGTAAGTCGGCGGGAGATCGAATAATCAAAGTCAGATTAACAAGCAGCTTTAGATGGCCGGCACTGCGGCGAATGACACGAAGAACCGTGGATAAACTTGTCTGAACTCCAGCTTTATCCCTGATTTTTGCGGCAGAGAGTGCTGAGTTTGAAGCGATTCTTCTGATTTTTCGAGTTTCGCGAGATGATAAGGCTGAAGAAGTATTTATTTTTTGATATTTCCCGTAAGCCGATGAATTTTTTACATATTGGCCGACTGCATGACCACTCCGTGCGATTTTTTGCAAGCTATAGACCGTATTGAAAATCCTTCAGCATGATACACATCAATTTTGGCTTTTTCCTCTATAGTCAAACATTTTTTCTTTCCCATTTTCTAAAAAATACACTTTTTAAAGACCACAATTTGTAAAATTAACCAAAAGAAAAAAATAAAATCTTACCACTTAGCAAAAAACGTTAATTCTTTGACTGCTTCTAACCTTTTGACGCGGTTTAAATGCATTCACTTGCTCTTAAGTTCTTGCGAGCCTTCAAATTACAGTTTTCTTTTTCTCTTAAAATTATTTTTTTTTTAAATCTTGTTGATAAAGCTCTACTCTCGCGCTCCCTACTTTTTGTTTTCCTATATCTTGTATATAACGGTAAAAATATCAGTTTTTCATCTAAAAACTGCCTGTTTCTAATTTAATGACGTGCAGTGTATGTATGGTAGGTACCGTTATTTTTAACCTAAGTCAAAAAAAAGAAATAAAGTTCGAGGATATTTCTTTAAAAATAGTTTGTATTAAAAAAAAGAAAATTAGCCCAACCATTAAGGTTATTGATGTCGATACATCCACACAGACAGAATTATCGGAAATAAAAAATATACGAGCGCAACCATATGTTTATAGTTACACCATACCAAAAACTAAAATCTTCAATATATAATTATCTGAGAGCCAAATGTTGCTCTATAGTGTTAAAGACTCGTCCTTTCAATATTTTTTTATAGAATCAAAGTGAATAATTTGAAAGCCTATTCAAAAAAAGCTCAATAGGGAGCACAAGGAAGACATCTTCGTTTCAAAAATATCATTTGTACTTTGATCAAAGTCGCATCGTGCTTTGGTTTGCAATAACTATAACCGTTTGCTTTCAAACAACCCCATAATGCAGGTCTTTTCATTTTCATCTTATCATAGCAGAAATATCGATCCAAACACCTTCGGGATATTTCTATATTCATAATGCATCCTCTGAATCCATTGGGTAACATAGTATCGCTCGTCCTAATGGTTTTTCCTTTTGAAAGCAAACCCATTGTGGGAAACCTTTTTTTTTTATATATTATAAAAACTGCGTTTTCTCAAATTCCCTATAGGGTTTTAATTTCAACTTCAATAAAAGCAAGTTAAGGCATTTATTTCGTATTCTGGTTTCCTTGCTGTGAACTCTGGTGGGAATCAATATATCCTACAGCTTGTTGGCTTCCATTAGATTGAACAACCCTTCCCAGAGTGACTCTAGGTCCTTCTCCTTGGTAAATTCCAAGTTGATTTTAATTTGGCTTTTATCTTAATTAGCCACATTATCCCACTTTATTTGTTAAGTAATTGGAATTGAATAGAAGTTGATCTGCCTCTATCCTTAGGTATCTGTAGACATATAAAGATTCCATTCACTTTGAATGTAAAGGATACAAATTATATCTAACAGAGGTTCTTGTGTGCATAAAGCAATCTACGAGCTTAAAGGCGGTTCTTCTTCCACCCAACCATACGGACCAACCCAGCAACCAGTCAGTTGATGTACACATTATGTGAGTGAAATGAATCCATTGAGCTTTGTTGTGGTTTCAATTCGTAGTGGGAATTATAATTCAAAGATCTATACTTGAAAATACACATATCTATTTCTCGATTGCTGTCCAATCAAACACTGCAGTTTCAGAATCTCTTTGAAATGTCTGATAGGTGAGCTTATTAATTAAAAAGGATTGAATTCAATACTATTCATTCATATTTAACCACAAAAGATATAAATTATAAATTGCAATCCAAAAACTAACAAGGATCAAATTGAATGGTATACTATGATTGCAAGACCAAAGGTTCTATGAATAGGTACAAAGATTACTTTTTGAATGTTTCAAATAATATTTCATTTTCATAACGTAAAGTATTTGATTTTTAGCCATTGCGATATGAATCTATTTATAAATAAACCATAAAGCGATAGGATTAATTATAACTTATACAAAGTTCAATTAAAAATCGTGGATACAAAATATTATACATCTACTTTGCAATTTTTAAAATCTGCATAATATAAGAGCTATTTTTGTTATCCACTATATTTATCATTGAATTTAATACAAAGGTCGCACAATAGTTAGAAAAATTAATCCAATAGTTGGCGTTGAGCAGTAGCGCCCAAGGCAATATCGCCCAAATCGATTTCGGAACTCAAAAATAAAAAAGAAATTTGGCCCAAATAGTTTATTAAACGCCGAAAATTTTATATCGCCCAAATCGTAAAAGGCAATATCACCCAAAAAAAAATTGTATGGAAACTGTTCTTGTAAGATCTTTGTAATATTTCCTAATTTTTAGAAATTTCGTTTTCCACAAAATTGATTTATTACCGCCCAAAAAACATTCTTTCAGAAAGTAATGCTCCAATATAAAGAATATGTGCGCAGTTAAATATCGAAATAAATTATCAAAATAAAAATATTGTAATAATATCAGATAGTCAAGCTGCACTCAAAGCACTAAACTCCTACATAATCAGTTCAAAACTGGTTTGGGAAAGTGTAAAAGAACTCAACAAACTAACCAAAAACAACGAGGTAACCCTCTACTGGGTTCCGGGACACGTTGGGGTTGAGGGAAATGAGGAAGCCGACGCCATAGCAACAACTGGGGCGGGAACACCCATGTTTGGGCCTGAACCTTATTGTGGGATAGGAGAAAATGTGATTAAAAATCAAATGAAATCAGAAGAGGAGGCTAAAAGATCCAAGAACTGAAATGAACTCCCAAAACAAAGACAAGCTAAAATACTTCTTGGGAACTATAACCAAAAGCGTTATTTAGCTTGTATAAACCTGAGTAGAAACCAACTAAGAATTATAACAGGTTTCCTCAGTGGTCACTGCAAACTAAAAAGACACCGTAACATCTTAGGTATATCTAGCAGTGCAACATGCAGATTCTGTGGTGACCAAGAAGAAACGCCGGACCACATACTAAGTAAATGTGGGGCGATAATGCATCAAAGACTTAAACATCTGGGCAGTTACCAGATAGAAGAGTGGGAACCACCCTCTTTATCAATACCCCAAATACTATCATTCTTAAAAGGAATTAAATAGGAGGAAGAGAGAGGAAGAGTGCTAATCTTCCAGCTCTAACAAAGTGGGCACAATAGATCTACAGGGTGAGTCATGAGCAATGCGACAAAATGCTAGGGCGTGTAGGTTGCGTTGAGACAAGAAAAAAATCGTATGAGAGGGGGGGTCTATTCCCCTCCGTTTAGCCGGGAGGGGCAATTTTCGAAAAAACTGACTTAAAATGGGAAAAAAATTATTTAAAATCAACGGCTTCATTCACAATACTGTGCCATGCGTTTTTGAAAAGCCAATAACTTTTTCTTTCATTCTGTCTTTAAATAAATCTATTCTAAGAAATAGTTTTTGAAATATTAATTTTTAAAGTCAAAATTTTGAAAAAAAAAATTGAAAAAAAATTTCAAATTCATTTTTTTCAAAATGTTACGTAATTAAGTGCTAATTTTCATTTCAAAATTCAATGCTGTTATTAATTTTAAGTCTAAATAAGAAAACCGGATGCAAAAATTTTATGTCGTTCTCAAGAAATTAAAAAAAAACCAAAACCACCTTTTTCTAAGAAAAACATTTATTTTTATTGTAACGAAGCAATTTAAGAAGCATTAATCTTAGTTTTTTTAGTTTTTTGTATTCCTTTTATTTTTACTATGTTTTTTATTGGAAGTACTTATAAAAAATTCTCGATATGATCTCCAATTCTTTCATCTAAGATTCTTGACTCATCAGAAACTGGCCTTTCGCTTCTTCGATGCTCCAGCACTCCATGATCTCTTAGACGTCGGTGGATTCTTGGAAACGTGCTATGATGGGGACACCTCCTATCGGGATATCTTTCAGCGTACAGTCTTTCGGCTTCACGACTTCGACCATTAGCTAAACCGTAGCAGAAATGCATGTCCGTTAATTCTTCTCGGGTGTATGAGCTTGACATCGTTACGTGTTAATGAGTTAATATTCAAATTTGAAATAATTACTAAGCAAAACTGCAATGACTTTTATTTATCTTGCGTTGCAATTTTCTTTTTTTTTTATTAAAAAAATGCGGTTTTATTGTCCCTATTGTCCCCATAACAGGTAGAACCCATGGGCTGCGGGCAGGCCAAGGCAAAAATATTGACAGGTCAGTTTTCAGAAGTTATCAATGAAAATAATATTAATCCAGGGTTATTCCAATACTATTTAATTTTATTACGTTCTCATAAAACTCCAATTAAAAAAAAGTAAAAAAACTAAGATTAATGCTAAATAAATAAATAAATTGCTTCGTTACAATAAAAATAAATGTTTTTCTTAGAAAAAGGTGGTTTTGGTTTTTTTTTAATTTCTTGAGAACGACATAAAATTTTTGCATCCGGTTTTCTTATTTAGACTAAAAATTAATAACAGCATTGAATTTTGAAATTAAAATTAGCACTTAATTACGTAAAATTTTGAAAAAAATGAATTTGAAATTTTGTTTTCAATTTTTTTTTTCAAAATTTTGACTTTGAAAATTAATATTTCAAAAACTATTTCTTAAAATAGATTTATTTAAACACAGAATGAAAGAAAAAGTTATTGGCTTTTCAAAAACGTATCGCACAGCATTGTGAATGAAGCCGTTGATTTTAAATAATTGTTTTCCCATTTTAAGTCAGTTTTTTCGAAAATTGCCCCTCCCGGCTAAACGGAGGGGAATAGACCCCCCCTCCCATACGATTTTTTTCTTGTCTCAACGATACCAACACGCCCTAGCATTTTGTCGCATTGCTCATGACTCACCCTGTATAGGTCGAAGTGAAATGAACCCCTATATACATTCATTCATTCATTCAATGCTCCAATTTGTTGAAATGTTGTCGGCCACTTTGAAAAAATCCAAGTCCTTTGTTAACATCAAGGTGCGGAAAAAGGGTGCTCAATATGACGATGTTTCGCTCCACCACGAAGTATCGTATCCGTTAACGAAAGTGCCGCTGTGTCCACCGACGTTTGAAGCACCCCTTTCTGAATCTGGCATTGAAGTCATGCAGAATACTTTTGACGTCGTACTTCAGGCAAATATCGTATGTGTTCTCCTGGAGACCACAGAAAACGATGTTATTATTCGTAAAGCCCCCTCCATCATCCGCCCTTATTCTATTCAGGTTCCACGGTATCCACTATTTGTTCGGCTGCACGTCGTTTGTACAATCACCGTTCGCTCCACGCACAGATCCAAAATTTGTTGTCCTTATTTCGGTTGTTGGGTTCTTAAACACTTAGATATCCATATCCGAAGCATGTGTGTTTTTTCAGACCATGAGTTTTTCACAGAAAAACGTGTTTCCATCAGAGCTAACTCGAGGTCAATCTGAACCCAAAAATAATCTCGCTCTGAATAACTGGGCTTAGGTCTGACTGGGGAATTATTCCGCTGCCGTCTTGATGAGAGGAAAAGTAGTGGAAAATACTCTTCCCCCTCACTCGTGTGATGACCCAACGGCGTTTCAAAGCGGTTTGGATACCCCAATCACCAGTTGAGGTTCTAGACAACCGATATTCACCACGGGGTGGTGAAATCAGGAGTTGGTATACAGAGGTGGGTTTTAAGAAAACATCAGCGACGTTATCCTGTTCAAAATGCCTTTAGATCGGCTGATATGGCTGGGGCACGTGGAGCGTATGGACATCACCGCACCAGCCCAACGAGTCTTCGAATCCAATCCTAATGGTATGTACAGATGGAGGCGGGAAGCTAGGGACCGAGTTGACTGAAAGAGCATGTTGGAGCCATGTGCTTATATTCATTAGAATCCACTCCTGCGTACACAAATTAATTTCATTCACAAAAACCAACACAAATTAAACAGAAAACACAATTTTCTCGACTTTGCTTTATTAAGAAAAATATTTTCTACAACTTGTCTCACAAATATTTTTGACAAATCTTTCCCATAAAAAGTTTATGGCAAAAAAAATGTCAAAACTTTGGAGATGAAAATCATTTTTAACGATCGCCTCCTGTTAATCTAAACAAAATAAAATTTAACACAATTTTGATAAAACTTTAACATATCTGTATATTCAAATTTCTGTACAACAAAAAATAATTAAAATATATCCTGACAAAATTCATATTATGCAATCTATAAGTGTAATTTCCATTGAAGCACGTATAGTACATATCACCATGAACAAAGAATCCTCATGTTGGTGGCTGTGAAATTGCGCCAAGCGAAATTTGAAATTTGGCCTAATTACACTTTCCGAAGTGAAATAACGCGGAATTTCAACGTCAGAATTTAAAGAAGAAGTCTAATCGCTTGACGTTTTTCTGTTTTCATGTTAATATATAAAAAAAAACTAGATTCAATTTATTTTAGGGTTTTCACTATGAAAATTGATAATAATTTTTACCTCGTTAAAAATAAGACAGACGCTGTTAATATAAAAGGCACGACTGGGTCGCACAAACTTGATCTCGGGGCAAGTTACTTTCGAGTTTACGACCGGAAAATTCATTTGACCAGCTTTTTTTCATAAAGAATAGATTTTTACTATGTATTTTATATTTTGAAATATTTGCTTTTAAAAAATAATCTTTTATAAAAAATGTATGGAATAAAAAAAGTTTTATATGAATGATTTGCATAGTTTTCGGTAAAAATATAATTACTTGAAGTTTTATTTTTATCGAGAAAATTAGATTTATCGGTTTTGGCAAAAAAAAAACTTTTTTTAAAAATTAATTTTTTTCAAACATTTTTTTGCAATTTTATTTCAGTTTAGCAGTATTTTTTGAATATTAAATTTCGTTACAATCGGTGAAGCCGTTCAAAAGATAGCCGGAGTAATAAAAAACGGTTCTATGGCAGGTACTAAGCTTATTCTGAAAAAAAAAAATCTGTTGAAAGACATAACCAACAAATAACTCATGTAAAATTTTACCGAAATTGGTCGTATTTTTTTCGAGAAAATTGGAATTATCCGTTTTGACCAAAAAAAAAAAACTTTTTCAAAAATTACTTTTTTCAAATTTTTTTTTGGAGTTTCATTTCAGTTTAGCAGTTGTTTTTGAAAATTAAATTTCGTTAAAATCGGTTAAGCCGTTCAAAAGATAGTCGGAGTAATAAAAAACGTTTCTTTGGCAGGTACCGTTAATAAGCTGATACTGAAAAAAAAATTTTTGGATGGTGGACATCACCATTGGCAAAAAAATCACTCATATAAAATTTTATCAAAATTGATCGTATTTTTCGTGAAAAATAGAATTATCGGTTACGCTTATATGGTAGGTACCATTATTTTTATACCTAGGTCAAAAATAAAAAAAATTTCCGGGGATATTTCACTAAGAATAGTTTATGCCAAGTTTGAAGACAATCGATTTAACCGTTTAGGCTCCAGGTGTCGATACATCCAAACAGACAGACAGACAGAAATTTTTTTTTCCTTGTTTTCTTATCATCGTAATGTCATGTTTGATTGTTATCTCAAAACCTTTTTTTTTTCATACGAATGCATAACTTGCCTTATGGTACCTATAATCGCAAGTAAAAATATTAATGTTTTTTTTTGCTTTAAGATAGACATCTTAATAAAAAGTTCCTAACCCTATCAAAATTTTAGAGAGATTTATGACAATTTGTTATGCTTACCACGGCCATCCTGCAAGAACTTTAAAATCAAGATAGCTTATTTAAAACCATAATCCAAAGGTTTTCACATATCGCCGCAAATAGTCTGACTTATTCTTGGAAGTCCAACACAGCGAAGATTATTGTTGCGCAAATCTTTCAATGTTCAATCGAATTTTTCGAATGATTTTTTGCGCGCCATCGTGCACCTCCATTTAATTAATTAACAAATTTTTAAGACTAATTCCTTTGAAATGTTGTAAACAGAATTTTCGTTGATTTGAAGGTTTAACAGAAGCTTGAATGCTGAGTGTACTGTCAAGTTTTATGCATCCGCACAAATATGCAGATAAGCCTGTATAAACTCATCACAAAACTATGTAAATGCATGCTTGGAAATTAGCTACAATCGTCTCGAAGAATTATTTTGCGACTTTCAATATTGTTCTTCCGGAAAATCGATATATCTCTGTCTTACGGGTCAAAATCTAGGTTGGATATAGCCCTCGATTCTCTTATTATTGTAATTAGAAAATTAAACACGAACCTGTCATACATTTAAGTTTACTTGATACTAGGATTCAACGGTGTCCTGGTTTATATACTCATCATTAAAAAAAAAAAAAAAACACAAAAACAAAGATTAAAACTAAAACTATCGTCCCTTCAGCCTTTTATGAAACCAAAAACAGATGCCGTTAATGGGTTGAGCTCACAACCACCTTCATAAAATACTGGATACCATCTATCTACAATCATGCCTCACCATTGTCCAATAATGACTTTGCGCTTATCCATTAACCACAGCAGCTTTATTGAAATTGAAACATTTGTTTACTATTACAAAACAAAAGGGTTGATGTGACCTAGAAAGCCGCCATGAAAGTTACACAATCCGAATTGTAGTTTAACGAAACTATAGTTTCAAACTCCTACGCCATTCCTCTGGGTATTTTCTACCACATTCTTTTACCTTTTATGCGATAGGGTGTCTTATTTTCAGATATTCTGTACACAAAATCTTTATTGTAGGAATTTTTTAAAAATAATGTGAGTTTTTTAGAATTACTTATTCTTTGCTTATTGTGTCCTGACCGATAAATATGAAACACCCTGTACATAATCAAAATAAGTGGGACAGCTTAACCACTAGTGGAAACTCTACCTAGTCCTTACGATTTGTTAATTATGTTTTATGTCTAGAAACTTTGTATGGCAGAAATTCATCGGAAAGTCTCCAGCACACCAACACTGAAACCCCAAACCGAACTCCCGAAACTGACTGACATCTCCCGACAAGGAGGTGGAGAATTAAGAGAAAGGCACTCTTGCAGGAAGGATTGAACTCTGAACAAGGAAGTTCCTAGTGAATTATGCAAAATTAACTGAAATGCAATGCGGTTCCGCTGTTGGGCCATGAACCATGTGCTATAGGCTAAACTCTTGTGTGTGCGTCCTTATGCATGCTAAAATGTTATTATGCAGCCATTGTCCTCCTGCAGGAATCCACTGGGATGAATAATGTGTCTTTAGGTTTATATATTATAATAATGTTACCCAAGGACTTCTGCTTTCTGCTGCTGCTGCACCATCAAGTCAGATCTCGTTGTCGGTCGGTTTGTCTTTCTTTTTAAGCTTTGTGTGTGTCTTTGGCAAACAAGAGAGAAAATTGCCAATTTGGGCAATTTCATGAAACAAGTTCCTTATTTTTCTTTTGTTCGAATAAAATATCTGTGTCAGTCTCACACACACACACACATAGCCATAAAAATAGAAAACCAAGCAAATTCAATTTTCATAGGAATATAAGTTTTAAATGAGATTTTGTCTGTCCCCTTTTTTGAAATTCTGTCACAAATGGTTAGTCTTTTTTTTATTATTTTCTTTTGGAATGATAGTGAAGGTTGTCATAATCTTGAATATAAGAATAGGAGAGACCGATATGATTTAATTGTCTAAAAATGGATTTCCTTTACACAAAGATAATATTTGTATGGTTTCTTTAAAAACGTTCAAGGTTTTTACACCTAATTTGGTTAAAGTTAAACTTAAATATGCAAACACGACGATGGCACATAGTGTAATGGCTCTCTCTTTACTTGAACAGTAAACGGTTTAAGGGACGACTCTTCTTTCGCACTCGTATAGTGTTTCTCTCATTGTTCTCAAGAGGTGTGCTTCTGCTATGGTAAAACCACTGCGTAAGCTTTTCCATATGTCCTATTTTAATGGTCTCTTTCCGATAGGATGGAAATCAACATTTATTCAGCCCGTCACGAGGCCCGTCATTAAAAAGGCGAAACTTCTTCTCCCTTTAATATCAGCTTAAGAAATATCTTAAAGAATTTAAGCTTCTTAATGACCGAAAATACACCTCTCGTTGGAATAGGTCCATTGGTGATTTGATGGCTTATCTTACCGAAAAGTGGAATAAAACTATATACATATTTCAAAAGCATTTGATAGAAATTGGTATCAAGCTCTTTTACCGAAAATGCATATTTACGGTAATGATGAATTTCTCCTTCTTTCGATTAAAAATTTCCTTCCAATACAAGTTGCGTGCTGGTGTTTTGTCTCCAACTCTCTTCCTTATTTTTATCAATGATCTTCTGTCTGAAACTTCTATAGTGCAATAATTTGTTTTTCTCGTGACAGCCCTTAGATTTTCATATTCGTTTCCAGATTCACAACCCTGTTCTTCGGATGTTCAACTGGAGCAGCTCCGTATGAGCTCTTTAACTTCCGATCTTAACAGCATAGTCCATTGGGGAACCCCCATGATCTGGATGGTATTTTGTTATTTACAAAGCATACAAAGCTTAAATACAATTCTCATGTGTGAGCAGGTGCTCAAGTGCCTTTCAAAGATGTCCTACTGTAGAAAAAAAAAGATGTCCTACTGTAAAAAAAAAATTGAAAACAAATGTCCGATAATAAAGACATCATCGTGTCGGTAAAAAATTGAAAGACATGAAATTTTATCAAAATTGATAGTAACGGGTGATTTTTTAGCTGGTTTGGTTTTGGCAACACTGGTTTTGACAGCTGACGTGTGTTTAGTACCTTGTGTCACTGTCAAACAGCTTCAGTTTGGTTTGCAATTTAACCATGGATCGTCTTACAAATGAACAACGCTTGCAAATTATTGAATTTTACTATCAAAATTCGTGCTCGGTTCGAAATGTTCGAAATGCTTTTTTATCGAAAAATTGTGTTCAGCGATGAGGCTCATTTTTGGTTGAATGGGTACGTAAATAAGCAAAATTGCCGCATTTGGAGTGAAGATCAGCCAGAAGCATTGCAACAGCTACCAATGCATCCCGAAAAAGCCACTGTTTGGTGCGGTTTATGGGCCGGTGGCATTATTGGGCCATATTTCTTAAAAGATGATGCGAATCGCAGCGTTACTGTCAATGGTGAACGCTACCGAGCGATGATAACAAACTTTTTTTTGCCCGAAATGGAAGTTCTTGACTTGCATGATATGTGGTTTCAACAAGACGGTGCCACATGCCACACAGCACGCGAAACAATGGCGCAATTGCGAGGCGAGTTTGGTGAACAGTTAATTTCACGTTTCGGGCCGGTCAATTGGCCGCCTAGATCGTTGCGATTTCACACCATTAGACTATTTTTTGTGGGGGTATGTCAAGGCTAATGTCTATAGGGACAAGCCCACTTCGATTGACGCACTGGAAGCCAACATCCATGCATTCATTCGTGAGATACCGGCCGATATGTGTGAAAGAGTATGCCAAAATTGGACTCAGCGGATGGGCTACCTGAGACGCAGCCGCGGTCAACAGTTGCATGAAATTATCTTTAAACATTAAATTGCAAGGTTCAAACTATCGATTCAAATAAATATTTCATTCATTTTTTCAATTTTTTTGTGTTTTTTTTTTTTTTTTAAATTTTTTACCTCTTAAAAAATCACCCGTTATTTTTCGAGAAAATTAGATATTGCTTTTTCAAAAATTACTTTTTTTTTTTTGCAGTATTATTCAAGCTTAGAAGTAGTTTAAGAATATAAAATTTGTTTAGAATCGGTGCAGCCATTCAAAAGAAAGTCGGAATAATAAAAAAACGGTTC
The DNA here is from genome assembly GCA_951217065.1 of Baccha elongata. Lineage (NCBI taxonomy): Eukaryota > Metazoa > Arthropoda > Insecta > Diptera > Syrphidae > Baccha > Baccha elongata. Next base: position 93,051,149 of record OX578272.1, read on the forward strand.
TATGGTAGGGCCGACAGTTACCGTTAATAAGCTGATTCTGAAAAAAAAATTTCAAATGAAGAACAACAATGCGATCATGGCCACTTATGCAGATGATACTGCGATATTAGTGTCAGTTAAATGCGTTGTAAAGGCAACAGAAAAACTGCAATATGCAGTCGACAAGATAAGAGAATGGACGCAACAGTGGCGTATCAGACTCAATGAAACAAAATCAACGCATATAAACTTTACTAATAAAAAGATTAATAATGTTCCACTTTTTATTAATAGTAAAGTAGTACCTTACTCCAATACGGCCAAATACCTTGGGATGACTTTGGATGCAAAGCTTAAATGGAAAGAGCACATCAAGAAAAAAAAGGGAAGAACTTAACTTAAAATAAAGAAAAATGTACTGGTTACTGGGAAAAACCTCTGCCCTATCAATTGAAAACAAATTAATGTTGTATAAGCAGGTATTAAAACCTGTTTGGACGTATGGCATCCAACTTTGGGGTTGTACAAAGAAAACAAATGCGGAAACCATCCAAACATTCCAAAACAAAGTCCTTCGTGGAATAGTAAACGCCCCTTGGTATATAAGAAACAGCGATTTACATCGTGACCTTCAAGTAGAAATGGTTACAGAAGTAATTAGAAAACACGCTGTATCACACAATCAGCGACTGCTTAGTCACACTAACTCCGAAATGGAGACAGTCTTAAATGTACGTACCAATGTTCGGAGACTGAGAAGAACCAAGCCTCATGAGCTGATGGTCTAAAAGCGATGGGAAAGTATTAAATCATCAAACTTCCCAAAATGTGAACTAAAAATTGAGAAACTAAAATCATTTGTCGATCTTTTATAGATTGGTGATGATTCTAGGTGGTTTTAGTGCGGTAGAAGTCCCACACTACTTGATACCGAATATTATCAAGTGTGTTTTAAAGATTTCCACCTACCGAAAGAAAAAAAAAAAAAAATGAAGAACATCACCGTTGGCAACAAATCACTCAAATAAAATTTTATCGAAATTGGTAGTATTTTTTTTTTTTTTTTGAGAAAATGTCAAAAATAAAAATAACGTCCGGGGATATTTCTTTACGAATAGGTTGTACCAAGTTTGAAAAAAATCGGCCCAGCCGTTAAGGCTGTAGGTGTCGATACATCCAGACAGACAGACAGAATTGTCGGACCCATTTTTTTCGTCTTCTCTATCATCGTAATGTCATGTTTGATTGTTATATCCAAACATTTTTTTTATGAATGCAACTTGCCTTATACTTAGAACCTATAATCGCAAGTAAAAATATTTTCAGCACAGACTGCGACTCTACTGGCATGTTACATCGTGCGTAATAGGCGCAAGGTGTCAACAGTGGATCAATTTTAACTTCTTGTGCCGTTGAACATAACATTCATAAGAGTAGATAGTCATAAATTATTTTTTTCAAAGCTTTTTAAATATTTTATATTTAATTTGATTTTCAAAATTCAAAGCTGTATTAATGTTCAGATAGTGAAAAGGTAAGTTGAAATTAACATTTCCCAATGTGATCCATTGTTTGCAATGGGTGTATATACAGTGAATCAGTGCATGGTACAGTTGATCAGTGATATAAGATCTTTTTTTTTTCTTTTTGGAAAAACGTTGTTATTTTTTTGTTAATAACGGAATTCCACAGACTTATTTAGTTTGATGTAAGACAAAATTCATTATAAAATAAGAAGAGACATCGTGAAAGCAATTGATTCACTGTAGGGTACACAGTTGACACTTTTACCCTACGGGTTTTAATGGTTCTTACGATCACGGTTTTGATGGTTTTTATACCCTTGACCTCTTCTGCATTGATACCGGGTCGAACGTATGGATGCGCATGAGGAAGTGGGTTCAAATATGTCGTAATATTCTGCTGTAATACATTTCCTGTTTTCAATCATAAGAATTGAATGCATACATTACAAATTGGAGAGTTGTTGAGTTCTATAGTAATTAAAGCCGTCTGTTACATAACTAAATGCAACGTATAAAATAAATCACATTTTATGAAAAGCATTCTAGTCTAGCAAATATGCATTTATGTATGTATATTTGTAAACGGAAAAATTTTAAATATGATTTTTTTTTAATATTCAAATGATTCATATGTTGAAATTACACTTTAAACTATTTTCCAACTGACAATGTTTGTTGAATCGATTAAAATAAATTGGCGACACTTTGATTGTCCACTATAAAAATATTTTTTACATTAAAAAATAAAACCCCAATGCAATAACATTTTTACATTTATTTTTCCTTTCATATATTCAAATTTGTATATCTACTGGACTTTAGTGCATTACGTTACCATTTCAATATCCACTCACAGTTTTATGACCTATAATCCAGGTTTATACGTTATTTATGTTTGGGCTCGCAAAATGCAATTTCAATATCCCTTTTTAACATTTAACCATAAAAAACAAGCTCTTACATGATAAAACACAACAAAAAAAAAATACATGTAACATGGTGGTTCATATATGTACTTCGATGCTTCATTCATGTTTCGCAATCAGTTTAGTTCCACAACCACTCATGTCTGCAATGCATAAAAATGAACATAAATCTTTTTATGAATATTACATTATATATTATATGTTTGTATACATCTTCATTTAATGGTCATTCCAAATGTCCTCATAATATTATAATCCCCCATGCCCAAACAATTTAATTCCCATAAATCCAAATCAATGTTCAATAAACAAACATCGCCTGGTTTTATATTGCCCCACAAACAAAAATAACCATCATTCACCCATTCCTAAATGATACACCCCCGTACCCATAAAAATCACCCAAAAACCTATTTCATGATACCATTAATTGTCTCTGCAAATGACATTGCGATCTCAATCTTTGCAGTGATATGAGAAGCCTTTTTTTCCAATAATGGGACGTTAGCCATTTCAATTGATGCCGACAACGACAGAGCGTGGGCACATAAACCCTCTTTCACCTTTTCAATTCAACATTTGGATAGGCCCCGTAGATATACAGAGAGAGCGATGGTGACCTCGTTCGAATCGAATCGTCCTTGCAGCAATGTCCAATTTGGATTTCGTCCACCATCACCCATCATCCTCTTTATCTGACCCTCAGACACCGCACCGCTTTCACTGCGACAAAAAAAAATGAATGGACCTACAAGCAAGAAATCATCGATCCTTTGGAACTGAATAGAGAGTGGGTGATAGAATATACGAGTTTATTATAGATTTCCACTTTCTTCTGCAAAAGGACATTTTTCCCAAACTCATTGAACGACAAATCTATTATGTCCTGTATGAAAATAATAAATAGATTTTTTTTTGGATGAATGGGTTTGTGGTGCATATAAATGCAAACGAAACATAAAAATGAAGTCCCGGTCCAATAATTTACAAGATATATGGAATAACGTATTTTCCAGCATCATTATATTCGTGAGCCTTGAAATGGTTTGAAAGAGAACTTATGGTTGCAACTCATTTAGTTTATTGTTTAGGATTGTCATGGGTTAGAATATCGATGCAGTGATTCAAGTTTGTCGTAAGAGGTTAATATTGACCTTATTGATCCTAGTGACACAATATTAACAATTATAAGTTTTCTCAACATACTGCATTAAAATCATTGTATATGACGACTGAAATTCATTGTGGTAGTAAATGTAGATCATATGACGAAAACAGGTGAAAACGTTTTGCGAAACTCGGAAAATGTTCAGCGTGTAATACCAGAGACCAAACCCCGACAACCAATACAAATGGAAATGTTATTGAGCCCAGCAGAAATTATCAGATCAGTGATATAAGGTTTCACTATGGAATCAGTGTCATAAGACTAATCGAAATCTGAGAGTAGCGAACTACGAACTGGAAAAGATGATGAAAAAAATCGGAAACAATATCTTGTGCTTCCGAAAAACAAAGATTCGAAACTCTAAAGACACCCCTTTACAAAGAGTTCTGCTATGGAGTAGCACAAGAAACAAAATCATTTTTGCGGAAAAGCTACTTGGAAACGCCTTGGCTGTTTCGAAGTTTAATGGCCGAAGTCAACCTAAACATATTTCATTTTATTTGCGACCACAGAGGATGACTTTTTCTAGAAAAGAGTCAACAGAGGTGCTGTATTCAAATAGTATTACTGAATGAAAATCTTGAAACGCTACTACGACTTATTTGTTCGGGTCTTCAAGAAGAAGAAAAAACCTCGAAAAAGCGGCCGTTCTCTATGGTTGATATAAGTATCTAGTCCTCCAAGTTGTGAAGATTCAGCGTAAGGGTAACTTCCGACACAACTGCTAGTTTAGCAATGAACAACTGGACGGTTTTAAAGTTAAAGACCCAGCTTTCGATTACTGACCAACGGGCTTCGAATGAATTAATGAATTAATAGTAAGGTTAGATACACTGCGACTTTAAAGTCTATTGTGCCCCCATCTAGAGCCGGATGAGAATTCTCATACTACAGCTCTTCTTCAAGTCCTATGGCCTTGATGAATTTTAGTAATTGGAGTACCTTCAGAGAGGGTAGTTAGCTCTCTTCTATCTGGTAACGCCCCAGATGTGTGAATCTTCTTTGTAATAGTGCTCCACATTTTCCAATTAGATGGTCTGGAGTTTCCTCATGTTCATTGCAGAATCTGCATATCGGATCGTCTGTTATGCCGATGATACTAAGGTGTCTTCTGAGTTTGCAGTGGCCTGTGAGGAAGCCCGTGATAATTCTTAGGTTATTTCTACTTAAGCCAATGCAGTCTTTGAATCTTGTTTGGTTGTAGTTCCCAAGTAGCATTTTGGCCTGCCTTAGCTTAGGAAGTCCGTTCCAGATAATGTTTCTTTTGGACTCCTCTTCTGTTTTGATTTTGTTTTTAATCACATTTTCACCAACACCGCAGTAGGGTTCTGGCTCCATGAGTGCCGTTTTCGACTATGCACATCCAATAACAGACAGAAACTGATTGACTTTAGTTTGTGGTGAGCAAAAACATCGTAGTAGCATTTTTTTCCAGAATACATAGGGACACATGGATGGCGTTCATCGAAACAATCATCAGTCAACCATATTGACCAATATGAGAGGAACTCAAACAACTAAAGCTGACCACTTTCTTGTAACAGCCAATGTATGAATTCGGATTGCTAAGCCTCCGCGTATATGTAAAAATGTCGCTAGGAAAATAACATTGACAATTTGGTACGTGGATCACCCTCTTTCTAGCATCTAACTTCGAGCCGCCAGCATCAAATGTCAAAAGACAAATATTAAGAAATATTAAAAAACGCGATGTTGTAAAGGGAAACGAAACTCCAGATTTAAGACAATTTTACACCAGAAATTAAATCTGTAATCCATTAGAAAGGAAAATTCTACAATCGACCAAATATCGGTATTATGAAACACACTGGAAAATACTCACGAATATACCATTTCATTGATTTCAAGGTTATGTTTTTAAAATTGAAACAATTTCGCTGAGACATTTTATGTCAGTAAAGAATTTTGGCAAGAGGATCCAAGCTCATGCGGCATTTTTAACATCGTTAAATTCTTTTTCCTTAAAATTCTTTTCCTTCTACTTTTTTTTGACGATATTGATGTTCTCAAATGTGTTCACAACATTCCCGTTCCACTGATCACCTAAAGATCTGCATTTGTGGGGTTCGAAGGGTTAGACCTCAGAAAACATTTGGAAGCCTCCATGTTTTGGATTGCTCTATATGTCTGAGGCAAACTGAATTCTGGTATAGATTAGAGAATCAAGTTTATGGGTGCTTCTGCATAAATTTTAGATAGGCGAGGAGTTTTCTGTGAAAAAAATCCAAGCCGAGAAAGAAAAAACGCCCGATAATATATGCAAGTGAAAAGAAACTTCAACTTCAGGCTTCCTAGTCGAGACCCAAGTTCTTCTAAGATACTAGCCCCATGTTTGTATGTTTATTTCTCCTGAAGTCGATGTGCAAACATACATAAATTAGCTTTTCAACCGCTTTAAAAAAGAGTTAATTAAATTTATATGAAGCATAATCTTACAAGTAAACTGAAGCTGCATAAGCAGATTAAAATTTGTTTTTGTCCACAATCACTTTATACAAAACAAGAAATGGGTAGGAACACTATAGGTACTTCTTTCAATCTTCCACCTGTGCAGTCCTCAGGCACACAGTTATATTTTTTGAACAAGAAAACTTTTCATCATATATAAAGTCGCACACAGATGCAACTTTCAATTAGGAAAAAACAAGATGAAACACAAATATTGTGTAAGGTCTGTTGGAACAGAAAAAAGAAAAATTTATCAACAACCCTCTAAACCAGGAAATGAAAACGTTCGTTGTATGTTGCCTGGATGAAGCAGATTATCCTGCAGGCTCCGTTTTCAAGTGTGTGAAAGAAAGACACACTCAGCACAGGAATGCAAACATACATATATGCATACCAGAGTGTACAAAATTCTAGAACAAAAACTAACATACCCTCAAAAAAAAAAAAATATATATATTTCGTTGGCATGAAACCAATTTCGGTGCAGCTGTTAGCTTTAAACATAAGCCCGAGTAAAGAAAAAGTCTTTCAATAGTGTTGGCTCGGCTGTTTTGATTGTCCAGCTGTTTTATATGCCTCGCGGAGCTAAGAATCCTGAATGTCAGCGCAATAGACTCTCTGCAGAGGAAAACTCCACATAATATAGCTTAAAGCCCTTAATTCTGTTGACAGTTATGTGTGCAATTCTTTTTGTGTCTTGTCCTTTTTTGGGGAAATAAACAAGGCACGACTTTTTCAACCCTAAGGCTGTTATATTGATTAAACTATGTATTTTTCAAATGAACGAATTATTGGTTTCTATTTTTTGGGTCGAAAAAGAGTTGAATTTCACAATGATGCTCGCCATGAATACATACAAATTTGAATTTTTAAGGTATTCTGGTTATTAGATTGTCGTAGTGAACCTTTTTTTTTTTAAACATATGTGTCCGATTTTCAATTTTATCATTTTTCTATGTTACATGATTTATTTTGTAATAAAAATAGTATTTCAAAAATTATTTTGAAAACTAGCAGTTTACGATTTTTCTGAAATATCCACCGATTCGTCATACAATTGCTTCAGATGCTGGAGCATTAGTTTCGGAATCAATAAAGTGTTTCGAAAATCATTTTTTAAAATGCACCAAATAAACAAAAAGATATTATGAAAACTTGAGAAGAATCAAAAACTTGTTAAGAATCAAAAAGTTATGTGTCAACCGATTCGCCATGCAATTGCTTCAGATGCTGTAGCATTAGTTTCGAAATGAAAAAAACATTTCAAATTAGGAATTGGTTTCTTTTATAATAAAAATCACCTAAAATAAAATTAAGCAAGTGAAGACTGAAGATAAGTGCGGTCACCTTCTAAATTGTCTATTCACATCAAGTATTCACGGAGAAGAAAACAAAAATTCTAGGACCCCAGCAAGAAGCGTTCCAGTCAACAAAGGGGTGTCATAATTTGACGAATACCTTGCGAACACATCCGTCAAACTATTCAAAACAGTTATTTGCATTTGTACCTATTGCTTCCTTTAATATATTTAAAAAAAAAATTGAGGTCAATAACAAGTAAAACGCGGCAAAAAATTAAAAAAAAGCACAAAAAGCAATAATTTCGTCGGTTAGTTATAAATGCATTTGATTTTAACTTTGCCAAGCTTTGGCAGGACTTGCATTATTTAGAAACTTAATAACATTTATAATTATAATAAGTTATCAAGGTGTTCAAAGTTTTTAGAAAATAAGTTAGGTACCTGTTTAAAGAAAATTGGTTGCATATGTTCAAAAACAAATTGTATTACATTATTGAGTAAACCGTATCAGAATATGAGTTTCTTGTTGAAGAAGTACATAAGGCCGCCACGCCAGGCTGTTCGAGTGCTTAAAATTGGTAAAAACTAAGATATATTGTATTTAAAGTCTCTGATAATTACGTTGATAATACGCAATCAATTTCAAAAAAGTACTCATACGCCACAGTGAACTTAGAGGTTGTTTTTAAATGGTTGTGTTAAAAAGGCAAGAACCGACGACACAGCTGGAAAGTGTTTAACCAAAAACAATAATTAATTGAAGCGAGAGGTCCATATAGGTGTTACATCTTTTGATTTCTTCTTTCAAAATAAGAATAGTAATCTTTCTTTGTCTTTTTCTTAAAAAAATTGAAACGTTTCCAATAGTATTTATTTAACACCATTATGGCGTTAGTTCGTATGGGGTTCGTTCACGGCATCGTATTTATAGATTATTTTGCAATATAGAAAAATTCTTAAAACAAGAAGACCCATTTTATTTAATTAAATCAAAATCATGCAATGCATTATTGAGTACTTTTTCAAACAGAGGTTCTTTTAACGCAACACCTTTGTGCCATGACCCTGACGACTGGATATCAACTCTTACATGGGTCACTATATTAATATTACAAAACAAAAAAAAAAGAACTGATGATAAGCTAAGAACGTTAAGGCAATGAGAGCTTTAATCATGTAATCCCACGGCGGCGTTCTGCGCGCAATGGTGCATCGATGGTTTTCATTACATTATCTACAATTTGAACATTTTGAATCTACAAACTGAAATTGAAACTGAAACTGAAACGCATTGGGTTGGGGATTGCACATCAGGAACTTTCGAACGTATAACATCGATTCTCGGAGAAACGCATGTTAATCAATTGAAAAACATTCCAGAAGACGCAATTGTTTTTCAAGTAAAGAAACCCATTTTCTTTTTACAAAATGAACATGTGCTTCTGGTAAAAGCAACGAACTCAGAATTAAAAATCATCGAGAGCTGTTTTAAACACTTGCCTGTTCTTTCATGTCGACTGTCTAACGAATGTTGAGTATTTTAAAATGAGGAATAGGTTAACTCTCAAATTGAGATTGAAATGAGTTTGTACATTGACTTAAGTGAGTTGGATATGTGCTAGATTGTTTTGAAGATAAACCTAAAAAAACGTGACAATTTGTTAACCTAACTTCTGTGGCGAAATTCACTTCACAAAAAAGTCCTTAAATGGTGTTGAGCTAAGTTAATCATACTGTGCACACATGTATATTTTTCAACGAACGTATTGTGCATTGTACAATCCTAGAAATTGTTAAGTGTACCTTAACACCTATCGAAACCCTGATATTTTTTCTCTTAACTTTTTTTCTTTTGTAATTCTTAGCAGTTAATAGTTTTTTTTTTCACATGTGTTGCGTGTTTTTTCTTACCTATACTCATTTATATTCTTGTACAGCTAGTGTGGAAAAAATAATTTTTTTTTTGTCCTCTTTTTTCAAAGACTTAATGACAAAATCCTTCAGTCCGAAGTGTAGTAGAGTAAGAGGTACAAGAACATAAATAGGAGCAAAAGAATTGTTTTTTTGAGATAAAGAACAAAAAATAAACTCCTAAGCCTGGGAAACAAAATGAATAAAGAGAAAGGTCTGCTTCGTCTTGTTTGAGAGGGTGGAGGGCTTTTCCAGGCTGACGAATCACATGAATTACACACTTGAAGGAGCTTAATTTTAACATGTGCTTAGGATTGTGGTATTGTGTATTTATTTGGTAAAATAAAAAACGAAAGGGAAGTTTTAGGTTACCCATTTTTGAGTAGAGCATTTTTTTGTTTGTTTGTAAAGTAGTTGACAGTTCTTGGCATAGGTAATACCTGAGTAGAAACGGAAAAGGAAAGGGCTTTAAGGGATTTGTTAATTTTTAAACAGAAACATATGGAATGATTTCACTTTTAATACTTTCGTTTTTTTTTTTTTTAAGATTGTTTGAGTAAAGATTAATGATGTGGTATTATTTTTCATGTGATTTTTGAAATAATCTGATCCACAACTTGTGACAAGAAATGGTTTTAATATCATTTGATGACATCATTCAATAAATAAATTTAACATAATTTAAGTCAAAAAAAGCATTAAAATAGCTAAATTTTTCATTGAAGTTTAGATTGGTTGAAATTTTAACAAAATAGTTTGTTGAAGAAATAGAAACAGAAAAAAAAATCGAATCCTAAATTTGTTTTTCAATGACATTAATGAAAATGTAATTGATAGAGAATAAGCTTCCAAATGAAACCTTTAAGGGCAGTTTCTGCGAAGAACAAAACTTAATTTAAACCTCAACATATGTAGACACATTTTGTCCGACATTATTGTCTGTGTCCTTGTGGTCACATACACTTTAAACCCTAAATGACTTGACCGATATTTTCCAATCTCAGTAGGATCATAGAGAATAACTTTAAATTTAATACCGACATCGACTATTATTTGATGATGTGAATAGAGAAGATCTATATCGTGTCTAGTATCGTAGACTATGTCAACGCACGTGACCATTAAAGTTGCTTAAAGGTTTAACTTTGAGGCGGTCAATTAATTTGTTAACCTATGGGAACTTCTGTTAGTTCAGCAAACAACATCAGCGAAACAATCGAACATAGAATAAACATGGAAAAGTAACCAATTGAGAAATAAACCTCTTCCGAGAAGAACGCTTAACATTCATTCGGGTCTTACTGTATTTATGGATGTAAAATAAAGGGCACGACTTGGTCGTACAAACTTGCTCTTGGAGAAATTCTTTTCGTGTTCATGACTGGACAATTCATTTGACCAGTTTTTTTTTATAAAAAAAAATTAGTTTTTTTATATTTTGAAATATTTCCAATAAAATCTTTTGATAAAAGATTTATATGAAAGACGTCACCGTTCGGTAAAAAAATCAATTACATGAATTTTTTTTTTAAAATTGATAGTATTTTTTCGAGAAATTTAGAATTATCTTAATATAATTTCTTAATGGTACTCCAAATTTGTTTTGTAAGCTTTCGACCTCTTTTTGTAAATCCTATATTCAGAAAATAATAATATACTATATACAGGGTGAGTCATGAGCAATGCGACAAAATGCTAGGGCGTGTAGGTTGCATTGAGACAAGAAAAAAATCGTATGGGAGGGGGGGGTCTATTCCCCTCCGTTTAGCCGGGAGGGGCAATTTTCGAAAAAAACTGACTTAAAATGGGAAAAAAATTATTTAAAATCAACGGCTTCATTCACAATGCTGTGCGATACGTTTTTGAAAAGCCAATAACTTTTTCTTTCATTCTGTGTTTAAATAAATCTATTTTAAGAAATAGTTTTTGAAATATTAATTTTCAAAGTCAAAATTTTGAAAAAAAATTTCAAATTCATTTTTTTCAAAATTTTACGTAATTAAGTGCTAATTTTAATTTCAAAATTCAATGCTGTTATTAATTTTAAGTCTAAATAAGAAAACCGGATGCAAAAATTTTATGTCGTTCTCAAGAAATTAAAAAAAAACCAAAACCACCTTTTTCTAAGAAAAACATTTATTTTTATTGTAACGAAGCAATTTAAGAAGCATTAATCTTAGTTTTTTTAGTTCTTTTTATTCCTTTTATTTTTACTATGTTTTTTATTGGAAGTACTTATAAAAAATTCTCGATATGATCTCCATTGTTTAGAAGGCATAGATTATATCTCCTTGTAATGGCTTCACATAAGTTTATGCTTGACAAATTTTCCTGCAATTTGACTCCAGCGACTTCAATTCGTTCCTTCAGTTGTTCCAATGATACTATTTCCACTTCGTAAACATAATTCTTCATAAATCCCCATGCATAGAAATCTAGGGGAGTTAAATCTGGTGACCTAGGCGGCCATTCCGTGGGGCCCCTTCTTCCGATCCAACGGTCACTAAATGATCATCCAGCCAGTTTCTCACCTGTAAGCTGTAGTGTTCTGGAGCACCATCTTGTTGGTAGATTAAAGTATCTGCTATAACCCAATGGAACGCTGTCTACCTGCAATGCCTTTTATTTATCTTGCGTTGCAATTTTCTTTTTTTTTCATTAAAAAAAATGCGGTTTTATTGTCCCTATCGTCCCCATAACAGGTAGAACCCATGGCTGCGGGCAGGCTAAGGCAAAAATATTGACAGGTCAGTTTTCAGAAGTTATCAATGAAAATAATATTAATCCAGGGTTATTCCAATACTATTTAATTTTATTACGTTCTCATAAAACTCCAATTAAAAAAAAGTAAAAAAACTAAGATTAATGCTAAATAAATAAATAAATTGCTTAGTTACAATAAAAATAAATGTTTTTCTTAGAAAAAGGTGGTTTTGGATTTTTTTAATTTCTTGAGAACGACATAAAATTTTTGCATCCGGTTTTCTTATTTAGACTTAAAATTAAGAACAGCATTGAATTTTGAAATTAAAATCAGCACTTAATTACGTAAAATTTTGTAAAAAATTAATTTGAAATTTTTTTTTCAATTTTTTTTTTCAAAATTTTGACTTTGAAAATTAATATTTCAAAACTATTTCTTAGAATAGATTTATTTAAACACAGAATGAAAGAAAAAGTTATTGGCTTTTCAAAAACGTATCGCACAGCATTGTGAATGAAGCCGTTGATTTTAAATAATTTTTTCCCCATTTTAAGTCAGTTTTTTTCGAAAATTGCCCCTCCCGGCTAAACGGAGGGGAATAGACCCCCCCTCCCATACGATTTTTTTCTTGTCTCAACGCAACCTACACGCCCTAGCATTTTGTCGCATTGCTCATGACTCACCCTGTATATAATAAACGTTAAAGTTTGAATGATTTATTTCTAAAAAAACAGTCCGAATGCTTTAAACATACATTCGTTTTAATAACCTGGCTTGGAGTACCATTAAGAAATTATGTTAAGAAATTTTAAACCAAGTGATTCTTCTTTATTTAGAATTATTTTTTTTTTTAAACAAAAAAAAACTTTTTCAACAATTAATTTTTTCTTTAAATTTGTCTATCAGTATTCAAATTTAGCAGTAGTTTTAGAAAATTAAAGTTGGTCAAAATCGGTGCAGCCGTTTAAAGGAAAGTCGGAATAATAAATAACGGTTATATGGCAAGTACCGTCAATAAGCTGATTTATTTTATCGAAATTGATCGTATTTTTTGTTTCGAAAAAAATGGATTTATCGGTTACGCTTATATGGTAGGTACAGTTATTTTTATACCCAGGTCTAAGAATAATTTGTACCAACTTTGGAGAAAATCTTCCCAATCGATAAGGCTGCAGGTGACAGACAGACACAATACATTCAGACAGACAGACAGACAGAATTGTCGGACCTACTTTTTTCGTCTTCTCTATCATCGGTATGTCATGTTTGATTGTTATCTCAAGACTTTTTCATTTTAAGAATACATAACTTGCCTTAAAGTACCTATAATCGCAAATAAACAATCTTGAGGAATGAGATACAACGACGAACTTCATGATATTTACAGAGAAGCTCAACAAATCGAGAAGTTATGCGTTCAACGGTTAAGATGGTTAAGTTACGTTGAGGAAATATAAATATCGATGCTAGAGAGAGTATTTTACGCCAAGCCTATAGAACAAGAAATGTTGCCAGGCCCTTTATCCGGTGGAGTGATTAGGTTGAAGAAGATCTTTTAAATTTCAATTTTTTAACAACAACTGCATGAATTCTAAAAACAAAAATGTTTGTAAGCAAGTACAGCAAGTATGGAATGGGAAGCAGATTTGCCATTCACGCTGTTAATCAATATACATTAATATATTATGATATATCTATGCACCTTTTCTGTCGGAAGGCCAACATCTTTCACTTTTTCATCATCAAACACGAGATATAACATATTATTGATACATCCTTGTGTCATAATAGCAAGTTAAATTAAGCTTATATAATATAATGAAAGTCTCCACACCTATGTATGTTTAAAAGAGTAAATAATTCTTATGAAAAAAATTTCCATCGATAGTCCAGTCTTGAGATAACACTGCGTATACGTATATTATATGATCCTTTGTATCATTTAAAAATGAATGAATGGTTAAGTTGTCTTACTTCGTTAGGACGACACTGATTTATTCCTCCCACATCTTTAAGTTACCTAAATCTGACAACGACAACCTAAGTATCTAAAATAAATGTGGAATGACGCACATGTGAGAATATTTTGAAAACCAAGAAAAAGGGGTTTATTTTCCAAGAATTCATCTTGAATTTAAATTTATACATTTAGTAGAAGACCGTGTTTCAGTTTGACGTCATAGATATACAGGTTGTTTTAAGATACTATTTGAATGAATGAGTATTTATTTTTCAGTAAATAACATGAAATTGAAGAATGTATATAATATATATCTTATGTATATATCTTATATCCATATATACGATTAATTTATAATCGTTTTTTTTTTTGATTCTCGAAAGGAAATAGTGTTACTTATCGAAATCAAACTCAAAGTGTTAAAATACATCGAGGTCAAGTGATTATTTTTCCCCAAAAACCACATCATGTGCTGTAGTAAATTCGTAGATAAAACAAATTCATTCGTATAGAATATCATAAAAATTCACATGAAGTGAATAATTTAGGTTTCTATAAAAAAAATGCAAACGCATAACATATACCTACGATAAACCGCTACCGCTGGGTTGCAAGAAATTCCTCTAACTGTTGGAAGTTAAATCACTTTTTGTTGTTTTAATTCGGCTTGCACTTTAATTTCACTTTAAAAATCTTAAATTATTTGTATAAAGTATGGTTGAATCGCCTAAAAATATTCTTGGACAAGTCTTAATTTTATATTATTTGCGTGATTTATAATGAAAAACATCGAATCATTTTTATTCCCAAAACTTTATCACTCAAATTTACAGGAACTACAATAATAAATAAAGAGAACGACTGGATCGCACAAATTTGCTCTTGTGGCAAGGAACTTTTGTGTTGACGATTGGAAAATGAATTTAACAAGTAAGTATTTATATGAAAACAAACAGATTTTCAGTATTTTATATTTTGAAATATTTGTTTTTTTTTTTTTCGAAAAAATCACAAATGTAGGTATGAAATAAAACAAGATTTAAATGAATGCCGACAAAAATTCAATTAAATGAAATTTTAACAATATTAATTGTATTTCTTTCAAAAAAAAATTAAATTATCGGTTCTTGGAAACAATTTTTTTTTTCGAAAATTCCTTTTTTTTTAAATTTCCGTTGTAGTATTATTCAAGTGGTTTTAAAATATTAAATTTTGTCAAAATTGGTGAAGCCGTTCAAAAGATAGTTGGAGTAATAAAAAACGGTTCTATAACATGTACCGTTAAAAAGCTGATTCTGAAAAAAAAAAATCAGATTAAGGACATCACCTTTGACAACAAATTACTCATATAGAATTTTATCGACATTGATCGTATTTTTTTTTCGATAAAAATGAAATTATCGGTCACGTATGGAAGGTACCGTTATTTGTATGCCTAGGTCAAAAATATAAAAAAAAAGTCCGGGGATATTTCTCTAAAAATAGTTTGTACCAATTTTGAAGAAAATCGGCCCAACCGTTTAGGCTGCAGGTATCGATACATCCAGACATAATAGTTGGACCGACTTGTGTTGTCTTTTGTATCATCATGATTTTTTTACGAATGCATACTTTGCCTTATAGTAAATACCTATAATCGCAAGTAAAAATCGCTCAAAATTATATTTTGAAAATTATTTGATTTGTTTTATTTTGCATTATGAAAAATTGCAAAAATAAACAAAAATCGCCCAAAAACACATGAATAATTGCCAAAATCGTTTTTGGGCGATTTTATTTTTTTACCTTTTAGGCGATGCTTTTATGTGGTGTGATTATTTTAACGAAACAAAAAGAAATTTGGCAATTTTTCATTAATTTTTTGTTTTTTTTTAGTTTTTCGTAATGCAGTGCGACTTTTCATTTTAGGTTTTTGAACAATTTTTCACAAAGCTATTCGGGCAATCCCCAAAAAAGAAAAAAAATTTAAACATGATTTTATTTTTTTATAAACTTTTTTTTTAATGAAGGTGTGTATAACACTTTAGAAGCAATGGCATTTAAATTTTTTGTATTTGAACAATGTTTTTTTTTTTAATTTTTTAAATTTCAATAAAAATTAGACTGTTATACGCTGTAACTCATAAAGTGTTATACCTACAACAAATATTCTTTGATCAGATGGCTAGATGTTATAATAGACTTTTTGAAATTTTACGTGGTTGCATTTTTTTAATTCCAGAAATTTATACAAAATCAGAAATTTGGTTTAAATTAAAGTCTTACCAATGTAAAAAAAAAAAAAAAAAAAAAAAAAACAAAGAAAAATATAAAATTAATTTTCGAAAACAGCTTTCTGATTTTTCATTTTGAATTTTAAAAAATAGGTAGGTAGGAACTCTGACATAAAAGTGACTTATTACTTTTAGTCTTTAACCACAGAATGGTAGCATGAGAAAAATATTTCTTTAGTTTTTAGAACAACGCGTTTTCCTTAAATTGGCTACTAACACAGACCTCGCGTCATATTTTTAGATACTCTTGAGAGACAAACGAACCATATCCTTTTACCCAATCATTAAATTAAAAGGGTGTTCCGTTGCATTATTGAACCTAAATTTTGTCTCTGTCGGCTGACTTATAAACGCAAGTAAAACTATAATTGTTGTAAATCACTGTAAGAATTTAAGCAAAGATAATGTCAATCCAGTAAAATGCCTTTGACCAAACTATATTAGTCTTAAGTTTTCCAAATTGTACCTATGCTTTTATTCGTATGAATTTAAATTAAGTTTCATAAAACTAAACTTCTTACTTCAATTCTAATTATTGGGCAAAATATTTCGTGCAAAAATGAAATTCGTATATTTTTCCTAGCTTCGGTAGCTCACCCTAAAATAAAACGAAAGAAATTATTGTGTATTGCATTATTCAAAAACAGTTGTTTTTTTTTAATAAATTATTTATATTTTTAAATTGAAAGTAGTTTATTGAGCGAGTCGTAAAAGATCAATTTAATTTGGCGGCATTGCTGCGGCCATTACTCTTAATATTGTAACTCACCATATTAATTTGACATCAGTGACTGACATTTAACAGAATATCAAAGTCAACATCGACCGTCTTTATTGGAAACTCCTTACCTTTTTATCATAATGATTAAAAATAACTTTCTCGATGCAACAATAAAGTTAAATCTGTCCTAATTTTGTTATCAAAATTCATAGAATTACAAATGCCTTTTGTATAACATTCAGTTGCTGATGCAAGAAATTAACATATTTTGCTTAATTGCTAGTTCAAGACCACTTTTAGAGTAGTAATATATCAATTATTCTACAGCTGCAGCCATCCCTATCAAATATGGAAAACGCTTTTATGGGATTATTTTTTTTTACTGTTCTTTTTCTCATTGTCACGAGTTTCCAATTAAGATGCACATTGAATCTTGGTCAAGGTCAGGTTTTCCAACGGTCGGTGTTAGTGTACCTGGTGATATGAACTTTAAATCCAACACGTCCTTCTTTAACAAAAGAAAGATAGAAAAATAGATATATATATATATATATATATATATATATATATATATATATATAGGAACTCTGTACTTCATCATGGGCAAGAGTGCGAACTTAGTTAAGAATGGAAAATCATGTCAGCAAGAAAAACTTACAATATATCTAGTTACACACCTCTACCATTCTATCACCGGAACAAAATGTTGAGTTTGTGAAAAAAAAAACAAATAAAAAAAAATAAAAAAGTCCTTTTCACGAGTGAGAATGATAAAGAGGAACACTTTTAAGTTTTTACATGACATTGTCATGTCAAAAAATTGTAGGTTGTTTTTTTACTTATTTACATTATGTTTTTATTTGAATAAATAATACTCATACCTTGTAAAAAGCTTGGAAATGAAAAGCGAAGCAAAGGAATAAATTACAAGTGACATCTTTACCTGAAAAAAAGAGAATAAAAAGAGTTTATTAAGAGGTTTGCATAGTTAACAAGTGCATTTGTTAGTGCTTATGTTTGTTTGAATGTGTAATGGTAAGTTCAACACGGAGCTGAATATTCTTCCTAAATAAAAAAGGCTTAAGATAAATGTTATATTTGGATACTTAATTTAACTTTTTTAAAGGCATTTTTTTATAAGGGCTTAAAAGGACATCGAAGTTTTTAATGCGGTCCCGGTGGTGTCAAAAACCAAAAAATATTTCAGCCAGACAAGAAAGGTGAAGGAAAATAATATTACATGCTTCACTTCTGATGGGAACTAATTTCACTTTTTTCGGAAAAAAAATATTTCCCATATAAGACGAAAAATAACCCGATAACACCATCACTTTTTCAAATGCGAAAAAATTTCACACGGAAAATTATTTCACATTGAAAATAATTTCACCTCTTTTCCCACATAAGATGATAAATAATAACTTTTGACTTTAAGGGATGCAAGCCCAAATTCATAGCCTTACGGCCTTACATGTTCATTGACCAGTTGATTACAATAATGTAAAAATATGCGTACTTTGTATGGTATATTATTTTAAAACATTAACCGATAATTAATTTAAAAATTTTGTTTTTTTGTTTGTTTTGATTTTTCACTTGCCTTTCTTTTGCTGCAAGGTCCTCAGTTTCACTTTTGTATACATTCAAAGAGTAGATGGTAATAAACTTTACACACATTTTAGATGCATTTTTTTCACATTATACTGGAAATTACCTCACGTAAAAACCAATTCATAAAATTCTTACCAGAAGCGAAGTTATTTCACGTGAAGTTATTATTGTTCACGGGAAATAATAACACGTGCGAAATAATTTTATTTCTGCTCGGAACTATTTGGACTTGTTTTTTGTGAAATTATTCCATACATATCTATGGTGAGAAAAATACTTTTACTGTTTTGTGGGAAATAACTTCACATACATTCAAATTGTATGGGAATCAACTTTACAAAAATTTGCGATGAAATTATTTCTCACTTTATATGGCGGAAACTACCAGGAGTTATTTCCTGTGAACTTATTATTGTAAATACGAGAAATAAATATACACGAAAAATAACGTTTTTGTAGGAAATTTCACTTTTTATACATTTAAAGAGTAGACGGTAATCAACTTCACACATATTTTAGATGCAATTATTTTTTACTTTATGTTGGAAATTACATACCTCACCTAAAACAAGTTTAATTAATTCTTACCAGTTGTGCTGTTATTTCACGTTAAGTTTTTATTGTTCACGAGGAATAATTTTACGTGCGGAATAACTTTTCTTCTTCTGGGAATCTATTGCAGGTGAAATTATTTCCCACATGTGGTTAGTCATAGTTTCTTTTTTTTGGGGGGGGGGGGGGGGGGGAAATAGCTTCACATTTTTTTACTTTATATTGGAATTATTTCATCAGAAATCAATTAACTTCCCGTGAAGTTATTATTGGTCACGGGAAATAATTTCACATGGCAAATAACCTCAACCCCTGGTGGAAAATTATCGCACTTTTTTCAGGTGAAATTATAACTTTGTTCACTTTGATTTAATATGAAAGGGAAGATATTTCATGCTGGAGCTGAGAAATAACTGAAGATGTTCTTTATATTTCTTCTTTGGTATAATTTAACCAGCAAACAATTCAACACCGGTTGGACATTTGGACTGTTTAATTATTTCACATAAAAGGATATTCTTTGAACAGCTACAAATAATATTTTGATCCTGTTTTTTCTATATTTTATTCTGATTACACAATGTCAACTCTTTTATGTAAATATTTTTGCAATGTCATTTCTTTTAAGTACGAAATACATTATAGTCAGTGGATGAATCTTAAGTAATAATCAATTTCGTATGCCTACATATTTTTAAAATCTAAATCTATTCAAAGCTGAAAATGACGTAACAATGCCACCAGTTCATATAAGTTACTTCAAGTGGATAAACTATCACAGCCACCCACCATTCATAATCATAATTGGATTTGTTATGCAGATACCTTTAAAGACCAAACAAAAACATTGTATTCGAAAGCCGAAAATAATACGACCTCCGCTTTATTGTGCCTACACGAAGTTCAATCGAAATTGAAAGTATTATGCAATCTCAAAAAAAAAAAAAAAACATGACGGTGCACTTGCTGTATAGTTAATTAAACAACGAAATGGTCGTAGATAAACGAAACCAAAATTGCCCGACCTAAATGAATAGCAATAGCAGTGCAACATGCAGAGCAGAAGGCTTATCACAGGGATGTTATAGTAAAAGATACTTTGTATGATACTATGACATGAAAAAAATTATTTTAGTCATGGAACGGAAAAGATGAATTTTTCTATATATATGTAATTTTAAATATATGAGTAATTTCAATGACTAGGGAAATACAAAAAATTAACTTGGCGAGCTATACAGATGCGCTCATCTAGATGACAAGTTACGTGTTTAATATTTAGACTGTTTGAGAGACGTAGATTGAAGATTCAGCCCGTTGAGTATTTTACGCGAGGCCACATGGTTAATCAAAATGAAAAAAATTGAATTACGAAATTGAAAGCAACAAGCGCTGACCAAACCCAGAACCCTGTCTCAGTCTGAATCTGCAAGGTTTGCTCAAATGAATGCGTGTTCCGGACCGTGGGAGAATCCTTAAGGCCACAAGGCTGATTTATTTGCTTCGACAATCTTGCTTGTTTTGACACCGATCATAAAACCGTTTATTTGGCTCATACATGGAGAAAGTGACTTTCAGAAAAATAAATGGAATTCCTGTCCCAAGTGTTCTTTAGTTCTTCAACTTTCACATGCAGAAGAAGTTTACATTTCGTTCAGAGCAATATTCTGGCTAATTGTCTCTCAGAATCAAATCGCAGGGCAGATTCGGCACATTATGACAGATTTCGAACAACAGAACTTTAATTTAAGCCCCCGCAGGATATCGCCGGGCTCATCGTAGGCAATACTGGACACTTATTCATGGGTGGAGCAAGGAAAAACTGGGTACTCCAGACAATAGTCCAGCGGCTACACTAAGTGAGAAGGGTGAACAGATATACATAGTTGGTTTCTGTCTCATTGCTCTTCTTTAAATAAACCATGACTTCAATATTTTGCTGAACATTTTTTGTCAACATGCAAGCATCCACAAAAGAAGATCTGAAATCTCCTCGCCCTGATAAAAAAAAAAAACCTTTTATAAACTATAAGTATGATTCATGTAGGATCATATCCAAATCAAGTTCTTAAGAATTTTACCAGATTTGTTTAAAAAGTGTGAAACTATCGGCTAGATTATTTTGGAGTAACCGTCTCTCCATTTTAATAACTATTTCATCTTAGAAAATTTAGTTTCGTAAAAAAAAAAACAGTATAAAACCATTTTTTACGAATTGTGACTCGCATCGAAGCAACTGTTTTTGTTTAAGTTTCCCTCTGCTGTCAAATTCTGAAATCACAAAGTAAGTTATTTCTGTGTGGAGCCATCTTGTGTGAAACGAGCTACTAATTTCTATACTCAATGTGCCCAGGCAAAAGATTATGTTTGCGATTACGCAAAAACAATCGAAAAAATATAAAAACAAAATGATAATATAACATCGCTGGTGAGGTTATGTTATTTACTCGGAATTAATATTCTGAGAATTGACTTGACTAAAAGGGTTGAAGGTGTCTCTTTTAACTCGACAGTCGACATCAAAGCCAGCATTGGAGCATGGAATACAAAATGAGAACAAGTTCCGACGACGCCAGCCGAGCCGGACACTATTGTGCCGGACGCATGCCGGCCGCAGCCGCCATCCTCATTAAATTTGTAATGTCTCATAATTACGCGTGTATAGAGGTACAATGTGCACGTAATCACACTCACTTCAGTCGACAACGTTGTCTTTCAGTGGGTTAAGGCTGGTCATTATGTTGGCATTTCTTTTTTTGTTCGTTTAGTAAATTGCATTTCACTTTTTTTTTCGGTGTGCGCCTTCAATGTGGGCTCACCTTGAATGTTTTACTTACATATATTTATTTCCAAATGCACTCTTACCATGCGAATAGGCATTATTATATACTTCGTGAGAGAATGTCGAACGACGACGACGAATGGGCCAAATTGCTGGAAGGAATTTTGGCTATATAGCTATGAAGTTGGCTAAGGCAGTTAGAGGTAGAAAGGTACACTACACACGACAGCACATTATTGGGACACGATTCGTGTTTTGGCTGATTGCACTGCAGAACTAAAGGCGACTTGGTGACCGATAAACAAGAAAATCGATCTTGACCTGCATTTTGTGTTCCTCTTTTTACAGGCTTTTATAAAGGTAAATATAGTAGTATAGGTTAAAGCTTATAGTGTGGGTGGCTTGAGAAGATTGGAAAAGTTAGTTTGTTTCTTTAATTTCTTTCGATTGTGCTGATATAGAAAGATAAATTAATGCAGGCTGACAACTGCAATGAAATTTAAGTTTTTTGAGTTGTGTTAAATGGAGAGTAAAACGAACTAAATTAAGGTTTAAATATACCGTTTTGTAGGGTCGATAAAGTCATACAACGTAAAGGGTGCCTCAAAATTAATGTTTGTTACAAACGAAAATGCAGACTGGGAACTGACAGTTTTAGGCTTCACAAAAATCTATTTTACTCCTGATCGGTGTTTGTTGTAAAAAAAATGAATATAATAATAAAAAAAACATTTCCTAAGAAAGGAAATTCGGAAAAAAAACTCGGAAAGTAGACTTTCCTATTTTGTTTAAACGAAATGCAAGAACATTTTCCCATGGTCTTCACATGCCCCACGAAACAATTGAAGCATTTAAAAAGCAAAGGCTAAGGTGCTTCTCAGATGCTTTGCTGGTAAATACTTCCGCAACTAAATGTTTTGTACTACGGTGATTTATGACAGAATTATTCTGAAATAGATGCTTGTAATAGATTACCTACTTATTCAATCTCTTCTTATTTTCTCGACCGCATCACTACAATTTCGCCAGTGCGAAAGTTTTCATATTTGCGAAAATTGTAAAAAAATATTTTCTGTGCTTAGAGATAAAACTAGAATTTGCGAAGCCATACCGAAGCTGTTAACTCATACAGGCAGTGACACTTTTTTACTTACAATGAAAAATCGACACATTTATAGTTGCGAAATTTTTACATTTCAATTTTGTTTGGTTGTTTTTTTTTTGCAAATAAATAAATTTATTCCATGCTATTTCGAGTGCTAATTTAAAAGTTAAATTTTCTGTGCAACTAAGAAATTTTCGTCCAACTACGACCTTGTATTAGATACTGGTTTGGCAGTCAAGTAATTTGTATTAAATTTTTCGGGCAACTAAAAAGTTTGTCAAACTTTTTTTTCTTAAATGACCCCTGGTATTGCTCACTTGAAAGTGAAGTTATCATTACCTACTATCCCATAAATAGGATCAAATGTAATTAGAACGAATTACGCAAATAATTTGTGTTTTTGTCTTAAATGTTTAGTTCAACTACAAAGTTTTTCAAAATGTTTTTTTATTGACCCCTTTTAGTACTAGCTTTAAAATCAAGTTCGCCACCCTAGAAAAAGGACCAAGTGGAATTAAAAACTAAAAAAGGTAACGTCACCCAGAAAATTCATTAAATCCAATCGTAAATTAAAACTAAAAAGTTTGTCCTGTAATACAAGGTTGCCAGTCAAATAAGAAAATAGAAGAGTCATAAATTTTTCATGCAACTAAAAAGTTTGTCAAGCTTTTTTTTAATGATTCCTTGTAGTGCTTATTTCTCAGCTAAGGTAGAACTACCAACCAAGAAAAAAGTTAAATTGGAATTCAAATGAATTAATCAAATAATTGGCGTTTTTACTTATTTGTCATAAATTTCACATTACCTAACAAAAAAAAAAGTTTAAATAATAAAATTAATAAGATAAGGCAGCACCTACCCGCGGAAAAAGAATCTAATTAGAAATTTATAAGAATAACGAAAATAATATTTGATTTTTTTCGTAAATACGTCATGCAACTAAAAAATTTCACCTTCAATAATTTTGTTGTGCAACTAAAAATTTTTTCTATAATGTTCTTTTAAAATATGTGATGCCTACTTAACAGTCAGTTTGGCACTTCTGCTTAGAAAAAGGATCAAATGTAATGGAGGGCTGAAAATGATAGGTAACAATAGTAATTGTCCCATTTTAGTTTTACGACAAAAATTGAAAATAATAACCTTTATCCTTTCAAATGTTTGATTTCTTTTAATCATCTATCTTGATTTTAAAGATAACACTTCTAGAAGTTATAAACATTGTTATATCTATAGCACGATATAATTAAGGAGAATTTTCCCTCTTTGTCTGATCTCTTAACTTTGCATATAATTTAATCTTTTTTAAATTATATATAATGGTGTCGATTTTGTACTGGACATCCCAACAAATTAATAATTATACACAGTGTTGCCGCGCGCCGGGACTCAATTGAGTCAAAAGGGACTAATTTTTTTAAGAATTGACTGATTTTTTGAATAAAAATAAACGCTTTATATGTATAATGTGTTCGCCTGAATATATTTATTAACAAATTTAAACATTTTCCCTTTATTTTGCACAACAAATTTTTATTTTTAAAAGATTCACAGTGTTAACCACAGAAGAGTGAGTAAATGGAACATCGTCATAAGAGTTTACTTCCATTTTTCCTAAAACTGCATTTCGTCAGAAATTTTTTGGCATCACATATCCATAGCGTAAATACGTATTCAATTCATAGCTAGGATAGCAAAAATTTCAGTGCGGTAACACTGTAACACATGAAATAAGCTAAAGCTTGGGGTTACTCTCTTACTCTCTCTGTCGCTCTTTTTATTATATTTATACACATAAATAAAAATGGAGTGTCTGTTTGTAATGTCAAGATATCAGTATTTTACTACATGCATATGAAAGCATACACAGCCCTTATAACAAAATACACATTTTTATAATTTTTGTCTGATTGTCTGTCTGTCTGTCTGTTTGTTTGCCCTGGCTAATTTGAGAACGGCTGGACCAATTTTGACGGGACTTTCACTGACAGATAGATAATGCTGTAGCTCGAAACTGAGGCTATTTTATTTACTCCCTAGATGGCACTCAGGTCGCTTTTTTTCTAGAAAAATTATTATGCCCGGTCAGAAAATAAGCTTGACAGATCTTGAAGGGACTTCCCACTTACAGATGGCTGATGTTTTAGGGAGTGACTTAGGTTATTTTAATTACCCTCTAAATGGCCCTGGGGCTCCCTAGGTGGCGCACGGGTCGCATATTCTTATAAATGAACCGATCAGAAAGTACTGGACTGATTTTTGCGGGACTTTCACTAAAAATTGGTGTTGTGGTAGGAAGTAACTTATGAAGTAAATTATCGCAAAGATGGAGCTCGGTTAGCTTTTTAGAAAACTCTAATATATGAACTAAAAAGCTTTTGAGAAAATGTTGGACCAATAGGAATATAATTACTCTTTCAAAACCAATGTGTTCTCCCTTATTTTTTCTGCTGCAGCAACGCGCCGGGTAACAGCTAGTTTTTAATATGAAATCTTTATGTCGATTTTTGAAACAAATTACAACTCCAATCAGTTGTTAAGCTTTTTGTAATATTGAATTACAAGACGAACAGTGATTTCAAAACAAACAGAAAGAAACAATAAAACATATATGGATAAACCCGACAATCTTTAACTAATTTATCTATCCAGTCAATTTTGAAGGAACAATTTGTTCGACGTCATAAAAACCACCAAACAACCTCTATTAAAGAAATTGAATAACAATTCGATTCGAAGGCAAATTGATGGATATTTTCCAATAAAATCTCAGAAGGGAAAATTGTTTCCTCAGCAAATATACACAGAGTCTTTTCTCGTCCTGCACATCCGACAAACACATTAAAAAGGCAAAAAGGTAAAAAGGAAAAATGAGACAGAAGAAAAAAATACATCGGAAAACCCATTGATTGTATTTTTAGGATAGATGTAGTTCGGGAAAAAAGGATAATACATCACAAACTAAGTCTGCTGGCACATTTCCCAGCAACATATGGCAATAAGTTGAGCGAAAATGAAAGGCCCCCATCACTTTCCACTCTGCCATGTGAACTGTGGTCTTGGTTGGTAGAAATGGATTTTGTGACACACACTCTTCCATACGGTTTCTATTTCCATTTCTTTCATTTTTTCTTGCAGTAGATAACCAAGCGCTCTCTATATACTTTAAAAAAATAAGGAAGACTTTTTAATATTAGAATTTTAATGGCTCACCAAAATGGTGTGTTTTTGTTTGTCCTTTATTCGTTCTGTTGGCACCAAAAGAAGGAACCGCATGGCGTATCCCTAATGTAATATAATATAATACCGTACTTAGAAGTCTATTTTATTTCTTAGTCAAATCGTTACCGATCCACACCTGTGCGAGTGTGTTTGGTTTGTACTTTATTACATATCGCTATGGCATATGGTAATCTTGGGAAACAGGATATTTGCAAATGTCAGTTTTAAAACAGTTGAGTGATGATGGGAGTTGTGGGTGTGTTCTCTGTTCTGTGTGTTCCTTGTGCTGTATCCTCTTTTACTTTACTTTAGCTGAAGCATATCTTTGCTGTCGGCTAGGGAAATGAATGTTGTAACTTTGTTGTAGGTTATGTGGTTTAAAGATTTAATTTTGTAAAAAAACACTTAAGGCGGCGTTGTTTAATATTAAACGGATATTTTTTGAAAACCCAATATAGGTAAGCTGTGAATGGTATTTTTAGCAATGAAAGTAATCTTTAATTCTTTAAAATACATTGTTCTCGACGAAGTCGTGTTGGTTTAAAGGGATTTTTGGCTTTTATTTCCTTATAAAAGATCTCTTACGGTTGCCGTAGTAAGCATTTTGAACTGGCAAACATTGAAAGAATAATGTTTGAGATCGATCGTGACGCCCAAAGACTTTACTCTTAAAGATATATACCAAAGGTGTCACGCCAACGATCACCACTTCATAAACAAAATAGATTTTTATATGTTCATTTTCAGGTGTTATCAATAAAAAAACACGGGAAGAATATCATTTATCCCAGTACTTATACTTATAATAACTTTAATAATAATACTTTAATATTTTAGATATTTTCAAAGTGACAAAAGGGTGGTTACTTTTTAAATATTTGATTAGATAAATTACTCAACTACGTGATTACTTACTCACGTAAATATCTAGTAAAAAAATTTTTTTTTTTTAAAGAGTTGTTTTTCTTATTTTTCTTATTTTTAATTTTCTCAAAAAGTAAAAGACATTTAAGAATCAGGTTTGCTTTTATTGACTAAAAATTAATGAAAGCACTGAATTTTAAAAATAAAAATTATAATGCATATAACTTTTATAAAATTTTCAACAAAGTTAGTTTGAAATTTTATTTTTATTTTTTTTTTAATCAAACCTATATCCACAAAAATCAATTTTCCAAAACTATTTACAACTATTTTAAAATAAAATAAATGAAGAGATGGTATTCTATAAAAAGGTAAAATTTACCGTTTTTGTTTTTAATAATTTTTTTACTATTTTAAGTCTTTTTTTAGAAAATTTTCTCATCCCGCCTTAACGAGGGGAGACAGACCTCCTCCTCCCATACGATTTTTTCTTTTTTTTTAACCCAACCTACACTCTCATACCAATCAGTAAATACCCTTGTATATTAAAAAAGTAACTTTAATACTTAGAATACAGTAGAATCTCGAAAACATGAACGGTTCTATATTCTTACATGAACTATTCGGAGAGATGAACGATTTTTTCGTTTATTTTTTCGGGCGGAAGGGTACTTATGGAGCAATTTTTTATAATCTTGAAGATCACACCAGGCGATAGTCTACTTACGCAGAACTACACTGCATAGCACGGCGACATATTCTTCGTATAAAATCTTATGATGTAAACAGCACTGAGAGGAAGTTGAACTTTGCCACGTATTGACGTAGTGTCGCTAAAGTGCAGTTTCACTGCCACTAAGTGCGAATAGGAATCCGCGTTACACTTCGCGCCATTTTGTGAAGAAAAAGATTTTTTTTTTTTTTTTTTTGAGGTCTTTTAATTTATTTAATCCATATGCATCCCTCAATAGAATTTCGTAATGTGAAGCTTAACGAATGGGAACTACCTACATTTTGACTCATATGTATTATTTTCTTTATTCTGACACCGCAGGAAGCATTTAAATTTCTTTTTCCCTAGAGAAACAAAATGGTAAACAAATCTTATAATTTTTCATAGGATCTTTTTAAAAGTTTATTTTTATGAATTTAGGCTTGAAAATTGGAATTGGGGTCGAATTAAATTTTTGAAATTACGTGAATCGTCTTTTTCCCAAAATCATTTTATATGGCTGATTTTCATTTATGTATACATACATTCCCGCTTTTTTTACGGTGGAACTTCCAAATTTGTCGTGTCGCTGCAGCTTAAGTTCAGTAGTTGAAGTGCGGTTTAGCAAAAAAATTCAGCAAATTTAGTGTAGTTTCGCTGAAGTACCAAAAGTTTCGCCAGGTGCGGTCTTACATTTATGAAGATTTTTATTTATTTTCGCTATGTTTTATGTTTTTTTTTTAAATAAAATGAATTATTTTTTTATGAAAAACTACACGTTTTTTTAAACTAATCGGGCTCCTCGACAAACGAACATTTTGATAATATGAACAGGGCCTGTTTTATATCTGTTCATCTTTTCAAGATTCTACTGTAGTTTTTAATCCCATAAACCATTTGGACTAACTTACTAGACAAGTAATTTAATATAACTTTTAAGGTTTTCGCGTAATTAATAATGTAATTTAAGTTATTCAATATCTTAATAATTGAATAACTTAAATTACTTGTCTAGTAAGTTAGTTCAGTTTTTTAATAATTTTCTTCTAGCTTTAGACAGTTTTAAGAATGAATTGAAAATAAAAATTAATAAGAAGAATAAAAATAAAAAAATAAAAAAAAAACAACTTTATTACATCGAAATATAATGTGCACGCATTTTGCAACGAGACACTTTGACTTTGTCCACTCTTCGAACCTTTCCCCTTAACATATTTTTCCAGCTCAAAGACTTTACTTATGGGGGTTATCCACGATGGCTGTACCTATGAAAAAGCCCTAGAAAATGCAGAAAAGACTGTTAGAATTTGTAAAGCACCTTTTTTTACTGTTTTTTTTTTAGCTTTAATTCGTGTAACTTCTTTAGAATACGTATATTCGCATCTTAATTGCATCTGAAAATAAAAGGTTAAAAAAATAAAACCCCAACCTCATATACCATAAACTATGTAAAACTATCAAGCAATATACATTTTTATTCATAACAATACTGTTGATGCATTCACCACTTAAATAAATGGACACCTAAAAGATGTAGGTATCTATTTATTTTGTCAAATAAATCAACTTAAATCCATAAATTAAGAGCTTAAGGATTTAAGGATATGCTATAATTAATTCAAAATTATTTAATTGCATCTTAAACAAGCACTTTTATTGATTCGTGTTGATTTATGATGACAAAAATGAAGAAAATATCAACAAGATTTATATTCCCTAATCTTGAATGACATAATTCAATATTTAATTTCCGCAAGGAATAACACACCAATTTATGTAATTTTATTTTTGGCTAAACCTTAATACGATAAATCTTGTTTTTATTATGAATTTCTCATTTGCTTACAATTAAAATGCATCTAACAACAATAACACCAACAATGTTGCTTCTTATCAGGAACCGGAAGCCCACACATCAAAGGCATGTATTGTACACAAACCACAAATTGAGTTCATGCGATATGGCGCTGAGTATAGTTTATCTTAATAAAATATTGAGGAACAAGCTGAGTGAGCGATGTAATGAATTTGTCAATTGTACACAATTTATTCGACAACGAAGAAGTAATCAACGTCAACAGCAGGGAGCCACACGGCGGCCCGGAGGTTTACCATCACCAACCGACACCTGGTCACAATGACGCCACACATGAGACCATAAATTCAATAAACTAAATTCAAGAAAGTGTCCAACCATCTGTAATCTAGATTCAAATTCAGAACAACGATTGAATGGACGACCATAACACTCTAATAATAGTCTATGTCGAGATAGAAATTGCCATTTATGTGACATGTGAAGGAATGCTCTTCTGATGGTGTCTCCCGCAAAGGACACACCAAATGAATTTTAAGTAGTCATAGGTATAGTCCAAATTATCTGCACTGGACTTGGAAATCGAAAATTTACTAAGGAAGAGAGTTCCACACACTCTCTTGTCTTGCCTGCCTCCTTTGGGATTCGTCCAAAATCCAAATCATGAAATTCGATTAGGGGGCTGCATGTGTGTTGCACTTTTATGAGAAAGAGTCTTTCATGCCATTTGATTTTCAAGTCGAGCATAATAATTTTTTGAAATGTATGACACTTGATATTTTATCAGACAAGCAAGATAATCAAACAAAAAAATTGAATTCAAAAAGATTGTGAAAAATGTATTTTCTTCATACTTTTTCTGGGAAAATAAATTGCAGATATTTTTGTTTGTGCAGCGAGATGAATAATGCATGTAAAATGGGATTTCAATTCCTTTTTTTTTTTATTATAAATTGTAAAAAATAAATTTACTTATTTATTTCAGAAAGAGTTTGGTTGTGTAGTTGAGTGATAGAAGGAATACATTTAAAATTCTCAGAAATTACTTTTTCAAAATTGTGCTTGCAGTATTAATCAATTTTATAAGTAATTTTAAAGCATTTAATTTCGTCGAAATTGGTGCAGCCGTTCTAAAGAACACGAAGCTCCCTGAAATTACGCCATAGGAAATTTCGCAAAAAAAAATGAAATAGAAATAGAGCCCAAAAATATCCATACAATCGCGTAAAATTAAAATGATTGAACGACCATCGTTTCATCGTTGTTCTCTCTCTCTATCTTTTTATATAGATGCTAGAGAAAGCATCTGCAAAACTACGGTCGTTCGTTCGTTTTAATTTCACGCGATCAGGTCTCTGGCTTTTTTTCTAGGCGAAAACGCCCAAAAGGTTGGCGCGAATGATGGAAACTTGGGTTTTTTTTCATAAATTAGTTAGGCAATTTTTTCTTTACAAATAATGAAAGAAGGCCAATTTTTTTTTCAAACGCCAGAAAATTAATTTTTAGTTTATTTTTCAAACCGGAAATGACAAACACCCAGAAAAGAACATTTTTGATGTGTCATTCAATGATCTACATATGGGTGAATCTACAAAAAGTGCAATAAAATGCTCATAATTTAGAATGTCCTTTAACGTTATGGAAAGCGGTCAGTCAAAAAAATAAAACATAACAATTTACAAAAAAAAAAGGTGGTCAGGGGACTGAGATTTTGTTATAACGGGTGACTTTTTAAGAGGTTTAGAACTTTTTTTTTTAAAAAAACACAAAAAATTCGAAAAAATTAATGAAATATTTATTTGAATCGATAGTTTGAACCTTGCAATTTAATGTTTAAAGATAATTTCATGCAAATGTTGACCGCGGCTGCGTCTCAGGTAGCCCATCCGCTGAGTCCAATTTTGGCATACTCTTTCACACATATCGGCCGGTATCTCACGAATGAATGCATGGATGTTGGCTTCCAGTGCGTCAATCGAAGCGGGCTTGTCCCTATAGACATTAGCCTTGACATACCCCCACAAAAAATAGTCTAATGGTGTCCAATCGCACGATCTAGGCGGCCAATTGACCGGCCCGAAACGTGAAATTAACTGTTCACCAAACTCGCCTCGCAATTGCGCCATTGTTTCGCGTGCTGTGTGGCATGTGGCACCGTCTTGTTGAAACCACATATCATGCAAGTCAAGAACTTCCATTTCGGGCAAAAAAAAGTTTGTTATCATCGCTCGGTAGCGTTCACCATTGACAGTAACGCTGCGATTCGCATCATCTTTGAAGAAATATGGCCCAATAATGCCGCCGGCCCGTAAACCGCACCAAACAGTGGCTTTTTCGGGATGCATTGGTAGCTGTTGCAATGCTTCTGGCTGATCTTCACTCCAAATGCGGCAATTTTGCTTATTTACGTACCCATTCAACCAAAAATGAGCCTCATCGCTGAACACAATTTTTCGATAAAAAAGCATTTCGAACATTTCGAACCGAGCACGAATTTTGATAGTAAAATTCAATAATTTGCAAGCGTTGTTCATTTGTAAGACTATCCATGGTTAAATTGCAAACCAAACTGAAGCTGTCTGACAGTGACACAAGGTACTAAACACACGTCAGCTGTCAAAACCTGTGTTGCCAAAACCAAACCAGCTAAAAAATCACCCGTTAAATTATCAATTCTTCAATTAAACATACGACTTTTTATTTAATAGCAGAAACAACAGATCGATATCAGGATGATTTATCATGATAAAATAGCATTATTTTGTACTTAATTGATTCTGAAAGTGTTTCTAAAAAAGGTTTTTATAGCTTGAATATTCCCGCTAAAAATTATGTTAGATCATCGATCTAAGATAAAATAGCAAAACCCTCGGCAAACCCCGTTAAAATGCATCATCTTCTGAAAATTTTGCAAACCTCTGAATAGAATTTTAGTCCCTTTTTTCATAAAATTGCCAGAGGACTGAGCCCAGGGGACTAAGTTTTTTATTCACATTTTGTAACCAAAAAACATAAAATCGTTTAATTTGAAAGACTAAAAAACATAAAATATACTTATAATGGTTTTACTTAGCCTATAATATAACAAATATGCCTACTTATATACTAAAATTATATGAAAGTATTCACCAGGGGACAAATAAAAGAGACAATCCATGTTTTTTTTTCAAGTGACATAACAAACATACCTACGCGAGATGTAAACCCAATTTTGTTTGAACGAGACTCGATATTTGATATTCCCTGAGTTGGGACTTAGATCTATAAGGGTGATTCTATTATAAGAGGTAATGTGTGAGGCAATCATTTTATATTATTTTTTATATTAAGAGTTGTAACTTTTTGCAATCATTCACAGTATCTTAATGTATTCTATAAATAGCATTATCATTAAATGCCCGTACGTAGTAATTTTTTCTCAAATTCAATATTTAAACCTGAAAAAGTCTCTATCCTCGTCTGTACCCTTCACGTTTTAAGCCAAAAATTAAAAACTCAGTCAGTACACACCTTTTTTATTGAAGTTGCTAAATAAAAGTATATTAGCATAACCTCAAATAAGTATACTTTAGCATAGTAAAGATAAGATAAGATAAATAAGTATACTTTAGCATAGTCCTCGCCTTTAGAGTGTATATACCCTGGAGAATTTGTGGTTCCGTCAATACAAATACAAATATTAGGCGGCCATATTTGAAACAGCGCCAAAAGACTCGTATACCTTTCACACGTTATATCTTTCTCATTTGTTAGTTGGTGCGACGCGAAAGTTCATTTCAGTGGTTCAGTCAGGTAAATGTGTCTCTCCCTGGAAGGTTAAAACATTTTGAATTCATTTTACTTGTTTGCATTTACTAAATAATTTCAACAATCCCGCAGGTATGTAGGTATGAAGTGTGATATAATTTTTGACAAAATATTAACTCGTTTTGTTAACATTTTTAAATTTGTCACAAAAACGTCTTTTTCCTCCGTATTTTCCCTGGCAAGATAACTTCCAGGGAGATACCCACTGACCAGGGGAGCACGCAAAAATTGATACGTTAAAAACGATAAGCTAATAAGCGTCCACGAGAGAGATTACGCTGCCAAAAAATTCAAATTTATCGAAAAAAGTATGAGTTTCTAAAATAAAACCATACGGAAAAATATTTAAGAAAAAAGGAAAAAGGAATAATAAAAACTTTTGAATATTCTTATGTCACAGAAAAACAAGCCTTTTTATATCGTTTGTATGGCAATGTATCTCTCTTGGTCAGAAAAAAACTAGGTAAGCCGGGGGTTGATGTCTCTACCCTGCCCGATGTATTTACCCTGGGCTTCAAAAAAGTAAATAAATATGCATAAATTGACTTGACCATACTCGAATATAAAAATAAGAGGGACTAGACTCTCAATTATGAATTTGGTCAAGAAACTCCAATTTTTGCTGCTGGCCGCTTCTTCATAGGAAAAAAAACCTCTTATTCTTATAATCACAATGGTCATTGGTTAAACTTCCAAAGAAAATTGGTCCAACTAACACCACCCTGGGCTATTTATAATCAAACTTATTTTAAAGGTAAACATTTGCCCTGATTTCACTGACCAAACATAAAATTGTATTTTATATACTTATAGTATAGCAAGTCAAACTCAAAGAAACTGTTTAGCTTAACTTTCCGACAAAGCCCCTGGACTGATTCAATGTCAGTCAGTGGAACTAAAGGTAGATTATAATATAAAGAAATATGTAGTTCGATCTTACAACGTCGTTTATATACACTACGAGAAAAACAATGTGTTTCTTTTGAATGCAACTATCCAACAATACACGATTCATTCAGATAGGGCTTATCAAACTTTTCCAAAGCAATTGAAAAAAAAAAATACAAATTCAATTTAATTTAATTCTAACAAAAGCACAACAACCACGATGAAAGACTTCAATCTAATTTAACCGAATCAAGTAAATTACATGTGATTTGTATCTACAACTTTTTTTATCTGCAGTCAAAAATTAAAAAAAATCGTTCTCCGGGAATTAATTCATTTATCACCCCAAAACCTCTTTAACCACCACCCCCACCACCATGTGGAAGTCTATTCAACGTTTTTCCGATCAAATTCTGTTAGACAAATAAAAGTATATCTACAAAATAAAAATAAAAGTATCTGCAATTCAGACAGTCGATGGAGCAAAGCATAGATTCGTTTCAAAATTTAGTCATGGTTAGGTGAATTCTAATGCCAAATGACAGTCAGCATGGATTGTTTTTTTTTTTTTTTTTTTGGTTTAGCTTCCACGCCATTGATGCAGTATTGCTTGCTGCATTTCGCAATTTGCATCCACCTAAATGACTTTTATTGAAATTCATTTTTTAGGTCAGGTTATAGACTTTTGTAAATCGCAAAACGGGTGGTATTTATGCTCGTGTGGGTGAATTTGTATCTAAATGCTGGTATACCGTTCTTGTGACAATATAGTATAATAAAGTCGATGGCTGCTGGCTGTCATCCTTATCAGGTCACGTATGTTTGTGTTCGCAGTGATAGCACAGTCACACACAAAACAATATTATCCCCAACGACAACGCAAAGCAAGTCATAATAAAGTTTATGTTTGGATTTTTATCTGACAGACGAAGCATAAATATCTGCGCTGCCACGACATTGATGCCAATTGATGGGTGTTTTATGAATCGTTTCGATAAAGTATAGCCAACAGAATTTTTTCAGCTACCTACATCTGGCTTATGGGAATTCAAATCGAATGTTTATTGGAAAGTTATAAAGTTCAATCACAAAATATACAAATCTGACACCAAATAAGAACATTTTGTTGGGATAACAGACAAGATGGTGTTATTTGAGCTTAATCAAGAAATCCGTTGGCAGAAGTTGAAAAATTTTTGAAGTGTTTTTTTTTGCCAAACCAAGAAAGGGTTTTATAAGGAAAACGTAGTGTTGTCATTTGAAGATTTCTTAACAGAAAACCCATCTGCTTTGAATAATATTAAATTGGTTTAAATTTGTTTAAGGCGAAATTACAGCGGATACTTTTGTAAGTATATATGTATGCAAGTAATCTTATCATCCAAATCTATTTGGTTTAAGAAGTTTTTTTTATAGTCGTACAGAATACAAAAGTTGGATGAAAAGATACGAGATTCAGTGATGGATTAAAGTCATTTTTATTGAAAAATAAAATTATTTTCAAAGGAATTTCGCAATAATCTTTTAAGTTGGTTGTGGACATAGAGAAAATCAAAGTTTTACTAGCAACGGTAACTTCTTTTCTTTTTAATAAAATAGGTAAACATACTTTTCTACAAAATTCACAATACAAGCAAATTAAATTATATAAGTAAAGTAAATAAATGTATAAATTGTAAGTGGATAACAATTTAACACAAGGGCCAGGCGTACATTTTTTAAGATTCAAGTCTAATTAAAAAACCTAAAAAAAAAACATACGCACACCCGAAAATACGCACATACGCACATCCGCACACACAGACCGACGGACGGCATGACGAAACCTACTTTTTTGGGCTTCTCTATCATCGTAATGTCAGGTTTGATTAAAATCTCGAATTTTTTTTTTAAGAAACCATAATACTTGCCCTATTGAGCAAGTAAAAATTTGAGATAACAATGAAACATGACATTACGATGATAGCGAAGACGAAAAAAGTGGGTCTGGAAATTCTGTCTGTCTGTCTGTCTGTCTGTATCTCAGTCTGTTTGTATCAGCACCGACAGCCTAAACGGCTTAACCGATTTACTTCATTCTTTAGAGGAGAAATTGAATTTTTTTAGCTCAAAAAATAACGGTACCTGTTATATAACGGGTTAAGAAAATCTTTATTTTGTCGATAACGGCTCCAACTATTTTTTTGAAAAAAATTACTGATGGTTTTTCTCTGATTTCCTTATGTTAAATCGCAAAAAAAAAAAATTGCCAAGCCAATTAACGGTACCTCCCATAAAACCCTTATTTTTTCTTGAGCTATCTCATAAACGGGTTAATTGATTTCGAACCAAAAAATTTTTTTTAGAAAGGCCTAGATGACTTGAACAAACTTCAATACCCGCATTTAGCAAAAAAAAGCTGGATTTTAGTTTTAATTAATTTTCTAATTTATTTTATTGTAAATTCAATATTTGCAAATCGACTTGACAATAAAAAAATTATTTTTTGTGCATAAAATGCAAACAATTAAGCACTTAAAAATGGCATTCTTTAAATACGTAAAAAAAACTTTTTTATAAAAAATATTAAGTAAACATCGATTTATTTATACCGCTCAACGATTTTGGAATAATTTTTTCGGTAAACTTATATTTAGGCAGCAAAATTTTCTGCATACTTTAATTTTGGCTTGAATCTTTGTAAAAAGAAGTTTTAGCACTTTTGTGAAAAATTGATATTTTAATATTTTAATTTTATTTTTTTTTCGTGGCAACTTGCCACAAGAACAAGTACGTGCAATCTAGTCATGCACCACAAGATCAAGTTCGTGCGACCCAGTGGTGCACTTTATTTTTATACCGACTATCTCTTAAATTTATTCACTGTTTTTGATGAATAAATATTCCACAAAAAAATTATAAAAAAAATATTTTTTGAAAAAAAAAAATTTTTTTCTTAAACTGGTTAAATTAATTTCCAAGTCGTTTGCAGGAAGGTTATTTGCCACAAGATCAGGATTGTGCGAACCAGTCGTGCTCTTTATTTTAAAGTGAATTGAATCCTCTAGTCTATAGTCCTTTTTGAGGGAGTTTTCGTTCAGAAACCCATTCTTTGCCATCGTGCTTTTTAAAGTACAGCAAAATGTTGTTAATTTATGTTAATATAGAAATAGGCTATGAAATTCAAATTACCTGCTTAAATGGTTTGTTGGCTTTATTGAGTGTTTTAGAATTTTTCCAAACACTTTTATTTTGTTTTAGATAGTGGTAGACGTATGTTGAATTGTCTTTTTCGCATTTTAAAATAATTTTTCGTTTTGCTTTCGTCAAAAAAGTATTGTCTCAAAAAAATATTGACGTCCATGTGATCATGCTATTTATTTCGATATATATATAACTTTTTTACTAGCTATGGCCTAATGAAGATTTTGAAGGAAAACAAATAATCGACACAAAAAATGTCCTCTTCCTTCCAATGAAGAATTTCAAAATCGGAAAAGAGGAACTTTTGACCACTAATTTGATAAAACAAATGAATTGCTTTTTGTCAAACGGAGGGACAAAAAACAACGTCGTTACGATGGCAACGAACCATAACCAGATCGAACCCCTTGAAAATATCATAAGGTGGAGCAAGGACGAACAGAAGAAAGTCAATATTCCTCACACACTACTTTTCAAAAACTACAACACGATCATGGTTGGCGTTGAATTGCAGGACCAGTTCATCAACACTTACTCGCATTTAATTTAAACAAACAGTTGTGGTGGAACCTATTTACAACCATGATCTCGTCTACTACGTTTAATGCCTGGAAGCTCTACAAGCTAGCAAATAGTTACAAAGACGATCTACTAGAATTCACAAGAGCAATAACACTCCATTACCTCAGGTTCCATACTTTAAAACAAGGACATCCAAAACTCACTGTCAAACGAAGCATTGTGGAGAGCGCCAGGGTACCACTTTCCCAAAAAACTACCTAATCAACTAAGATGTCGCCAATGTTCCTTTAGATCAAAATGGTGCTGTGAAATGTGCGTATAATGTTACACTGTGTATTGCAAAAGATTGTTTTAAAAATGTTTATGTTAATTAAAATTAATATACCTACACATAGTGCATGATCCCATTGTACTAAAAAAAGTACACCGTCATAACGCTTAACTTAAATTTATTTTGAATAGCTCTGGGTGTTAAAAATATGTAGTATTGCAAGTTTTCTCTTTTTCGATGCATGTATATCGGTTGAGAATTTAAAGAATTTAAAGAAAAGTGTACACAACAAAATTTAAAAAAATTAGATTTGCATTCATTTATTCACGAAGAAT
This sequence comes from Baccha elongata, assembly GCA_951217065.1. Lineage (NCBI taxonomy): Eukaryota > Metazoa > Arthropoda > Insecta > Diptera > Syrphidae > Baccha > Baccha elongata. Next base: position 93,089,757 of record OX578272.1, read on the forward strand.
TTTTCTCTACGACTCAACTTTTCCGAGATACGTATATTCCAAAAGAGTGTCACCATGCAGACGTCAGGACTTTTAGTATGTTAAGCCTAGTATGCAACTGAAGTGAAACGAAAAATCCCATACAAAAATGACACAATAAAATCATAAACAAAATTTTCCGTCCTTCTTTTCGGTTTGTGGTACGCAGCTCCACGGTGAAACGGTAGATAACCGGTTTAAGTCTCCACTATTCTGTACACTTTTTTCGAACACAATTAATTGCTCGCGAAATTTTTACGTTTCTATTTTGTTGGTGTTTTTTTGTGGTTGTTATTATTATAAAATGGAGTTCAGTTCTTCTTATTTGTTTATTTGTGTGTTTTAAAAAAAAAATATTTTTGCAAATGGCGACACTCTACATAACAATTTGTCCGGTATCGTTTCGTTATAATTCCGTCTGTGTTTTTGGAGACGACGGAAAATTATACTATTATTTGCTCTAAACAACAGAAAATACATACAAACAAAAGTTGGAAACAATTAAGTTTGATACATTTTCAAAAAAAAAATTAATATTTTTTTCAAATGTCTTATTTGGTTCTAACATTTTGGTCAATTTATTTGCAAGAATATTTTTTTTTTATTTTTGATTATATTTATTGTTGTTTACTGCCGTAAAGTTGACTTAACACTATGAATCATACAAAAATGTATGTTTAGTCAATTTAAAAACCATTTTATGATATGCTCAATAAATAAAAAAAAACAAACAGTTCTAAAAAAAAGTATAAACAATGAGATTCTTCTCCCCAAACAAAAAGATGTTTTGTTCATCAAATTATCTTAGTGATCTATTTTTAAGCATTTTTAAAGAAATTTCAACCGCATATCCACAGATGTTCGCGCTGATAGAAAATTGATAGAAAAGTATTTAAATGAACACTTTTGCAAATAAAATTCTTTAGTATTTACATAAGACGATCTTTAATTCCCACGCCTAGTTTTAAAGAATTTTTAGAAAAATAAATAATACAATTAGAAATAAAGAGCACGACTGGATCGCACAAACTTGCTCTTTTGGCAAGTTACCTTTTCGATAACCGACTTGGAAATTAATTTGACCAGTTTTAATAAAACTATGTTTGCATTTTGAAAATTTTTTTTTCTAATTTTTTTGTCATATATAAGGTTTCGCAGTACTATCTGAATATCAAATTTCATCAAAAAAGGTAAATAAATTTACGAGAAGACTTTTTCGAATTTTTTTTTCTAATGAAAAGCTTCGTATTTGGCAACAAATCAATCATGCGAATTTTTCTCAAAATTGGTCGTATTTATTTCGAGAAAAATTGGATTTTCGTTTACCGTATATGGCAGGATGTGCCCTTGTTTTTTTAGGCTAAAACAAAAAATTAAATTTCTCTTCTAATAAATGGTCAATAAACCCTACAAATTATCGAAAATGAACAACAGAACATTAATCTGATTTCATGTATATGTGGTAGAGGGGTGCCTCCTGAGTATACAAACAAAATTTCAAAGTCCAGATCCGAGTACTAAGGTCCGAATTTTTGAGGAGAGTTTGAACTTAATTATCTCGAAAACCGTTAGTCTGACAAAAAATTCGACCAGCACGAATTTGTAGCAAATAAAATTTCTCATCTTTTTTATACACACTTTTTTAATGTATCGTTAATATTTGAAAAGTTATTAGCATATAAAAATCAGTGTTTTGTTTTTCATATTACATATTACATACAAAATTCAAGGTCAAGTGGTAGACAATTGTATAGCAAAAAAATCTCCGTTTTAACTTTTTTTATTTGGTCTTCACTAAAAATAAGTTAAAGCATTTCAAACAGAAAATGGCACAACACTTCTTTGTTATTTTCATACAAATTATTTTTATTTTTATTGTGTATTTCATTCTGAAACACTTTTTCGGACAACTAAATAACAAAGAAATCTTGTACCATTTTCTGTTTGAAATGCTCTAACTTGCTCTATTAGAAAAAAAAAACAAATAAAAAAGTAAAAACGGAGATTTGTTTGTTATAAAATTGTCTACCACTTTGACCTTGAATTTTTTGGCGCATGGACATAACTCCTCGGGACGTAAGTTCAAAATGCTTCTTTTTTTTTAACTTATATCCCACTTTGATGGGACATACCTAAGTTCAAAATCGAATTTTGAAATTATGTCCAACCAAAGTGGGACACGATTCCAAACAAAAGAGTTTTGGACTTATCTCCCGATGAGTCACAGTACCTGGGTGGCCCACCTGTATTTCCCAACAGTTGAAATTGGTAAGGGGGCATGCTGCCCCCTGCAACCCATCTGCTTGGCCCACTGCAGGTGCGAGTTTGGGTAGGTGCAAGTTTGGTATTGAAATTTTGAACTTATGTCTCACTTAAAAATTAAAATTTGTTGGACTTATTTCTCACTTTGGTGGGACATAATTCCAAAATTCGATTTTGATCTTATCTCTCATCAAAGTGGGACATAAGTTTAAAAAAATAGCATTTTGGACTTATGTCTCGAGGAGTAATGTCCCTGCGCCTTTTTTAATTACATAGGTACCTATACCTTCTGTCATTTCATAAAAAAAAATCACTAAACAATCTAAATCTCACTGAAACTATAGCACTAACGGTGTGCAATGAAACTGAAAATTAATTGACTCATTTTATATAACATGTTCTTATATGGGAGAATTTCTTTTGAAGATTCATCTGATAAATTAAATTGATTCCCCAAAGTGAAATGAAGCAATTAAAAGTAAATTAAAAAAAAAACTGCAACTGAAACAAACATAAGTGACACAACCAACCATTCCTATTTAGTTCCTCCACCCTACCATCCCATCATGATCCTTCTGTTCAGCTGCCAAACACTACAATTTAACCTAGTTCCATGGATATACCTTCTCCCACCTGAATCCCAAAAAAAAAAAGTCTACCTACTTTAAGCGATTCATTGCACTTGTGTACCACACCGCAAGAGTCCCAGTTCCCACTGCATTGACCCCAATACATCATATGAGTTGAAATAAAATTAACGAAAGTCAGAGATGCTAAAGATATATACTATACCGATGAGATACTCAGATATAGATACTTTGTTGCATTGTCGACTGTCGAGTCAAAATGAATGAATTAAACCCCCCAACTAAACCAAAATGGTGGGGGGAAACTATTTCTCGAATATTATTGTTCCGGTTTCCATTTTGGAGAGTTGCTTTACGAGTATGTGTGTCTTCCGCAACGGCAACAGCAACGGCAACTGGAAGCAAAACCTGAAGTGGCTTTGAAAGGGTGTGGGTTGATGAGGTGAGGTTGGGTTAGGTTTGGTTGGGGATTGTCTACGAGGAGCGAAACAGAAACATAGCAATTTTCTTGAGTAGAAATCGATTCTGCTGCATTTTCGCAGAGAGAGCGAATATTTTTTTTTTTAGATTTTTTTGTTTGTGTTAGGTATATGAAGCTTGGTGTTTTCATTGGATAAATTGTGCCATAGTCGTCGACGTAGTCGTCAACAATATGTTTGCCGCATTGGTTTTCTTTCTTATTTTTTTTTATTTTGCGTTTGATTGCCGTTTTTCTGGTTCTTTTCGCCTCACTTCTCATTATTCCTTCTTTTTTTATTTTTAAGAGTCGAAATGGGTTTTAAGGAGGAAGTCATTATGCAACTATTAGGCAATTGCGCTCCTGGCAAGGATGTTTGGAGGTGTCTTTTGATTGAGTTCAATGTCAATAGGTTTTTGTATAGTTAGTTGCTGGCAGGAGCTCTAGCTAACGTCGACAACTTCGAATATGGTGGAATGGAACAATCTTGTTTTGTGGCGCCAAGGATGTTTTTGTATGTTATTATGTTGTTTTACTTATATGCAAATGTGAAAATAAAGTGTTTTGATGGGTAATAGAGTCTTAGTTTTGATATATAAAATCATTCGATCAAATGTAATTGGAGTAAGACGTAAGACTAACTGATGACAACATTGACAACTGAGAAGTTAGTGTTATGTTTTGGAAACAATGACTTGACATCTTTTAAGGAGTGTATTGTTTTAATGGTGCCATCCTTCAGATGGGTGTAAGTCATAGAATGTTATACAACAAGTAAGAATCACAAGAATGTTTTAAACAAAATAAATGGAAAGGAAGGTATGATGAGATGCAAAAAATAATAAGGCACTTCTTAGTTTGGTAAAAAAAACTTTTGTAATATATTTTTACGAAATATTTCATCAGTGATTTTGACGCAACGTCAACTTCAGATAAACACGAAGGCTTTTAGCCCTTTGCATTGAACAGACTGGAACAACACGTGATATAAGAGACGTAAGAGAAGATATTGTATAAGACTAGCAGCGCATTTTCATGAAAGACTCTAATCTAAGTCTTCTTTTACAAGCAGATGGTTTATCCGCACTCAAGCACTCTCGTGATTCTTTCAACATTAAACTTTGTGGATGATTTTTGGACAGATTACATTTTCAGACACTGAAAATCCACATATCGTTCACGAGCATCCATTGTATTGGTCCAAAGTCCCTGCATAAAGGGCGCATTGAAGGGTCATTTGGTGAATGTTGTTTTGTTTTTAATTTTCGTTTTTGTTAAGTTAGAAATCGGTGAAGCCGTTCAAACGATAGCCGGGTTAAAAAAAACAGTTGTTTGACAGGTAGACCCGTTAATAAGCTTGAAAGAAATAATTTCTGAAAAAAATATTTCTTACTCATATAAAATTATAATGAAATTAATTGATCAAAATCTAACGTAGGTTGCGAAAAAAATTATTATTTTTTTTTTTAAATTTTTTTTTCAAATTTTGTTTATACAGGGTGATTGGTATAAGGTGCACCAAAAAGCTTGAGCGTGTATGTGGAGTTAAGACAAGAAAAAAATCGTATGGGAGAGGTGGTCTATTTCCCCCCATTTAGGCGGGAGGGGCAATTTTCTAAAACATTGACTTAAATCAGAAAAAAATTATTTAAAAACAACGGTGAATGATACAAAGCCTTGTTATATTTTTTTGGAAAGCCAGAAAACTACTCTTATATTTAATTTTTAAATTAAGTTGTTTAAGTAAACAGTTTTAAAAAAATTAATTTTCAAACTCAAAATTTTGAAAAAAAAACTAAAAAAAAATTTGTAAACTAATTTTTTTCAAAATTTTATGTAATTAACTATTATGTTTATTTTCAAAATTCAATGCTCTTATTAATTTTTAGTCAAAAACAGAAAACCGGATGCCAAAATGTATCTTAGTTTTTGAGAAATTAAAAAAAAATTAAAGTAAAACTATTAAGTAAAGTAAAAAGTTAATTCTTTTTTTTTTTATTATTTGATTAAAATCGTATGGTATGTAATAAAAAATAAAAAAGGGATAATCCCCTAATTAATAACTGGCCTGAGCAGGTCAAATTTGGGAAAACCAAAAAAAAAGTGTTTTTTTTGGAAAAAATACTTCTAGTTTTTCTTAATTTCTCAAAAACTAAGATACATTTTGGCATCCGGTTTTCTGTTTTTGACTAAAAATTAATAAGAGCATTGAATTTTGAAAATAAAAACAATAGTTAATTACATAAAATTTTGAAAAAAATTAGTTTAAACATTTTTTTTTACTTTTTTTTCAAAATTTTGAGTTTGAAAATTAATTTTTTTAAAACTGTTAACTTAAACAACTTAACTTAAAAATTAAATAAAAGAGTAGTTTTCTGGCTTTCCAAAAAAATATAACGAGGCTTTGTATCATTCACCGTTGTTTTTAAATAATTTTTTTTGTCTTATTTAAGTCAATGTTTTAGAAAATTGCCCCTTCCGCCTAAGGGGGGAAATAGCCCCCCTCCCATAAGATTTTTTTCTTGTCTCAACTCCACCTACACACTCAAGCTTTTTGGTGCACCTTATATCAATCACCCTGTATACAATAAACAAAATTTGAAAAAAGAGTAAATTTTGAAAAAAAAAAAATCAAGTTTATGCCATATAACCGTAAACCGTGCTACCGTTGTTTTTAAAGCGGTATCTCCCATAGAATCGTTTTTATTTTATACCGGCGATAATCGGTTTGTTCACCGATTTCCATGTTCACCGATTTCGATGAAATTTCGTATTTAGATATTAAATAAAAAAATTAAAAAAAGTTTTTTTCTAGTTTGAAAATTAAAAATTAAAAGTTATACTATGTAACTTTTGCTTGGATTCGAAATGTAAACTTTGGATCACAAAGATAAAAAAAAATAAATACAATTAATTTCGCCGTATTGTAGCATGTTATCCTTGAAATTCATTCAAATAAATCTAGCATACCCTTTTCCTTATGTTTGAAACTATATCTTAAGCATACTGTCCTTATACCAAATGATAACGTAATCCATTTTCATGATATACAATAAAAAGATTCACTAACAAAAGGATTATTTATATTAAGAGCTTACGACATATTCTATTTAATAAACAATATAACATCAATTAATTAAAACAAAGCTTTTAGGTTGAATCATAATCTAATCACATTGCTTATTTCCAGAATTGCTCATTTCAGAATAAATTAATGTTTTGTGTGTCCAAAACAAAAGTAATCTACAGCAGTCGTTTCTACAAAATGATTTCCTTTATTAAAAAGATTTATCATCGTTTTCAGAATATATCAGTTTTCTGGTGTTAAAATATTAAACAGTTTAACCTTTCTTGTCAGTTTATCCTTGACCTTTAACAATGAACTATGACTTTAGTGTTGATCTTATTAACTTGCTGTCATCTCTTAATCATTTTTCTTAATTTCTCGTCTATTGCAAACATAATTAAAACAATTTTCATCAAATGGCAAGAAAAGATGGAGTAATTATAACAACAAGTAGTCTTTTGTTGTTAATATAAAATAACTTTTGAATAGGGAGTTTCATGTTTCACAAGGAAATCTTATTTTTGGTAAGAAAAACGAAACAGATTCCTTTAATACTTTTTTATTATCATCACTCAAGTCGAGGCAATGCATTACACTTGAGTTTACTTAAGTGAAACTGAAAGCGAGAAAGAAGTTCACTTAAGAAAATTCTTGACTTGAGTTCAAGAAAAGATTGAAAAAGAATCTCCTTATGATTCTGATACTGATAAACTGATTGGAGAAATTCATTCCTAAAGCAAGAATAACCCATTTGAAATAAATAACGATAGCGATACACAAGTATTGGTGTGCGAGGAAAATATTATAAGATGCAGGAATGCAAATTATTACAAAAGGATTTTTGTATGGAATTCACCAAAATCTGTTTTAAAGAATATGAAAAGAAAGGTCTCAGTGAAATGTTCGACTGGTAATTGAATGTAGCAATCCAAGTATCCAAGGGTAAGTTTTTATTTGATATTATTATATTGATGACAGCGACTTCAAGTATTGCCAAAATGATTGCCAAAAAAAGAGAGCGACTTAAATTTTTGCTAAATGAAAAATAAAAGAGCAACTTAAATGTTTGTCAATTGAAAAAAAAAAAATATATACAATGTGAGCATCTTAAGATACTACACCATTAAATAACTATAGTGTCCATCAGTGACACATATGTATGACGGAACTATAATAATTGATTTGTGCTGACGAATATATGGTAAGATGAGAAATTGTTAAGCTCTCAACTAGTCACCAACAATTGTTCTGCCGTTGAGCTCGTTCTTCTTCATCAACCATAAAACTATGCCACTCGGGTCTGGATTAAAACGCAAAGTGGTATTCAGGGATATGAACAGGCTGGTTCTAAGGAAGTTCGTGTCAAACAATTTTTTGAAACCTAATACTCTAAGGATTAAATCGCAGATAAAAAACCTTAAAATTTAAGGTATTTCAAATCAGGGGACAGATTCTTTATGGAAAATCGATCAAACGTTCTCGTCCGTGCAAACGATTTGCTGAACTGTTTCCTCTAAAAACGAATAGAATCTGGAAAAATTTTGCTGATTTTGAAAAAACTTGACAAATTTCGAAAAAAAACGAACTTTTTATGTTGTCTTAAGGCAGAAACTGTCATTAGAATAGTAGTGTCATATAGATGAGCCGAGTGTTAAACCAGATATTCTCTACACAACATCCCACTCCAATAACAGTGGAAAGGGACGCAGAAAAAGTTACTTACTAGACCAAAGTTCCAAACTTGTTTGCAATTTTTTAATGACCTAAGATAATTTTCAGAAAAGAAGACTAGCAATTTCATTGTTTTACTTAACGTTATGTAACCGACCGTTCTGCAAAAAATCGGAACCATATCGATTACATATAAAACCGGATTACGATGTTTCGTAGAGAAATGGAACAGAATCCCAATGGTGGTGCTGATTCTTTCTCAGCTGTGGATTTTTCGAACTTCGGAAACGGTTAATTCAAATTTATTATACATACAGGTTTTGAATAAACACACTTTTTGTATCGTTCTTTGGATCAGCATTACAATTATATAAAATCGAAATATTAATGAAAAAAATAAACATGTATACAGTGTACTCTCTATAGTTACGGACACCTTTCATTACCAGACAGATTTAAAAGAACTTACATAAATACCTGATTTTTCATATAGTTATCTCTCTCTCTTAAGCGGGCTCTTCTATTTTTTGTCTGTTGTGTTTATTTCTTAAAAGTAGTCAATTTCTTCTTTTTTCCCACAAGTGGACAAATTTCTTATCACAATCAGTGTCCGCTTAACAGAGAGTTCACTGTATTAATGCGATATTTTCATCGAGATTACGGAATCTTTTCCGAAATTTCACTAAAAGTATAAGTAGGTGTTTGTAGGATAAGCTTTACTTGACTATCTCTAAGGGCTTGTTTCACAGTCTCTAAATTACTCAGCAGTTAAATTTGTAGTTTGCTGTGTATTGTTTTGTTGTTTCCTGTCAAAAAAAAGTTCTGAATAGATTAATTGAAACTTACTTAGATATTGTGAAATAAGCTCTAAATCAAAATACCATATACTAAAGTCCATGCATTACGTACGTTTATATGTTTCACTTTGTCAATTCTTATTTTACTTTTCGCAATTTACAACGGGTTTAGGGCCAATCTTTTCAGCTCTGGTTAAATCTCTGGTTTGGTCACCATATACTTAGTTTATATGCATGGTTGAAGCGAGCTTGAACTAAGGTTCACTCATTTGTAAACGGGGATGAGTTGGAACGAAATGGAATTCGACTCGATCGCGCTCGAGCATTGGTGTTGAGTCGAAAATTAAATGAAATACCTGGGTTGAAATGGTGAATACACAATTATTTCTGCATGTGATCAATTTCATATTAACGAGTGAATATTTGTTATTGAAAAGTATGCGTATAACTTGTAAAAGCAATACAAATATTTTTTTCTCGAAAATTCAATCTTTTGGTCTTAATGTCTACAAACCAACGCCTGTCATTTTAACTTTTCCGCACATAACTCAACTCCTCAAGCATTCAACTAGTTGGCTGAAATACCTGGGTTGGAATTTCGTTTCAAATCAAACTCGATCTTTCGACTCTGCATATAAACTAGGTAATAGACTTTTCTTAACCAGTTGTTTTGAAACTCGGTTAACCACAGTTCGTCTTTTTACCATTTTATCTATTTTGTTTACCAAACCAAAGATAGTTCCAGTTTTCCAGTGGTCCAGTTGTGAAACGGAATCTCTGGTTAAGTTTGTTTATACTTTTTTGAATGCGAGAGAAAGAGACCGAAGATTTTGTCAATAATTGATAACAGCCTGTCTCGTTTCGATGCACATGGATAAATTGAATTGATTCATTTACGAACAAAGAAAAACAAAACAATATACATATAATAATTTATTAAGATGGTAGATCATCATTTTCTTTATATTTATTCTTTACGATTAGTAGTGATAATCAATTAGTATCCAGTATATTATTACTCATTTAACACAAATATGAAAAAAATAATAGGTAACCATAGAGTTTCTTTGGTTAACCAAGCAAAATTGACTGGTTAACGAAATCTCTGTTAACCATAGATTCTCTGGTTAAAATTGAGCTGAAAAGACAAAATCTCTGTTAACCGACTGGAATAATGACACTTAACCACGGATAATCAGCTGGTTAACGTAATCTATGGTAACCATAGATTCTCTGGTTAAGATTTTGTTGAAAAGACAGAATCTATGGTTACCAGCTGAAATAATCAATGATTAAACTTAACCGGAGCTGAAAAGACTGACCCTTAATTATTCTCAATCATTACTGAGTAAATATATTCTTTTTTCTGTGATTTAACTTTGTTTGTAAAAAAAATCATCTAAAATATAAGCACGTTTTAAAAAGAAAAAGATCACCTATTCTTTCAATTGCATTTTTTCATTGACTTGTCTTGCAAGTGCTCTAAGATTAAAAATCAAATAGCTTTTACTTTGATATATGTACCTTAATCAATTTAATCCAAAGTAATTAAATTGTAAGACGTAATTCTTTTATGAGTGTATGCACTGGTTTACCTCCAATTACCCTTCTAACCCTTCATTGTGTTAACAAACTTTAAGGGCACTCAAAGCTTCTTGCGTAAGTAAGGGCAAACACTGTTTACCTATTTTTATTTTTCTTGTTATCAGCTGCAAGTGTGTTCAAATCAATTACAACGTGTCAATGCCAAGCTTACATCAGATTTATTCCAACTTATTTCCATCTATAATCACGTCAATTAAAATCGACTTACCTAAAAAGAAAGAATAAACATAGTTAATAACTAATTAATAATAATAACAACGTATAACAATAAAATTTCCATTAGTTAACAAAAAAGATATTAATCAATATCCATTTCGTGATTTCATTAAAGAAGAAAAAAAATATCTTCTTGTATAATATCATCGTATGAATAAAAGCTTAATTAAAAGCTCGTTACAGTTCAATATACAAGAAAAACTTCCTTTTCAGCATTACCATCAAATCAAAGTACTATTACCCCATGTTCAATTAATTCAATATCAATTACCCATACACATGCACATTAATAGACATCAACAGAATTTATCCGGAAAAACATTCCAGCTTTTATTATTGCAAATTTTACAAGCCTCACTCTACCTGCACATCAGCAAAACCAAGAAAACAGCAAACGAAACAAATTTATAAGCAGATGAAATTAGACAGACAATTAACCTTAATTCTCTGACATCATGTCTATACTAAGCCTTGTATCCCTCTCTGCCAGAATCTGCAGAGGCAGACCTCCACAGTTTCTTTGCAAGCTTCAGGGTTTAATTTCCCCGCATATTATACATGAGTTGTATAGCGAAATCATTCCCTCTGTATATATGCGCATAATTAGTTTTCCTATTTTACCTTCTTTGCGTGAGATTTTGGCATTAGACGACCTATGTGTCTGTGCCTGTATCTGTGTTTACATTCAATTAATTATAGTCCCACTCTGTATCCATAAAACGTGAATTATAATCACATCTGCATTCTGCAGTGGCAGAACCAGAGCACCAGTAATGAAACCTTAGAGTATAAATGTACACGGCCAACGTGACACGGTTCTAGTTCTAGTCTTTGGACATAAGAATCAGGCTTTTGCGACGCAATGCCACCGCAAAGAGTCAGAGACGAGTCATAGGACAGGGGATTGGCTATTTGATCTCGCTTCCTGGATTGTGTATATACCTACGTATATTATAGAGCTGGCCATAATCGTATCATAATATGTTATCCCGCTCCTGCCCTCCTCCTTGCCACGAGGGACCAACGAACATCAACCATCATCAACCCGCAACCACAACGGGTTGCAGTGAGATAGCATTTTATATTTCCGAGCTAATTAAAGTGCATATCTGGAATGTCATGGCGCGGCTGGGGGTGTTTTGGGTTATAGTGTTGAAATGGAAGGATTGGTTTTCCTGTATCCAAACCACCATAATAATTCTTTTTGACGTAATTAATTCTACCTTCACCTTTGGGCTTTGGTTTGACTTTGTGGTGTCCGTGTCCGTTCCGTCCACCTAACCACGCGGATAGATTTATTCATTTGCATAAGTCTAATAAAATTGAGGGTTATTCGCTTATGAAAGAGATATCTGATTCGTAAAAGGAATAATGTGAAATGAATCAACATCAAGGTGTGGTTGTTAAAATTTCAATAGGAATGGAATGCAGTGGCAGGCAACTTGTTGTGATTTATAATGATAGTCCGATGAAGGTTGACATTCGGTATGGCAATGGCGATCATCACAGAAAGATAATTGTTTCTACAAACCAATATGGTTTGGTCTTTTCCAACAGAAAACTTGCTAAAGTTTAAAAAGAAACTAAATTTGACTACAGCTTTTTGGAAAAACAAATCTTGTTGCGAAAAAATGTTCGAAATTCATTCAAGAATCTTATATGTAAATGTTGATATTGGCATCAATAATATTTCCATGTATCCTAATGCGTTCATTTGCTGAAAAGTGTTTCAAAGAGAAATCTTGATATATAGTAGGATCGAGCTAACCACCGATTCTGGGGCATTATTTTGGCGCCACTGAATTTTTGTCCAGTTTTTGCTTCAGGGCCACTCATTAATAAAATGACAAACAGGCGTTTACCGGAAATAGCCGGAAACCAAAGATACAGTTTTTTGTATTACCGAAACTCTTCTGGAATTAGAGAATGCTCGAAGTTTATAAACTTAATTCGAATGAGGCGTTAAAAAAATTCTGGTAATTAGAATGATAATTTAACCTTAAAAATCAAATTAAATAAAAATAAGAAGTAAAAGGAAGAAAAGCGTAGTTTAAGACGTTTTCGATTAAACATACCTACATATGATATTCATTCTTTATTGCTTGTGACTTTTATTTACAGATAGAAGATGGCGCAAATTTAATCACCCTATCGCATAGAATAGTAAATAAATAGAACATCTACTCAGGAGGCTCCACCCACTTTTGCCTACAAACTTTCAAAACTGCAGAGATTTAACTCTGTATGCGTGCCCGTGCATTTTAAATGGGACTATCAAATTTGGCTAGACCATACATTCTTACAATTTTGCATTTTGCTGTTCACACGTATTCATGTATAGAAAAGCGCGTGTAAAAATTTTGTCTACGGGAGGAGACGGAGGATTACAAGTTGATGACCTGTGCCCTATCGAAAGATGTTACAATTTTTGCAAATGACGTCGTACGTAAATCATATTTGACATTTGTGAACTAGACAGCTGCAGAATATACAAACAAAAAAGCAATGGAGCCCTTTAATACTTCGAACCGCACACACAGAACGAGCCACAATGGATATTTTGAAGGAAGCGTTTCCTGTTCGCGTAATCTGGTATTTTTGCGAATTGGCAAGACCGCCTGATTTAACCAGCCCCTACTTCTTTCTTTGGGGATACTTGAAGTCACAGGTTTATGCACAAAGCCACAGACGATCGCAGCTCATAAAAAGAATATTCGACAGAATACGAACAGTTATCATCGGAAATCTTACGAAAAGTCATGGAAAATGTGATAAAACAGGCACAAATGTATATTATTAATTAAGAAGCATTGTATTTTGTAACACTTTATATCTTATAATCATAGGGTCATATTCATAGTTGTTTTTAAACTACAGTTTTGCTTAGTCTCGGTTTAAGCAATGTACTTTAGATAGGAAAAATTTGAGTTTTTCTTAAAAACAACTTAGACAGTGTCTATGAATATGCCCCATAGTTAACGCTCGTATCTGTACTGTTTTTCGCAGTATTGTACTGTTTTTTGCTCTCAAAAACTGCGTTAAACTGCGTAGTTTTTTTTTTTTCAAAAATACTGCTTTTATTTTGAGATATACAGAACTTCAAATCAGCAGTTTTTTGAGCTTGTTAGCAAACGTGAATGACAAAGGGATATTTCCATCTTTACATTGTTAATCTCCGAGTAGGAAATTTGCTTCTCAATGAAAAATTTCTTGGTGAAATTTATACCACTTTTATATTTATATGAGATGAAGTTCTTCGATTTCACTCATTAAAAGTAATGCAAACATTCAGCGGTTCGTCATTGGCATCTAAAACTCAAAGGAATTCAATAATGAACGCAATAAATTTCATGTTTTAAGAAAATAAAATAAATAAAAATTTAAAAAAAAATGTACTGCGAAAAATACTGTTTTTTTTTTTATAGACGTACTGCTATTTTCAATTTTTGAGGAAAAAGTACTGTTTTTCGTCCAAAAAAAGATACGAGCGTTACCCAGTATGTAGATTATATATCGTAGAAGAACAAATAAATAAATAAAACTTATGCAAATTTTTAAATAAAGATTTCCGTTACCAAAATAATATTTTATTGATTAATTTTGCGATACCTTTGTAAAAGTTTGTAAGAGTTATTTCGTAGTTACCTAACAGTTTATTTTATATGAAAAAAATCTTAATAGTTTTTCTGTCCGATAATCCATTTTTTACGGTTTTTTTAAACAGTGGCTAACACAAACATATCCAATCATAAAATTAGAAGGGTATTACGTCGCTTTAAAGAACCCAATTGTTATGTCTGTCGACCTGTCGACTTACCTGCAAACAGTCGGCAGAGTAAAAATTTAGGTTTCATAATGTAATGCAACAGAATACCAATGCAATTTTATGATTGAATATGGTTCGATAGTCTTTAGGAGTACATATTCACAAAAAAATGGTACGATGGTAGGTCTTTTGCGGTAGCCGTCATATTGAAAAACGCGACTTCTCAAATAGCGGACAGAAAGTTCGATAGAAAATATGATTTTCTTTTTTTCATACTTACAACTTTTATTTGTAGGTGTAACACTTGAGGAGTTATCACGTATACCAGTTTCGCTTTTATTCAAATTTTGAAAATAAAAAATAACATTTCGTAAAATGCTTTAGAAATTTGCTTTTCGAATTTCATAACAATATTTCAAATAATAAATTAATGCATAACATCTTGTTCAAACTTATTCAATGTCACTAATTTTTCTGTGAATCAACTTTCAGCCAATTCATCCAAAACGTAAACTATAAAATACGTACTTATAAAGATATCTTATGCACAATATTACAAAATACAATTTATCTTATTCATCCCATTCATAAACTAAAAATAATACCATTTGTACGAGTATACTCTACGGAAATCTATGTATACAACACGGCTGGCATATATTCAAAGGGCGCCTAAATTCAAAAAGAAAAGCCAACAAAAGGATCTATATACGCATTTTAAATTTCAATACAATTTTAAAAAAATTATGTTCAACGTGTATATAGAGAAATCGACATACGGTTGTATGAAAATCGCAAAAAGGACAACCAAATTTCGGTCAAAACTATCGATTAATCTATACACATAAATAAAAATGGAGTGTCTGTTTGTAATGTCAAAATAACAGTATTTTACTACACGCATATGAAAGCACACACAGCCCTTACAACGAAACACAGATTTTTATAATTTTTGTATGTCTGTCTGTCTGTCTGTCTGTATATCTGTCTATCTGTCTGTCTGTCTGTCTGTCTGTCTGTCTGTCTGTCTGTTTGTCCTGGCTAATCTCGAAAACAGCTGGACCGATTTTGACGGGACTTTCACTGGCAGATAGATAATGCTGTAGCTCGAAACTTAGGCCTTTTTATTTACTCCCTAGATGGCACTCAGGTCGCTTTCTTCTAGAAATATTGTTTTTATGCCCGGTCAGAAACTATGCTTGACAGATTTTGAGGGGAGTTGCCACTTATAGATAGCTGATATTTTAGGGAGTGACTTAGGTTGTTTTAATTACCCTCTTATTCGCACTGGGGCTCCCTAGGTTTGCTTCTATTTAAATTATATAGATCATAACTCTAATACTCTAATTAAATAAAAAAATTATTAAAAAGCTCAGACAAAACGCTTTGCTTCAGGGCCTTCGAAAACTCTATGGCCGCACTGGTACATAATTACAAAATTTCATCAAGAACTACCCACTTCAATGCTAAATGCAATTTGATCAGTTTAATTCACCACATTTATTATGAAAAAGATACAACAATAAAAATTACAACAATAGGTAAAGCAATGACGATTTTGCATTTATGTATGGTAGTTACTTAGATTTGGTTCTACAATTCTACATATTATACTTACTCAATAATTTTCAACCTTGATTTTGTTGCATTTACAAGTAGGTATACATCTATATAGCTATACCCATTCAATCTCAATCCCGTTTTTGTATTATAAATATAGTATCTCTGTCTTCGAGGGTATCTATTATATGTTCCGCTGATCTATTTTCAAGTCAGGTAAGTTCAGTTAATCAACCTAATGGAACACATCTCTCTGAGTTGGTTACACTGGTCTTTTTAGAATCCTATCTTAAATAGTAGAACACATTGAAACATGCAAATAATATATAAATGGAGCAAAACAAAATATAACAATCCCATGATTATGGCTATTCTTTGAGAAAGCACGTACAGATACATTCCGTATATGGCAATAGAATGCTCAACACGGTTGAATTACTAATAAGCCGTAAAATCTTTTCATCTTGACTCGCTAATTTGACGTAGCCAAACTATTTTTATAAAAATGTTTTTGTTTGTTTACGTTTTTGTTTTTATTTCAATTTGACACGGTTAGCCAATAAAATAAAGCAACCTGCTGCGACTACAACCTGCAGGGTGGTGATGGCCCACCTCTGGCTTTTATATATAATTTAATTTATTCAAACGTCCGAAGCAACGTTCCTTCAGTTATTACGAATGCATGTACAGAAGATTAAGACGGCTTGTTTAGAATTTTTGTATCACGAATTTGCTTATATAATCAGCTATAATATTGGATAGGTAAAAATATGAAATTTGTATTGTTAATTAATGTGAACTTGCAATGAGGTATTAAGGCAAGTTGTGCATTCGTTAGAAAAATCGAGTTTGAGATAACAGTCATACATTTTGTTACGAAGATAAAGAGTGCGAATAAAATTTTCTAAAAATCGCAAATATTATAAAACCAATTTTTTTAAACTTGGAATCTGAAATTTGTTTATGATATGCGTAAACCTCGATCTAGAGTGCGGGAAGAAAGATGAGAATAGGATTTCGTATGGTACGAGGGCAATAAAAAAAACACAAAATTCTGGTTTGGCAGCCAGTTGCATAAAAACCAACCGCTAGGATTTTTTTCATTTTTTGCACAATATTTATACGGATCCTCTTTCAAAAAATGTAAGAAGTTATTCGAAAACATTATTTAAAATTTATAACATAATGAGTTCGCCACCAAAATCAGCTGCTGATTTTTTGTTTCATGTACACTAGCGTCAAAAAGTCAAAAAACAAACATGTCTATCAAGTTATCAATACCAATTTGAAATTTTAAAAGATTAACTATTGCAACCAAAAATTTGTCGCGAAATTATTGGAGGAATGCAAAGGTATGCTATGCAAGGAATGCATGAATTCTCAAATGACCTCATTCAATTATGTCCATCAACTTAGCGAAACAACTTTGGAAAAAAAAATCGTTAGTTAGATGTGAAAGAAAAAATATTAAAGCTCTTTTTTTTTCATTAAAAAAAATTATTTTATTTTTTTTAATATATGTGTTTCGCTAACTTGACATCAATTTAGCAAAACAACTTCCCTAAAAATAACACTATCAAAACATGATTAGGTGCTGAATTTGCCGCTTTTTTGCCGCTTATTAGTTGTGAAAGAAAATTTGCCTCTCTTTTTTTATAAAAAATTAATTTAAAAAAAAAATATGTTTCGCTAGTTTGTCTCCCTCTGGCCAATTTATAAATATGAATAAACATAAAATGATGCACACAACTATAAAGCACAAAAATCTTTTTGCGTTTCATTTGGCAACAATAATCTGAAATCTCAGAGCAATATCTGAAGTTTCCAATAAAAAACCACATAATTCCTTAATCCTTTTCAAGCTTAATGCTCTAGGCTTTCAACCAATATTTATAGCATGGATCCAATCTTACTTAAAAGATCACCACTACAAAGTTATCTTCAGATCTTCTGAATCGGATTCAATTCTTGCCACCTCTGGTATCCCGCAAGGCAGCCATCTAATTCGGATTTCGGCTTTTCGGAATTCTGTCCCCAAACCAAATCAAGGTAAAGTACATAATTCTTACTTTTTTGTGCAAAGGCTGCCTTTTATTTTTTGTATCTACACACATAGGCACATTATATTTCTTTTGGCAATACGTAGGTTGGGTGGTACCATACTATATTTCTATGACGCCAGCTGCCAGTGTTGTGTGTCAGTGAAACATAAGAAAAATTCACTGACTGGCATTAGGCGTCAGTGAGTTTTGGGTTACACTGACACTGATCTGTCAGTTGGTGTGATAACCTTTTTTTCTTCAATGACCACTGGCGAGCAATTGCTTCACTCAGACACTGACATGAAAACCAAGTCAGTTTGTATGACATCTGATATGACCTTAAAATGAGATGCACTTATCCAATTCCACTCTTAAACTTGGCATTACTTTAGCTTTCACAGTTTTTAAGGGCAGGCTTGTTATGTTTTTTGAGGCGATTTCATTCACAAAAAAAATTATTTAAAAGGTATAAAATAAGTAATTGTTTGTAAAACTTATACTTGAGACCCAATAGGGTATTTAAATTCTTGTCTCGACCGAATCTACATGTTCTACCCTTCATATTTATAGCACCCTGAATAATCTCAAGTCAAAATGAAGAAAACAAACAGAAATCACTTAGAAACATTAAACCAAAAGCTATTCGAAATATCGATTAGTTCCAGTCGGGGTAAGATTCAAGTAGTTTTTTTTACGTATATATATATATATTTAAGTCTGTAAATACGGCAATTTCTGTTTTTATTTTAACGACATTCACAAGCTGTGTTGTGTGTCGTTAAAGTGGGCGACGTGGTAGGTTGAATTACATGATTGTGCAGTTAATATTGTATAGAAGTCACATGTTTTTTTTTTCAGTTCCATGGATATGTATTTTTCTAATAATGTATCTGCAATCCGCCGCCGTTTTATTCTTTACTATAAAAAAAAAAAATGAAATATGTGTGGGCAAATTGTATCAATTTGAGTTTGTTTTCTACTTTCGACGTTCAACAGAAGGTCAATATGTCGGTAGGTCGTATATGACACTTGGGTAAACTATTTATATATGGAAAGTGGATTATGAAGTTTCCAAAAGAAAGAAAGAAAAAAAAAAAGAATGTTATGAAAAAATCTAGAGCGAAAGCGGTCAACTAGTTGTTGTAGGTATGATTGGCAAGGTGGTAAATGTAGACATATAGAAATGTTTAGGTTTTGTAGATAGATTTTCATTTGGCTTATGGTGTGTTTTTTTTTTTTTTTTGTGTGAGGGTCGTTTGGAGAAAGTTATTTTGAACTAAAGTAAAGGTAAGACATTGATTGATTGAACAAAACGGAAATAACTAAAACTTTGAGAGATTAATTATGCTAATCGATATTTGCAGGGAAATGGTTTCCAAATCTTTTTTTTTTTTGTTTTAATGTGTCATGGTTCTTTAAATTTGGTACATATAGATTTAATTTAGCTGACGTGTTTTGGTATAAAAACGTAGGTTCTTTATAAAATAAGGAAAATAATGATTGAATTATAAGTTTTTTTTTTTCTTTTGGTCATTAAAGACTAAAAATTATTTAAACATAATTACTTGAGTAAAAACACTTAAAAATTTAACACTTAAAAGATATGAACCAAATTTGTGGTCTAAAGTTAATGTTTATTTTTTCTACTTGGAAAATAACTTTAAATTAAATCCGCCCTCGGACCATGTGCTCCTTGAAGAAGTTAATACATCAATTTCACGTGATCAGAAAATACATAGAAACATTCCAAATCAGCGTCAACAACGCTTCTAATGAGCCTGTTAACAGAAAAGTGCTCAATACTTCGTTAGAAATAACCGAGATACTGCATAGAAGCCATCCGAAAAATTAAAATGAAGCGGACGAGATTTTAAACTTTCTACTAAAGACTTTGGCGCAAAATTATAGTCAGCCTAAGTTTAAGGAATTAACGCCACACTTCTTAACTTAATTTTAACTTTGAAACAGTTCTCTAACTTTAAAGTAATTATAGACTCTTTCTGATGTACTGACAACTAGTGTGGGGTTAAAAACATTTCTCTAAATTATTTGTGCGGAACACGCCTTAAACAGTGACAGTTCGCTAAGAAAACAAAGCAAACACACTTTTCTATCTGTCGTCAAATGTCATCAGCCCGGAATATAATTTTCTGTTTATTTTCAATACACCGGTATTTTTAGTTGAATTACAAGCAAACGTTAAGCGATTAGAGCTGGAAAAACTGCGTCTGGAGGATTTAGTGTCAACAATAAAAGCAAACTATGAAAAAGAGATCGAAATAATAGAAAAATCTTTTAGGTAAATATGTACATAAATAGAAAATAAATTTCTCATGCAAAACTTTTATTAATTTTTACAGAAAACAAATTGAAGTTCTAGAAGATCACCTTGCATCATGCGGAGACACGACTGAAAAATGAAATTGATGCGTTACATGTGTTTTACATTGGCAAACTTAAAACTATCAATGATGATAAAATAGAATTGCAATCCCATCTGGAAGAGTTTATAAATAATTTGAGGAAAACTCTTGAAGTGGAGATTCGAAGACTTAAAACAGCCCATGAAGAAGACCTTGTCTTACAAGTCCGTGCCAACGAACGCAAAGCAAACGAAGCAATTCAAAAAGCTAGGTTGGATGAGCAAAGTTTTAATGAAAAAGCTACATTTCTTCAGCAAATTGAATATTTTTTTAATTATTTTTAAAATGTAAAATAAAAATTTCAAGTCAGAACTTCAATCATATAAATTAAATGGTGGTAATAAATAATAATAGAAATAAATCCGAATAAAGAAACAAAAACTTATGCGTCTTTAATAAAAATGTTGTCTTTTGAGTGAATTGATAAATTAAATTGACTCGGCAGACTCTGTAGGATTTTCGGAAAGTTGAAAATCCATCAAGCACAAGCAAAAATGACGGTTCAAAAGGAGAAAAAATTCGATGTTTCGCCACATATATTATGTAGTTTTTATGTTGTATTCAAATAAATTTCGACAAAGATCTTGCAGCTTGCATCGGTCACAATCTGCACGTTAAGTGAATAGAAGCCTTGAATAAAACATACACAAATAAGTGACTGAGTTGTTTAAAAAAAATGATTTGTAGCAAAATTTTTTTTTGGTTCATAGAAAATGACTAATTAACAGGAGTCAGAGAGAAGAAAGTGTGGCACTATCAAAATTAAAATAGGGTTTTCATGATTTTAATTTTGATGCAAGTCTTTAAAGATAAAGTGTAGTTTAACTTGTCTATAATTGCCAAAAATGTAATATTAGACTAGTGTCAAACTAAATTTGATTTAGTTTGGAGTTAAATGGACTATAATTGTGCGCCTTTAAATTTAATTTTAATAAAAAAATATTATAATAATAATAAATAATTTATAAAAATTTAATTTAATAAGGGATAAATTAATTTTATAAATTTATTTTTAAAATTTTTAATTTTAATTTTATTAAAAAAAAACTCATCTTCAACAACTGTTCCAATAACGGCTACTTCTCATGAAATAAAAAATGCTATAATCTTGGCTATACCTAAAAAAAAGGCTTAAAAAATCCTTTCTGGATTTTTTTTCGAGGTCCGTACTTCTTCAAAAACGACGATGGCCACAACGTTACAGTCAATGGTGATCGGTATAGAGCCATGATTACTAACTTTTTCATTCCTGAATTGAACAATCATGATGTCCAGGAGCTGTGGTTCCAACAAGACGGCGCAACATGTCACACAGCTCGTGCCACAATCGATTTATTGAAAGATACGTTTGGTGAACGCCTAATTTCACGTTTTGGACCTGTGAATTGGCCTCCAAGATCTTGTGATTTAACACCGCTAGACTATTTTCTGTGGGGTTATGTAAAGTCATTGGTCTATGCGGATAAGCCACAAACGCTTGACCATTTGGAAGACAACATTCGCAGTGTTATTGCCGATATACGGCCACAAATGTTGGAAAAAGTCATCGAAAATTGGACGTCCAGATTGGACTACATCCGAGCCAGCCGTGGCAGTCATATGCCAGAAATCATATTTAAAATGTAATGCCACAAGATTATCTTTCGAATAAATAAAAAATCATGTCAATCGAATATTATTGTTGTTTTATTAAAGGTTTTGTGGCCTTTACTCCAAAAGCATTGCGTTTCGCCCTAGTTTGATGGTGGGCTCATCAGCTAGATGACATCAAACCCAATCTAGTACGCAATAATTGTCGATGATTACCGACTGCTTTATAAAATTTACAGAGAAAACTCCCTGTGAATTATATTATTCTAAAGAACTTTGATTAAAGTTAGACATTAGAAATTATGATGTTATGCTCGTGGCCAAGCGAAGTTATAAGAATAAAATAAAAACAATCAAAAGACTAAAAATAGTCGAATTAAAATTTATTTAGTGGAGTATTTATGAATGAAATTCAATATTAAAGGTTTTGTGGCCTTTACTCCAAAAGCATTGCGTTTCGCCCTAGTTTGATGGTGGGCTCATCAGCTAGATGACATCAAACCCAATCTAGTACGCAATAATTGTCGATGATTACCGACTGCTTTATAAAATTTACAGAGAAAACTCCCTGTGAATTATATTATTCTAAAGAACTTTGATTAAAGTTAGACATTAGAAATTATGATGTTATGCTCGTGGCCAAGCGAAGTTATAAGAATAAAATAAAAACAATCAAAAGACTAAAAATAGTCGAATTAAAATTTATTTAGTGGAGTATTTATGAATGAAATTCAATATTAAAGGTTTTGTGGCCTTTACTCCAAAAGCATTGCGTTTCGCCCTAGTTTGATGGTGGGCTCATCAGCTAGATGACATCAAACCCAATCTAGTACGCAATAATTGTCGATGATTACCGACTGCTTTATAAAATTTACAGAGAAAACTCCCTGTGAATTATATTATTCTAAAGAACTTTGATTAAAGTTAGACATTAGAAATTATGATGTTATGCTCGTGGCCAAGCGAAGTTATAAGAATAAAATAAAAACAATCAAAAGACTAAAAATAGTCGAATTAAAATTTATTTAGTGGAGTATTTATGAATGAAATTCAATATTAAAGGTTTTGTGGCCTTTACTCCAAAAGCATTGCGTTTCGCCCTAGTTTGATGGTGGGCTCATCAGCTAGATGACATCAAACCCAATCTAGTACGCAATAATTGTCGATGATTACCGACTGCTTTATAAAATTTACAGAGAAAACTCCCTGTGAATTATATTATTCTAAAGAACTTTGATTAAAGTTAGACATTAGAAATTATGATGTTATGCTCGTGGCCAAGCGAAGTTATAAGAATAAAATAAAAACAATCAAAAGACTAAAAATAGTCGAATTAAAATTTATTTAGTGGAGTATTTATGAATGAAATTCAATATTAAAGGTTTTGTGGCCTTTACTCCAAAAGCATTGCGTTTCGCCCTAGTTTGATGGTGGGCTCATCAGCTAGATGACATCAAACCCAATCTAGTACGCAATAATTGTCGATGATTACCGACTGCTTTATAAAATTTACAGAGAAAACTCCCTGTGAATTATATTATTCTAAAGAACTTTGATTAAAGTTAGACATTAGAAATTATGATGTTATGCTCGTGGCCAAGCGAAGTTATAAGAATAAAATAAAAACAATCAAAAGACTAAAAATAGTCGAATTAAAATTTATTTAGTGGAGTATTTATGAATGAAATTCAATATTAAAGGTTTTGGAGTAAAGGCCACAAAACCTTTAATATTGAATTTCATTCATAAATACTCCACTAAATAAATTTTAATTCGACTATTTTTAGTCTTTTGATTGTTTTTATTTTATTCTTATTGTTGTTTTATTGCAATTTAAAGTTCTATACCTCTAAAAAATATAGTAAAGCCTTAACTAATTTTCCCTGGCGGCCATCTAGTGTCGACATTAGTGAACTGGTTTCTTGACTTTTTAGACCAAGCAATTGGTTTTTGTGAATGTATTGTTATATATTTCTTGCTTTATCGTATTATTGCTTTCAGAACCTATACATAGCCGTCTCTTTCCAAACAATTATTTTCAATTCTTTCATTACAATGAAAATATCCACGTCAACCGAAGTCGATGCTAGCTCCTCATCGGCGACACGAAACCCTAGAATTTTCTAGTTACAATTGTACTATAGTTTCTATCTACAAGGTTCTCGGGAACTTCTTTTAGAGGCTATTAGGAATTGTAAAATTTTCATCAAAACTGTCGCCACATGTTAAAAGTTTTTGTATAGACATTCACAAGAAGTTGTCGTTAAGCATTTTTGTACTGAAATTTGCTAAAAAAATCTGTTGAATATTTTGTCTTCTTTTAGCGACAGTTTTAAGTTGCGCGATTCTATATGATGTTCAAAATTACAAATCTAAAATACGATACAACAATTAATCACGATTTTATCCCAAAAAGTAGACAACGTATATCTTTCTCGTATTGCAATTCATTTTTAATTAAATTAATTTCAATCTTTTCCAAAAACACCGCCAGTGTCGTGACTCCCAGTGCTACCACTGTCCAATCATAAATAAATTGTCTTTCTTTTTCACTTATAAATAAATTCTTTACTTGGTGTGTGCTCGTATATCATCGCCTCTATATTGTGATTGCATTGTTAGACTTCTAAAGTAGCAACATAAATGCCTAACGGCCGTGAGAAATACTTACATACGATTATACCACTATAGACTATACGAATATATCATAACCACATAGATATACGGCAGGAGCTGAATCTGGCTGGAGGGTTAGGTTATAGTAGCCTCCATTCATCTGTTCCGCATCCAAACCGTTGTATTCGGTTATTAAATAGATTGCAACGATGGAACTAATAAAATGCTTGGCTTTATTAGTTGCACTTCACACCGTTAGCACAATTTTCTCCTAACTATTTATAAAATCGACGAAAGCAGAAAAAGCACATTGTGGTGAATGGTGATAGAACGGATGAAGGGAAATGGGTAAATTAAGCGTGCTTCGGCGGGTAGCACGGAAAATATTGAAACGGAAGAATGCGTTCCATAGGTGAATAACTAACTGTAGCTTGCGCCATTCATGACAGAAGAATGAACTCACACACTCACTCAAGTGGTAAATATATGGCAATGAATGAGCATAAGCTTCGGTTGTAGGTTGTTCTGGGTAAATATAGTACCTATCTTGTTTATTATTATTTTTTTTTTTATTTTATTTTATAATGATTTTATTTATACAAGGCGTTGGTCTTACTGTTTTCCTTATTTTTTCCTTTATATAGCACGAACTTGTGTATATTATAATTCATAACCATAAGCTTGACGCTTATAGTTGGTTCGGCTTCAATGTTACTTTTATTTTAAGTGGTTAAGGTAATGTCACCTTGGAGGTAGACTGTCCTGCCGCACTCCCTTTTACGCGGTGAAACCAGTAGTGTATCGGCACACGGGCCAGCGGAGGAGGGGTAAACATTCAATTTTTTTGCCAAACTGTGAACTTTTTTCAAAAAATTCTAAGGTTCAATTTGCACTTTATATAATTTTCTAAAGAAAAGGTTTTGACACTTTTAATCGTACCATCAATCAATGTTGAGAAAAACGTATAGTAAATATATAGTATTTAACGCAATTTTTTATTTAGAATTTTTGTGATTTTTCCGTTAGGCATTGTCCACAAAAAAAAAATGCACGATTGACTTCGCACAAACTTCCTCCTGGTTGCAAATAATGGGACTAACAAAATTTTAATTCATTAAAAATTATATATCATCGTATTTTAGTTTAGTTTTAATCTTTAAACGCCATCTTCTGTTAAATATTAAACTTAAATGTCATATTAAATATAAGGATATACGTTTAGACGTTATCAAGTTATGGTGAAATTTGTAAAATATTCGTTAACACTAAATCCCCCTTTTGTGCATTTTTAGGCACTTTACATTTATTAAAATAGAGGGTTCGCACGAACTTGTTGTTAGGGCAAGTTACTTTCGTGTTAATGACTAGGAAATTCGTCGACGGTCGACAATAAAACACTTATATAAAATTTTATCAAAATTGATCGAATTTTTTCTTGTAAAAAAAGTAATTTAAATAACTAACTTTTTAAAAAATACCTTTTTCCAAATGTTTGTATTGCAGTATTAATCAGACTAAGCAGAACTTTTAGAACTTACAACATTTCGTCGAAATCAGTGCTGTCGTTAAAGGGAAAACAAGTACCGATCTATGGCAAGTATCGATAAAAGTGATAAAAGAATCACTCATATAAAATTTTATCAAAATTGATCGGAAAATGAATTATCGGTAGGTACCTAACGTTTATATGGTAGGTTGGGGTTGGGGTCAAAATACTATATGGGTCATAATACAGTATTTTAAATATTGTATCTCAAAATACTGTATTTCAAAAGTCGAAATTCTGTGTTTCAAAATTCTGTTTGGTCAAAATTCTGTATTTCAAAATTCTGCATCTAAGAATTCTGTATTTCAAAATGCTGTTAACAGCACTTTTTTACATTATCAAAACGATTTTATTTTTCCGCCTATTTACAGCATTTTGAAATACAAAATTTTGAGAAAAGAATTCTTTTTTTAAGAATATATCATAATAACATTCCATTAGCATAATATTCTGATACTGAAATACTTCCCTTGAACAATCAAATTGTTATCTATGATAATTCATAAGTCTTTGAATTAATTAAAACAAAAACAAAATTAATCGTATTCTGTTTATATTTTCTCTCTCACATTTTCTTCTTCTTAATTGTTTTTGTCTCTCTCTAATATTTTTACATAAATTTTTTTGATCATAATTCAGAAATGTAGAAACAATTGTACCAAACTAATTGATCTGTCAAAACTTCCTCGTGTTCAAGCATTTCGTTGATGTTAAAAAGTTTGTGTAAATTTAAGTGTTAAGTGTTATTT
The DNA here is from genome assembly GCA_951217065.1 of Baccha elongata. Lineage (NCBI taxonomy): Eukaryota > Metazoa > Arthropoda > Insecta > Diptera > Syrphidae > Baccha > Baccha elongata. Next base: position 93,116,729 of record OX578272.1, read on the forward strand.
CGTTTTAAAATTAATATATCGATTGTGAAGTCAATTAAAAAAATAAATTTTGAGATACAGTTTGAGATGAAGAGTTTTGAGATACAGTATTATGAGATACACAATATTAACCATACAGTATTATGACCATACAGTATTTTAAAATACAGCATTTCGACCCGCTCCCATACCGTTGACCTAGAATAAAAATAAAAAAACATTCCGGCATAATACACAAAAAATACATTTTACCAAGTTTGAAAAAAATTGGTCTAACCGTTTTGGCTGTAGGTGTTGACACAGACAGACAGAATTGCCACTCATTTTTTTCGACTTCTTTATCATAGCGATGTCATGTTTGATTGTTATGTCAAAAAGTTGTTTTGTTGTTGTTTTATAATTATTAATTAGTATCTACCTATAATCGTGCTAGTATATACCGTTTAGTTTTATCAAAATTGTAAGAGCCGTTTTGCTGTAAAATTGATAAAAACTAATACTGCAGATCTTTCTTATAAAGATTTTAGCTAATCCAAATTTTCACGAAAACGGAATTTGGATAAAACTCTGTGTAAGGTATATTTGCAGTGTTTTGTGTACAACTGCTTTTTTGGATTTTGGCTAGAATGTACATAAATAAGATTTGGCCATTACTTGATATCAACTGCAGCGTTTATGTTAGTCCTAGAGTTTGCAACAAGAGCAAGATAGAGCGACAAAAACGTGAATTTTATTTTTTCTGTTGATTAGACTATATGGAACAAACAAAAAAATAAATAATAAAAGCGTCAAATACTACCTAGTGAAAAAGTTCACTGTAATAATCTGTTGCTTTGCATTCACAGACACCTATTGGGTAATGCATAAGGGGACTTCATAATTAAAGGTACTAATATTGCAATACAAGGAACACTAACTTATTTTTTCAATACAGCATTTGCAAATTGAAATTTGACATTTAGGAAACCGGATCCCAACAAGAGTCTAACTTCAGGTTTATATAGGTAAGGAAGGTATGCATTTATATTAGGTACGTATTATGTACCATAATCTTACTCTAAAAAAAAACTATGTCAAGGCGATATTTAATAGCTCACTTAAGAAAAAAAAGGTAAACACAGTGAAGTTCTTAAACAAATTTTTTTTTTTTTGCTTTTAAGGAAAAAGCTGTCCTCAACCCTCATAATTATTAGGGCGAAGAATTTAATAAGAAAGTTGTGGCAAGAGTATAGTAAACAACACGTCTTTTTTGTTGTTTCTGTTTTGTTGGCAACGACAAAAAATATGTATGAAAGAATTTTCACATTCACAAGAGTTTTTTTTTTTTTGTTTCTTCTTTCATATAATTATTTTTGCTCTTAGCAGCATTACCATGCTTCACCCAGCTGTAACATTAAATTAAGGAACTAATTGATTACACATGTAGATTATTATTCAAGGATAACTCAACGAACCGAATCATTATCCAATCTCTTTCAAAAGAAATTCGATACAATACAAGAAATTTGCGTCATTATAAATGCTTTTTTTTTTGTTCATATCTTGGTTCATATAATTATTATTATTATTATCGTCTTGATTTTCTTGCACACGTGCTCAATAACAACACTGGAATAATGATGTGGGTATTATTTCTTAAGAATTTTGTTGGTATTTTTATTTATTTTTTAGAAATCCTTCATAGGATCAATAAAAGAAAGTTCGGTAATACTTCAAAACTTGAATTTGGCGCTATTTGTTCGGTTAAACGTTGCCTACAAAAAAATAGTACTGGGTGACAAATTACAATTAAGAGTAATTCAAAATTTCGTGTAAAATAATGAATAATAAATAATGTAAAATAATGAAGTCTAAGAATGACATTTTCAGCTATTACGCTAATACTTATGTTATTTTAAACTTTAAGGTTTTGTTTTCGCGGACATTTATCTTCCCGAAGTTTCGAAAAAGTTAATTTTTTTGTGGTCACGGGGATTTTGCGTTTTTATTTTGTTTCTTTCCTCTTCAGCTCCCGTGGCTGTTCACTTAAGAGTACTGTATTACCAGAATGAACAAATAAAAACAATAAAAAGACTAAAAATAGTCGAATTAGATTTTATTAATTGGAGTATTTATGAATGAAATTCAATATTAAAGGTTTTGTGGCCTTTGGAGTAAAGACCACAAAACCTTTAGTACTGTATTACCTATCTATAATCGCAAAAAACCTGAAATGCAGTTATATTAACAGTAGTCTAAATATAACGTACAAAAAGTTATATCAAAATAGTTAGAGCCATTTTTGAGAAAATTTTGAAAAACTAAAATTGTTATATGTGAGGTACCCGTTATAGCAGGGCTAAAATAAATATTCCAATTGCTCCTCTAGGGAATCACCAAAAAGTGCTATATACGAAGTTTGAAGAAAATCCGTCAAACCGTTTAGGCTGTAGGTCGGTGCATAGGCAACCGCATACATACGCACATACGCATTATTCCGCACAGACAGACCGACGACGGCATGACGAAACCTACTTTTTTGGGCTTCTTTAGTATCGTAATGTCAGGTTAGATTAAAACCTCGATTATTTTACTCGAAACCAATAGCAAGTATAATTGGTCTAAACGTGAGATCAAGTTGTATGGTAGCTATCATTAAACGATTGTTTAGCCAAAAACCTTAAATGCCATTTTGTCTTAAATGTTCAATTTAGGTGCCATGTCAAGTTTGAATGTAATCGGTTCTGACATTATAAATTTATGGTCTAATTTGTAAAAACCGTTAAAACCAAATCTCTGTTATGTGCACTGCACTTTAAGCCTACAATCTTAAATGCAGTTATATTCAGAGCACTCCAAATATGACGTTTACAAAGTCTTGCCAAGAAATTTCCTTTAACTTCCCTGAAACGAGGTTGAAACACATTAAGGATATAACGCGTCTATTTTAAAAAATTGAAAAGTTACTACGTTAGAGATGCTAAATTGTCAGTGATAGCAATTATATGCAGTTCCATAAGCATTGTCTTTTTACACTTCAAACACATAGTATTTTTGTACGCCAATTTGAATAAATAATTTAATAATAATTTCATAAATCCAATAACCACCCCTAGCAAGCAACAGAAAACAAAAATAAAAAAAATTAAAACATTAATTTATTTTTGCGAATAAATCTGTATCTTCTTTTCGATTGCTGGCCCCTTTCGTATTGTCCCATGTGGTGCATCTTAAAAAATTAAAGCCACATTACGTTAATGTTGTGTCACTTAAGCTTATAGTCTCGCTACTTACTCAGTGCCATTTTCGAATCGCCTCGGGGAATGCCTTCGGATCTGGTTGCTTGTTATGAAATAAATCGTTTGTACATATATAATGTTAAAAGATGCTAATGACTTTAGGACTTATTTTTATTTTAATCCCGTCTTGGGTTATTGATCTGGAAATTGTACAACAGACTATAATGGGCATTGAACTTTTGCTGGGACAGAAGGTGATGTATATGTTGTATGTTGATGATGCGTAATAGAGGACTACGACCGACGACGTTATTGACGGTTTAAGAATTGATGCTAAGTGCTTTTCAAAATAGGTACTCCCATCTTTGAATGTGGTAATGCAAAAATAAGTATATAGTATATCTCTAACCTTATATTAGTCGTAGATACATCAACCGATAATAATTGTTTTTGTCCCTCTGTCTCTGCATTGATACCCCGCACTTCTTAGCTTACACGAATTTATGATTATCGTTTGGTGTTAACTTGAAATGTCCTGGAATGTTTGCAAAGTTAATGACCTCTGCCTTCGAGTGATTGTATATTTTTGTTCGTTCTTGTGATGTGATGTTGATGTTGATGCTTCGGCGAAATCAACTTTAACATGTTTATTTTTATTTCTTCGTGGAAATTACCACATTAATCTGCCTCAAGGCGATACCATGAGTCTTCTTCGTTTCTTAAGCAATAAAATGAGATTCTATAATTTTTTTAAGTACCCATCCATGGTACATACTTACATAGTTTATTTCTGTCGAAAAGTGGTTTTTTTAATGACTATGACTATGAGCTCTGTATAGATGAAGTTAAAACTTTTTATTGAAGAATTTCAGTGTTGCATGTAAAAAATTATTTTAAAATAGTTTCAGGTTTGAGGGCAATTCAAATTTAAAGATATAATTACGTCAAAGTTTTATACATATGCAAGATATTTTGCAAAAATTAGTTAGAAAATTCAATTCTAAGAAGGCAATTTCCCATTATTTATTATGGTTTACCACTTAACTACTTACAATTTTTACGTAGCAAAATAATTCAGTTGAATTCTCGAAGGGCGCTGAATCTATTTAAAGTTTAATTTATTCTATTCAATCGTAATTAATATTATTCCTACTTGCGATTATAATTAAATTACAAACCAAGGTTCAGATTAAATACTGTTGAAGGGGATTTTTTTTAAAAATTTAAATACATAATGACGGAATTTTTAAATATTGTGTGAAATGGAGTAAGAACAGGAATATTAATCTAATTCAGTTTTTCCAAACACTTTTAAATTTTAAATTCGGTTGTTAAACCTTTAAACGACATTCTTCATTTGTCCCCATTTGTTCCAAATAAATTTTAAAAGTGTTTTAAAAATTAAATGAAAGAAAAACATAAACATTTACATAAAAATTCAAAATAAAAAACAGAGAGAGAACGTTGAAAGAGTTCGATTGATGTGTACTTCTTCCATTTACTCTAATAAAAGATTCTACGATCTACATCCGCCATCCAAGATACGCAACACATCCAGGATTCCAGGGTTGGTTTTTTTTTCTTTTTAATTAAAGTTCACCGAGAAATGTTGTAACAGTTTTATATGCTTCTAGAGAGCCATTAGAACGGAGCTTGAGTTCTCAACTTTAACTTTAATTTCATAGGTATAGTCATCGGTATAAGAGGCTTGTTGCTGTTTCGGGACTATTTTGTTTTTTTTCCTTCGTGCAATCCCTATCCAGGAGGACTGCACTTTTAAATTTTGTAGTTTCAAGAGTGGAGAAATGGTTAAAACCACTTGGAATCTATCAGAGTTGCCTATATAAGGTTCATCTAGACCTAGAGAATTTATCCGTCACCATCTAATCGTTGCAGTGTCTTTATTTGAATTATTGAATTATTGAAACAAACGAAAACAAAAAAGGCAAGGAATTTTGGATATGACAGTGGCCTAAGTGACTGGTCGGATGCAGATTTGTTAAAAGGGGAATACTTAAGAAATAACTCTTGACTTTCAAAGTGTAACCCAGTGCCTGGTCATTATCCGCATCAACGCCAGATTTAAGAACTTCTCTTCATATGTAGCAACGCTCCTATGCGGAATTGATTGACGACTCAACCAAAAAGTCATTCTACGAACACCTAGAAAACACAAACTATATCTTCCTTCTTATGCCAGATTGCAATTTTAAATTTTTAGACAATGGTTTTTAAAATAAGTCGCTGTCATAAGAATTCAAGTTAAAAGAAATTTTATAGCAGTACCAAAAATAAATGCAACAAAAATTGTTGAAATCGATCGGTTTTAAGAAAAGGTTGCACAACAATTTCAAATTGCACATTCATACTACTGGCATAAGGGGGCGATTTGAGCCCGAATTACGACGTCAAAATTGTCCTGGGTTATTTGAAAGCCAGATTTGTAAAGGAATGCACCTTTGGTTTAATCTTCAAAGGAAAGAACCTGCACGACGATACTTCCGGCCGGTAACACTTATTTCCCACTACTTCATATACACTTTATTTTTAACCTCTCAGTAATCCCGGCACTAACAGCAACTAAAGCTCTCTTGAAGAAAATAATATGGTTTCTTTTTTTAGGTAAACCTTACAAGTTTCAACTAAAAATGGCGCGGTCGGTAGGATTGAAAATGCTATTGAAGGATAAAATAGTCTAATGAAGGCCAAAAGGCCTTCAATGCTGAGGATCTAGAAATGACAGATTGTTAGACCTCTAAACAGCGAAGATAATATATACATTCCTCTACATATGTCAACATTCCACTACAAAGCAGAAAATTCCACTAAGACGATAAAGACCAACATTGCTACTCACCCAATCAACATGAAAAGCAGTTGGCGGCTTAAGACGCACAACACTGGTGATGCGAAGGCCAACCAGTTAAACTATTCAAATCAGGATGAGATTACATTTAAGGAGCACAAACCGACTTATTTGTAATTAAAGTATAGCCGGTGAATCGATCCTCGGTTGGTGCACTCTATCGATAAAAGTAGAAATGCTCTGAACTGTGCCAAATATGCAACTGTTCATCGCTTAATTGATTAGAAAATTACAGTCAAAACTCTAATTGACCCTTACCAATGTAGTAGTATGTCAGGCAGGTCAGCTTTCGATTTAATATTCACAGTCCTACAGATTTTAAAGTTCTTGCAATCATTTTTATTTGCAATTGTACACAACTCGCAAGTCAACATCAGAGATAATTTTCCAAATAATTTTGCATATGCAGATGAACTTTCAGTCACTTCAATATCATTTACTGAAGCAAAACTTCACCATAAATAAGTGTAACTTCCAAGCAGTCAAGTTCCACTTATATAAACCAGCTAAATGTTATCAGTGCATATATCAAACGATGAATTACTCTTGCAAACCACTATTTCTCCGGGAATAAAGAGACATTTAAGTATTAAAACGTTCTCTCAGAAAACCAAGAAGACTTTATGGAAAACGTTCATGATTTATAAGAGGCCACTAAAGTTCCAAAGCATGCACAATGATAAGTTTCGTTGGAACTTTTGAAATAGCAAATTCAAAATTATTTTAAACGAAATCGGGAATTACTATTTAGAATACGATATTTAGGTAAATAGAATTGTTGAGGATTTGGTATAAATGTATTCGGAATACAAAATGATTTCTGGTACCCAAAGCATGGCGAATTAACTAATAATTTATAAGAGGCCACTTTTAATCTCACAAAGCGCACAATAAATTAAATTCTAGAATTGTACCCAATTTCATAATTTAGATTTATTGAGATAGAAAATAGAACATATATACGAGCACGAATTTTAACACATTTACATATGTTATTTTCATCCGCTTTTTATAATATACCTTTACCATTATTTTAAGCAATTTATAAGAATTTTTTCATAACTAAACAACAAAAAATCAGTTCATCGCCTAACAAATAATGTCCTCAAACTATTGTAAAAAATGTTTTCAACGTGAGAAAGGATCTCTCGCCTTGCCTGGTGCTCACCATATCCTACTCCTCCTCTATACACACACATTAAATAGAACCATAAATGTTTTGCTCGGTGCTAACTTTCCACCATCCAAAGGATAATAATTGCAATCCTTTATAACCAAATTTCCTCGGTATTTCCATTATCCGCGATGGCAAATTGGATGCTCGCCCATTGATTTTGAAATGCATATGTGTATACTCTTCAGCAATAGAACAGAAAAAAAATCCACTCCGACTACTTACCAACCGTACAAAGCTACCAGCCAGCGGAACCAATGAATGTCCTTTATAATATTCCTATATAAACACATGTATATTGGTATACCTCGACTGATTCTGTGTTCTGCTTCTATATACATAATGGAAAACCAACATCGAGTGGAGAATGCATTTTCCAAACGTCACACGTGGCAAATGTTTTTTTATGTGGAAAGGTAGATGCATATATATATATATAAATATATACTTCTTTTTGTTTAAAAAAAAAGCACTCTTCGATAGCGTTGCATAAAAAAGTTGAGTGGAAGCACCAGGAATATATAGCCAACCATTCCATATTTCGTCCTTGACGTTTTTGCAGTTATAGACTTGGTCTTGGTTCTACGAATAGAGAGATGGCTAACGTCACCCTATTTTAACTTGCTTTGCTTAGATAATAATAAGGCAAGTTATGCATTCCTAAAAAAATTGAGTCATTAAATCCAATAGGACACGAGAAGAGAAGCAAAACAGAGTGGGTGCAAAAGTAGCACAAAATTACTTAAAGAAGGATTTAAGAATTCTAAAGCGTTTACATACTTTCTTCTTTAAGAAGAATTTATTTCTTGTTAAGTAGATAAAAGACGCAGGTGTGAGGTGCGATGGAAACGAGTAAGAAGCTAAATATATTCTTTAAAACATCTTAAATCGGAATAACAACCTTCTTTAATACTTCTTTACTTATTCTTGACATTTCTTAAAAGGAAAATCTTTTTTATTTTGTTTATATGTATTTATTTTTATTTTTATTTATTCATATTTACTATTTTCAACAATTTTAGAAATTTATATAATTAAAAAACTAGTTTACATTGTTTCAAAATCAAATTTAAATATTTTTAATATTCTTATGCATGATATCGCATGAGCTGGCGCTATTAATATTACAATTTTTAGAAGACTTTAAGAAATAATAAAGAAAGAAAATAAGAAATGCCAATTTAAGAATCATTTTAAAATGCTTTAAGTAGACGTAAACAAAAAAATGTAAGTTCTTCAAGAACATACCTAGTGAGGAAGAAGGTGCAGTGCATTAACGCCCATGGAATTAACGCCCGCGGGTTTTAATTCCAAAACAAAAGGAATTTACCCCCGCGGGTGTTAATTCCTTTTTTGATTTGGAATTAACACCCGCGGGCGTTAATTCCTTTTTCTGATGGGCTTTAATTCCAATTTCAAATGGAAATATAACCCATTCATCAGCAAATTTACAAACACAGTACTTTTATGTTGAATATTTTTATTTATATTTACAAAATTGTGTTCAAAAAAAAATATAGAATTCTTGAAGATCAAAAATAACAAAACAAACATTTCCAGAGCATTTTTCGTTGTGATATAAAGTAAATTTTGAAAATTATAAATTAGGCATATACTATGATTGAATTTTTTCACAATTTGTCTGCAATATGGACACAATATCTTAGAATTACCATCATTTTTGCAGCGATCGCTATGTATTTCAAAACATGATCCACAAAATTTGAAATGGTTACATGGAACGAATAAATCTTCAATGACCAAGAGTACCTACAGTACAAAGTAAGAAATTTAAAATTTTACACAAACGAAATTTCGCGTGAATTTGTAAAATTTTACATTTCTTACTTTGTACTGTTATACTCTTGGTCATTGAAGATTTATTCGGTTTGTGAATTTTAAAAAATTCGCGCGAATTTTTTAAAATTCACAAACCGAATAAATCTTCAATGACCAAGAGTATAACAGTACAAAGTAAGAAATGTAAAATTTTACAAATTCACGCGAAATTTCGTTTGTGATGTTCTATTTGTTTGTACTCACTCCAAAAGAAAATAACAATCGCGGGTGTTAGTGCCAAATCCAAAATGCATTAACACCCACGGGCGTTAGTTCTTTTTAATGGTGGGTCTTATTTCCAAATCAAAAAGGAATTGACACCCGCGGGGGTTAATTCCATTTGTTTTTGGAATTAACACCCGCGGGCGTTAATTCCATGGGCGTTAATGCACTGCACCGAGGAAGAAATACAAGAATGAATAAAGAAGCAATTAATTGGCATAGCAAATTAAGATTAAATTAAGTATGAATTAAGAAGTGTGATACCGTAATTATACTTGAGGGCTACTTCTGTCAGTCTGTATTTGCATGGATCTGCAATTATTTTGGGATTTGACGTTTGACACAACAATACCTTCCGTAAAGCTATCGAAAAATGATTCTTGAAAACAGTTCGGACGATTTTGACAAAATTTTGTTTAAGTGAACTAATAAAAAGATGGTATTTTTGATTGGACCAATTTAGACAAAATGTATCATTATAGTAGTCCTGTTACACTTCTTGATGATAGAATTTGAAGGTCATGGAAGCGTTGATAAACTATAATCCCAAGAAATATCTTGTAGAAAACGAAAGTTTCTATAAATAACCGACAGCAGGGTGTTCAAAGCAAAGTTTACCACTGATGATTCTGTAGCTTAAGATAACAAATCCTTATTTCGATCGATATGTATGTTGAAAGAATTTTATAAAATTTGGCATCAAGCTTCGTTATCAAAATAGCATGTCCTCATAAATATCTTCTTAATTGCATTAGAAATGCCCTTTTGAGTTTCGGACCTCTGAATATAAGTAGTAAGATATCAATAGGTTTCAATTCTGAGATTTAAAAAATAAATGCTGGTCTGCCGCAGGGTTCCATTTTGTCCCCTATCCTCTTCATTAACTTTATTGAAAATCTCCTGTTTGAAGCTTTTAGTCTTTTAAATAGTTTTGCGAGAGCACACTTAGCTTTTCATTATTATTTTCAGATTTAAGAGCTTCTATTTCGGGGCTAGAACTGAAGCGGTAGCATATGGTATTCCGATTTTGACAGCATTGTCCATGGAGGATAATTTTCTCATGTTTCTTATGTCTATCCTTATTTTTTCGAAGATTTTAAAGAGTGCTCCAGAGAAATAGCCTGGTGTGTTAAACCGGTAAAACAAGTCAAGTAAAGAGATTGTATCTTAAGTCGCACTACACGAATGTGAAATGCTTTAACGCCTCGAAATGTAAGCTCAGACATTCAAAACCAATGATCATCGATATCTTCTTACATCTTCTATTCGCTTACATTAAAAGTTTAATCATGTCATTTTCTTACATCCTTAAAGTTTGAAGATTTTGGAGATATGGCATCTTCAAAAACTTAGCTAGATATATACTTTAAAATCTTAACTTATAAAATAATTTGCAACAAAAGCAAGTATATACAACACAGTCCTGCTCTTTATCATCCATGAATTACATCTTCTTTCATAGTTTGAGGGTGGAGGGAGCAGTAGAAAATTTGCATGATTTAATGTGCCATTCAATGCACAATGTGTGCCTTTAGGAACTTTTCAAAAGACCAACACACAAAGGATTTCTCTCAGTTTTTTTTTATATACATTATATGACAAGGATTTTGATCCAAGTCGCCCTCCAAAGTGGTGTTCGTTGTAGCTAAACAAACGAAGCAAAATGAGAATCTAATTAATGTTGTTATGCATGAGTGTACTTTTTGAAAATGCATCTGTTCTCTTCCTCTGGTACTTTAGAAACCCACAATCGTTTTATCAATGTCCTGTCACTGAGGCTATGCCGACGATACCTACGTTGTAGTCGTAGGCCTCGATGACAAACCCTCTAAGGGCTCACTATGGAAACAATAAACAAACTCCTTGCTTCTGACTGCCCTACCTTCAGTCATACGGTAAGTAAATTTTATAAAACATATATGTTCATGTTCGAAATAATGGTTGAAGTGCATTTTATAATGCAAAGCAGTTCTATACGATTTTTAGATTTGGATATGGATGGATTCAATGTTCAGCTCTAGATATAAACGATCAATGGAAAGAGATCAGATAATCGGATATGAACTGAACTTAAAAACAGTCATTTCCAGAGTTTCACAACGCGGATCCATAAAAAAAAACGAAGCCATGAAAAAAATGACGAAATTTGCTACAAATGTCTTAATTACGACATTTATGAATGGTCACTGATAGTGAAAGCTTCTATACTAGGACTGTGTAAAGGAGCAAGTACATAAATCCTCCGTGAACACCCGATAATGGACAAAGTACAATTGACTTTCCGTCGAAAAAAAAAATCGTAGGCTTCGAGTACTTTATAATGAGTTTTGTAGAAGCTGGAATTCAAAAGAAGTTTGAATTGCAAAAAAAAATCATCCTGATTTTAAACTAGCGGGATTAATTTCACCTATTACAAGTGTAACTTTAACATTACCTAACCTAAGTACGCGATTTTTTTTTTTAAGAATTCATTTTTGACCAACATTCTAGACAAATTTCGAACTTTATTAAAAGCAAACCTTGTTTCTGACCTTTATTTTGGACTTTGGTTCAGCCAAAGTTCAACTGCGGATTACGAATTGTTCAAAACCAGTGTCAACGATGAATTGTTGCTGGAAGTATAACTTTTAACCTTACTCTAGCATCAAGGATCTAGCGTCGAGCTGCTAGTATCAAATGAAGAAGAAACTTGACAAGTTGTCTAAGAAGCCATCAAAAAGCAACCGTAGTGCTTTTTTTTCGCGCAGGCCATCGCCATTCACGAAGAAAATACTCCTGGTTCCATGACGAATGTTTAAAACAAAGTTGCAAAAATAAACGAGAGCTACTGCTGAATTCTTCCCGCAAAATAAATGAAAAGATCCAGTCGAAAGTTATACATCTGTGGTAAGCGGCTATTATAATAATAAGACCCTGATTACACCAGTCCTTTTTTTCGAACGTGGCGTGTTTCGTCTTTCTGACAGGTACGTACTACGGTGATTAGACGGTTCGTTGTTATTTGCCCTTTTCCATTCGTCATTTTCACGCCGGGAAGCAAAGTTTGACGCCGGAAAACGAGTTTGTGGAAGTTTTGGTAGTTTTTTTGTTGAAAAAAATAAATATTGTTGTTAAATATTATTGCTAATAGTTTATTTTCAATTGTTGTTCACATTTACAACAAAAAAATATCAAAACAGTTGCAATATTTAATATTCTAAATAATTCAATTTCGCTTCAAAGTTCAACCAGAAAAAGTCTTTAAATTTCATACGTGCTTTCGTTACTTCATTCCTCCTTCGTTACTACACCCCTAACCCAAAATGTCAAAAAGACGTATAACGAAACGTACGGAAAAAGGACGGTCTAATCAGGGTCTAAAGGACTAGTTTTTGACAGTTCCTTTTCAGGACGTTCTTAAAGCTAACTAAATTTAAACGCTTTAATATGAGTTTTTAATTGTCCCTGTAGACCCAATAGTTTTTGAGATAAAGCTTTTCTAAGTTTATAATTTTTTCGAACTTTACTAATTTTTGCAATACTCTGTAGAGCCCTCTTAGTCCACTACCTCAAATCCAGAGTTCTGTTTTTTTGCAGACTTATTTACGAAGTTGGCCTTGTAAATAATCCAAATGCGCAGAAGGCAACTATGTCAAAAATCGAAAAAACCGCGAAAATTTCAAAGTTTTGTTTAAACTTAACGATTTTTCCCCAAAAGGACTACTTAGTACCTTTTTAAAACTGTTTTAAAGTAGACTAAATTGGCTAAAATATAAGACTATAATTGTCTTTCTAGACCCAATAGTTACCGAAATAAAGCTCTTCAAAGTTTGCAAAAAATTATGATAAAAAATTACGAATTTCAAAATATCGTTTTTTGCAAATTTTTCGCAAACTTTGAAGAGCTTTATTTCGATAACTATTAGGTCTACAGAGGCAATTATAGGCCCTTATTGTGAGAGTCATTTTTCTATCGATAAACGACTTTTGTCGCTAGTCGAACATCGAAGATTTGATTTGGTATTGCGAATCTTAATTTTGAACGAAAAATTTCGTATAAGCTATCGATCTTTGTCGTTCATATTTTTCTGATCGACTGCGTAAAATGACATTATTCTTTTAATCACAGGGCAATAGTTGAGAGCAATTTAATAATAAATGCAAAATAAAACACAAAGCATGGGTTCGATTAACTATTATTAACAAATATCAACACAATTTTTCTTTGGCATTATTTTATTACTTTTACAAACAAACAATCACAAATAACATAAAATATTTTTTTCTTGAAGAAAATATAAATTTAATCTTTTATTTTTTGTAAGAAAAATTATTTACTGGACAATGAAAATTTGCTTGCTAACTGTCAATTGCCAAAATATAGGACTGACTGAAACATATGACAGTGATAAAACTGCAAAACTAAAAAGTCCATTCGTTTGTATGAAATATCCCGAAAAATTTCCTATGATGAAATATTACATAAGAACTAAGGAAAATCTTCGAGTCATTTTACAGGCGCACAGGCAACAAGGTGGCTTCTAGCTGTTAGTTTGTTTTAGTGTGCGTGCTCTTTATTTTAAATGAATCCGTTATACATTTGCATCACAACAAAATGTGAAATTAGAAATACTTTTTGACTCAATCTAGAATTAACTTATAATTATTCCCTACATGTACTATCACTGACATTATGCCAAAGTATAAGGTTTATTCACAATAAGCGTATTCCTTATTCACAGTAACAGATATCTCTGTCGATCAAGCTACACAATACCAAAACAAAAATTTATCGATTCTTTCGACTTTTATCGCATCGAAAGTCAAACGACACTCGCAATAAGGGCCATAGTCTCAGTCGTTTAGTCTGCTTTACTAGTCCTTTTGGGGAAAAATCGATAAAGTTTGAACAAAAATGCCAAATTTTTGCAGTATTTTCGATTTTTACTTACCTATGTAACTATGTGCACAGGTAGGGAGCATGCACCATTTCATGCACCATCGTGCTGAAGGCAACCTCAAGATCGGTCAATCTTTAGAAATGGATACTGTCTTGATGGCATAATGATGGGCAAATGCTTTTCCGCAAGGACTTTTCTTATCTACAACTAATAATGATTACAGCATTAAAATCAAATAAATTATCACTCTTTTTTGCGGTTTTCCTTTTTTCTCTAAAAAAAAGGTAAATCGAAGAACCAAACTATTTATGGATATCAAACTCCTTATCTCATCTTTTTTGGGTTGTGCCGAGACGGACACATTGTTAAGATTAAATAGAATTGCTATGAGCGAAAATTCTTCTGAATGATTTTCTGTCCAGGACGTAATGGAAAATATGGGGCGAAGAGGACTCAACGTTGGCCTTCAGTAGGAGTTAGCCAAAACTCTTTGTCTTGTGTTTGCATATTAAATCAAGCACTATCTCACATCGAATTTTCAGTACCATGTTAGGAAAATTCTTAAAAAAGTGAGTATAGTTTGAACTTATCGTCTTAAAAGTTTTCGGTAATGTGTGCCTTTTTTGTCGTCTGATAATAAAAAACATAACATAACATACAGAAAATAATTTCAAACTATTAATGTTGCTGGCGAAATTGTCCTTTACAATATTGATTGATTAACATTCACACCTGCTTCTGTTTCTATCACATTCGCCTTCTAATTACCCTCGATTCTCAGAAATAAAAAAAAAGGTTAAAAATCTTTTCATCAATGTCTGGTTCGTATAGCCAAAGGCTACTTTTTTAGAAACCCACCAACTCATACAAATTCAACAGTTTTGCAGGACCAGCACCAACTATACAAAACAATAGCCAAAACAAAATTCTTCCTTACAAAATTTGAGGCAATATTAATGCGTCGTTCTGCAGAATTTGTTTGCCGCTAGCAGGCAGGTTAGATGAGTATTCGGTTTTTGTTTTGTTTTCCTTGACCAGATGTGTCATGTGTGACTGTTTGGGTTCAAAAGACCACACCCAAAACGTATGGGGGTATATCCCGGAATCAACCCTCTACAAAACGTACACAAATTTCAAGCAGACAACGGCCAGTCCAGCCATGTGTAAATGATATGAAAGTATTGTTTTTATGGGGATATATCCTGCCTGTGTTGGTCCACTCCTACAGGAAATTTCTCTTTACTAAATCGCGTTTTTTAACAGGAGGGATGAGGATGAGTTACAGAAGAAAAATGGTTTTGTTTTCATTTCGTGACGGAAGAAGATAATCCTTTCTAATGCTTGAGTGAAATATATGAAAAAAGGATATATTTCGAACAGACCAAATCAATAAGATAGATCCACTCTTAAAGTAGATTTATTTAAACATAATGAAAAATTGATTACGAAAGAAAAGCACTCAAAGAAGAACTTCAATATCTGATATCTATTCTAAGAAAGCAAAGGGGGTTCATCACGGAAATATAAAACTATAGGTTAGATGTCCAGTCAGAGTTACCGACTATTTTAGGGTTTTGGAGTGTTGCATAACGAAATGGTATCTGAGGACTTTGAAAGCAGTAGTATTGACCGTGTTTAGACTGGGAAATTTGATTTTGGCGTGGTGAGTACTCTCGTGATTATACAGGTCTTCAATTGAGGACGCCTCACTTCAAGCGGGTGGAATTTTTGTAAAGTGAGACAGTTGTACGACGCGAATTTTTTGCATTTTAAAGAAGAAGATAGCACCCATAAATTATTATTAATGCTTCTTTTTGTTTCCTTTTCCAAGAATTCATTTTCTATCACTCTGCATTTAGCTAAATTATGAAAATACTGCAAAGTTAACACATCGGCAGTCAATCAGATAATGAACAAAATGGGAAAAAACTTGAATTTGGAATTGGAACAGTACTCACGATTCAATGTTTATAATTTGAAGCTGGCTAACGGGAGTACTCACCCCTTTCGCCAACGAACTCTCGTGAGTCCGGTCTCAAATTTCCCAGTCTTAACACGGTCATAGAGTTCAACAAGGTGTATACTATCACAACATCATGGACTTTCATCAAGTGGTCAGAAATATAGAAAGTATAACGAATAAAATCGGACAGAGGATCAACACCGAAAAACAAAGAACCACAATGTTTTTGATCAAGATGATGTTGCTGAGGCAGTTTGCTAAGAATTAGCTGCTTTTGCAGGTGTCAAAAGTTTAAAACAGCAACGCCTTCAGTTTGAATACACCGAGATGAGAAAAACCTGCTTTGATTATGAGTTTCAGGTCCAGTACCCATATGAAAGTGAACAGGAAGCAAATAAAGCAGTTACATGGCGATCTCTAACAGCAAAAGACGACAGATGAATACCGGCTTTTTAAAAGTAAAAAGAAAGAGTTATGAGAAGATAGTGATCGACTAATATTTGGGCTGTTTTATAACATTAAGATGTTCCCGAATTTGGGCTTCAGACACATAAAATAAACAATTCCGACTACCCGAGACAACTATTATATTTAAATATAATTCCAATAAAACTGCTGAATCTGATGTCTTTGAAACCGAACGTAAAATATGATCTCTAACGGCTTTTAGGCTAGTCTTCTTAGTGCCTTTAAACACGGAAGCGTATAATAGCATTTAAAGACGACAGAAAAACTATATAAACATAGAAATTTCTAATTTTGGCAGTCCTGCTGGGATGGGTCATGGTGATCGGATCGGCACCAAATATACAGCTCGAAAAGTATTTGAATTCAACCCATTAAGACGGTGACGCAGTAAAGAAAGACCATGATTTAGGTGGCGCTTGCAATTAGAAGTGGTCGCAAACAATATGGGGTGCTTAAGACGACGACGGCATGGTTGAGGTCTAGATTCACAACGAAATGTATAGCGCAACATAAACTACAATAGTATAGCGACTATATTTCCAATAATAATTATTCGGTTGCTTTCTTTCATTATGAAGCATCTATTTTATCTCCGCCGAATAAGCTAGCAAAGCAATTTTAAAATTGGATCTATCCTATTGACCAGTTGTGTATACATAACATATTAAGAATCACACACTTGTAGAATAAGACACATACATCTATACATAAATTTAATTATGTGTGAATGTGACGGTTTTTCGATTTTACCTAAAGTAATTAACCTTAACCTCGGGGGTTGTAAAAGCTAAAATATTATGTGTGTTCTTCAAAGAAACTTTCACTTAACCTAATTTGTTAGTTTTTTGTCTTACGATTCGTCTATAGTTAGTGCATTTGACGGAGGACAGTTTAGAAAATAAGACGGCACAACTTTACTTGAGAACGTACATATATCTAACTAACCTCTGAAGTACACGATGCCTTGAGAAGTTGGTTAGGGTTAAAGTTTTTGGGAAACTAAGACAAATTAATAAATCTTGCTTTAAGAAAATTATAATTTAAACGATTTTTCGTAACTTTAATGCACGAAAATAGAGGAAAAAAAAACATTTGGAAAAAGTCATCTATTTCATCTACTATTGTGTTTTTTTTTTACCCTTTTCGGAAATTGTATAGAACAGTGTTTTTCAAACTGTGGCTCGCAACCCACTAGAACTTATTCTGTCTGTGTGCCTCTAAAGGGATTAAATAAACGGCTAAACCGATTTGCTTCAAATTTGGTATGGTATGGTTTGTTTTCTTAGAAGAGAAATTGGATTTTTCGAGACAAAAAACGGTACCTATTTACCTGCCGTATAACTCTTATGAAAAAGCTTGTTTTTCACTAAAACGGGTTGGAGTCGAAATTCTGTCGGGTCAACAGTCTGCTTTTCAAAATGTTGGCTGTTAAAAAGAAAAAAATCTTTTTTTTTTGCGACCACATACAGGGTACGTCAAATGAAGTGTTACCAATTCAAAACTCTGTGATTTTTATTTTTTATTTTTTTTTTGTTTCATAAAAAAAGCATCTAGTTTTATGAAAACTATGTCATTGTTCGATGTAGCTCTCTGTAGCACTGATGACGGCATCAATTTAAAAATACATCTAGTTTTATGAAAACTAGATATGAATGATGACTGCATCAATCCTTCTAATGAAGGCATTGCACACGAATGTGGTCCTGTTGTATTTGTGACCCTTCCCGGCGGATCGTTGACTTCAATGTTTCCACATTTTCATGTTTTATTGTTGACACTTTAACCTCCAAAAGACCATGATATGGTGCCAACAAAAAACATGAAAATGTGGAAACATTGAAGTCAACGATCCGCCGGGAAGGGTCACAAATACAACAGGACCACATTCGTGCACATTCGTGTACAATGCCTTTATTAGAAGGATTGATGTAGTCATCATTCATATCTAGTTTTTATAAAACTAGATGTATTTTTATGATGAACTTATAATATGAAACGAAAATAATAAAAAGTAACGAAACCACATTATTCTTTAAATTGGTATCACTTTATTTGAGGGTACCTGTAGTTGAAAACGAAACAATTTTTTTGTTTTTCAGCCACAATTTTGAAAGCAGAATTTTAACTCAGGACCCAGGCAGAATTCTGACGCCAACCTAAATACCGACGTTTTTCAAAAATGCTTACTTTTAATAATTACAAAATTATTTCAGTTTTTGTTTTGTAAATTTATTGTATGGAAAATGGGTTGACCTAATTTTTCAATTTTGTATGCAAACCTATGCGAATTAATTATTATAGGCATTAAAAAAAAGTTTTTCTTAATTATAAAAAAAAATTGATTTATTTAAAACTTGCTTTAAGGACTTTGAAATTATTTATTTTTTAAACTTATATTTATCCAACAAAATTATTTGCATACTTTCATTTTGTCTTCAGTCTTTGTAAAAATTAGTTTAAGCTCTTATTAGGGGCCGGTTATAGCGGTCAGGAAAGCAAAACAGGAAAAACTTTCAGATCGATAATTTATTATGTTTTTTGTTGAAATAACTTAAAAAATATTTTGTGATGGTAAAATTTTGAGTTGAATGCAAAAAATGCTTTTATTCCTGATGGAATTTAATTTTTCTTACGAAAATTCGATTAAAATTTTAAGGAATTTTTTACAAAAAAAGGAGAGCGTAATTGAAAATTTTATAATTTTAAATTAAATTATTTTTTTGTGTTAAATTAGCATGCATGAAACTTGCCACCCTTTATTTTGTTTATCATTTTTTAGTTGTAAAAACTTTTGCTTTAGCAAATTCGAAAAACAACTTTTGTTGGTCATGTAAGGGACACCCTAAAATATATGATTTATATTCAAGCTACAAACAATATATAAAGGGCATGGATGGGTCGCACAAACTTGCTCTTTTAGCAAGTTACTTTTGATTACATATTTTTTAAATCTTTTGAAAACAAGTGTATGGAATAAAAATAGATTTATATGAAGGACATCACTGCCGGTAAAATTTCAAATAGCAACGTACTCACAAAATTTGATTGATTAAAATGTATGGTATTTTTTCGAGAAACATAAAATTATCGGTTTTTGTAAATTTGTTGTGTTCAAAAATGTTCAAATTATTCAAATTTAGCGCTAGCAGTAGATTAGAATATTAATATAAGTTTAAAAAAAAATCAAATAAAGGACTTAGAATTATCGGGTGCGCTTATATGGTAGGTACCTAACGTTCTTTTTATTTCGGGTCAAAAATTATAAAAAATATCCGAGGATATTTCTGCTAGTATAGTTTGTGCCAAATTTAAAATAAATCGGCCTAACCGTTAAGGTTGTCAGACTGCCGATAGACAGACAGACAGAATTGTCGGACCTATTTTTTTTGTTCTCTCTGTCATCGTAATGTAATGTTTTGATTATTATTTATTTTTTTGTCTTCTCTGTCATCGTAATGTCATGTTTAATTGTTATCTCAAAACTTTTTTTTATGAATGCCTTAGTATCTACCTATAAAATCGCAAGTAAAAAAATACTATGAAACCTACCGAAAAGAAAATTCGAAAACGTAAATTTTTCGACTGCTTAAAAGGTGTTTTTTTTTTAAACAGGATGATAAAGGCAATCAATATTGCCACTGCGGTGGTTTTAAAATTTATTTTACGTCAGAAAACTGAGGAGTATCGTAGTGCCACCAAGTATCATAGATCGCCACCAGGACCCAGGTCCCGCCCACATCGAACATGTTTCAGCAAGAATCAAATGCGATGGAAGGACAAGTTATAGTGCCATTTATAGTCTTCTGCTGTTCTACCTAATTCTATTATTTCTTATCAGAGAGATCTATGGTTGGCATCTGGGTATGTTCGGGAATACACATGTATGTCTACCCAACTATTTTTTTGTACCTACCTATACAATATATATTTGCAAGTTGGTCCAATTAAAAGCCATTATTGATATTTTCACTGCCTACTACTTGCTCTTGCGACATAACCTAGGACACGATAAAAAGAAGTCTTAAGTAAAAGTAAACTATTACTAAGGAAGCAGTTATAGCTATCAGTAAAACGTATCAATAAACATTTTCTATTTCAATTTTAAGGCGAATCATACGACAATGTTGGTGTAAAATGGTATTAAAATGAATACCATGGTATTAAATAATACCAATACCAATGAATAAAATGGTATTAAATAATACCAATTAACACCAACATTTTTGAATAATTTGTCTTAAAATTAAATTTACTGATACAATTTACTGATAAGTATAACTGTCCCCTTGCCCTAATGAAAAATAACACAACTAATAATAAAAACAGTGAAGAAGAGAGGGTGTACCTCTACTCACCACACTATTTTAGAAATGTATCCACCCTATGCATTAAAATGTTTAGGTATTATAAATTATATAAACAACAACAAATATAAAAACAATAAACAAGGGATGAAAATATTGCCAACTTACCTTGACAAATGTCAATGCACGCCAAAAGAGTAGAGAAAGTACACCCGCACCGAATTCAAGAGAAATGTAATCCAAAAACAAAATCCAACAAATCCACAAAATCCTAAAACATTTATTTATATTTTCTGGACAAGATACGCACACGAGAGAGAGAGAGCACAGCACACGCGACCGAAACGAAATGATAATGAAACACGCTTACGCAAATACACGAAAGAGAAAAATTAAAAAAAAAAAAGAGATTCACTTATATTTTTTTTGTGTTGCTTTTTTCCACTACATTAATTAATTTATTGCAAATCTGCCTTTAATTTTGTGCATTCCACTTTAATTTGCAAACAAATTGCCACATAAAATAATATTTCTTTAGACAAACAAGGCTACATGAGTCCCTGTTTGACCCCTTACATCACCGACGCGGCTGCAGGTGACAGCTCCTCGTTGGAGTTGGAGGACGAGGACAATGATTTATGCTCCTTTCCCAATTTTCTTTTTCTTTACAGATGCTTTCGCTTTGAATGGCAAAATTGTTAAAACTTCACCCGTAAAATCGAATATTTGCTTCAAAGGTTTTTTAATTGTTAACAACAGATTGCTAATTGGAACTTAATTTGACAACAAATAGTTTAATTAGAAAAACAAAAAACAAACGCGACGAAACGGTAGCGGATATGTAACAATATGACAGCTGATTGACAATCCCGACGGTCACGGATTTAGGTTGAATTAACAAGCAAAAAGTGTTCACCTTTAATATTGTCGTAGGTCACGGAACCAATATTTGTTTCTAATTGTTTAACAAACAAACAAAAATCACTAAACTTGTGCAAAATTTAGACAAGATGAACTAACATTGAACACGCGTCCGACGTCCACCATCTACATTGATGTTTCGTTTTGAACTGGTTTTTCAGATGAAGGAAAACGAGCAGTAAATTCCACTTGCAACTTGCAACCATTCAAGAATGTGTGAAATAAAATGGATATCTGCTTTGCCTGCTCTGCCGTCTTATAAAAGCGATAGTGCGACTGACGGAGCATAAATGTTAGAGTGTGATGGCTGAATACAAAATCATATTCATATCCAAACCAACAAGAACAACACATAAATAGAAGTGATTGTTGTTTTTATGCTGTTGCTGTTCCTTGGGTCAGAAAGAGAAAAAACGAATATATGCAGGAATTATGTGAAACTGGGTCCCATTCCCATGTTTTGATTTCCTTGTCAAACATAATTTTGATAAGTCTAGAACGAAATGAGAAATGGGAAAATTGAATTAAAAATGTTTGAGTTTTCGAATTACGAATTTGTAGTTTGTGACTAGATATGCAGTTTATGAGTTTAAAAGGTTTTGTGGCCTTCACTCCAAAATTTGAGTTCCGCCCTGTTTTAATAGTGGGTTCGTCAGCTAGATTAAATCAAACCTTATCTAGTACGCAATAATTTTCGATAATTAGGTATACCGTTTGCAATAATAGGTATGAAATTTACAAGGAAAAATCAACGCGAAGTTTATGTTTCTAAAAAAACTTTTATTAAAGTTAGAAATTAGAAATTACGATTTTATGTTCGTGATCAAGCGAATCAAGAAGTTATAAAAATAAACAATAAAAAGGACTAAAAATAGCCAAATTAATTATTATTAAGTGTTTATTCAGCTTTACTGTAAAAATTCTGAGACAGCAACATCCTTACATGGTTTATGTTGCTTGATTAGATTAACCAAGGGCGCCGATGAAAAACCAGGGGCGCCATGACATTAATTTTTTAATGGGACATGGCATATCCTTCGTTGAAATTAACTATTCTTGTCGTAAATTTTAATATTGTGGTTCGCATACTTTACTGTTGTTGTAATTCCATGTTAAAACACAACTGATCGACCATATAGCTGCGGCTGAAAGTATCCTAAAATTTTTAGTATACTCACGAAGCCAAAGGAGGATTGGCAAACAGCTGACTACAAATATATGTTTGTGTGTCTTTTGACACCTATCCGGTTTTGCTCGTTCGCAAACTCATACGATACAGAAGTATCCAAATAGCTCTTTTGGTGTGCACCGGAACGTGCGCATTGTTACAGTTTCCTTAAGATTTTTCAAAGCACAATAATAATCTTTTTATTTTCTGAAAACACCTGTTTACGACCAAATGGAAAAGTGTGTTTTTCCTGTGTGTGATTGATGTAACTAATTATTAATTTTTACATACTTCATTGTTGGGTAATGCAAAAGACAGTTTACAGAGTTTTTAAATTTCGATGAAGTGTTCAATGCGAACAATAACTAGACATCGTTTGAAGTTTCAGTAATAGAATGGTTAATTAGCCAGAATCGAATCTAAAATAATTAATTTCACCAACATTAGTTTTGATCGTTTTCACTAGACATTATGTGAAAGTTTAAATATTTGAGACACATTTCATCGAGGCGCTCAATTTAAACAAAAACCACAGTAAAGACGGCTTTGAAAATACAAGGAAAAAATACTTTGGAATAAAAAAAAGTGTGTGTAGGGAAAGGTATGCTAATGACGGACAGCTGGCAATGACGGTCAGAGTTAATTAGAAGTACCTAAATCGAAATTAGTTATTATTTTGAACAGATTATATAGAGAAGAACGAATAAAAAACTTTGACGTTTGTAAGTTCAAAAATCTGTCAGTTTTTAAAAATAAAAACAAAAAATATGAAATTCAGTGACTGTGATATTATTTTCATCCGAGCCAAAATCTACATAAAGTATTGGATTTATAAATGTTTTTTAGTTTTTTTTATAAATCATATGCCCCCTGTACATTTATATATGTATATACATATATGCATGATGCCTTAAGCGTTATTCTTAATATTTTGCCTCTAGACCTTCACATCAAATACATGGTATACTGCAGAGCAACCAAGCTTAAAGAAGCAAGCTGTTGGGCAGAAAGACCCTATTGTCATGGACAAATTTTAAAACTGTTGCCAATAGATCTTCGCTCAGTCCATATTGACTACCAATACCCTTGTCTTGACTTTGATAAAAGTTTTAATGTGCTTTTTCCTACCAGAGACGAATAGAAAAATGATACGGTGACAAATGAATATGACACCACAATTTTCACTGACGGCTCAAAGATGGTTGATGGAGTTTACTGCGACAAACTAAAAATTAGTCAATCGTTCCGTCTGCCCGACGCTGCCAGAATAATTCATTTCATCATTTCCTCTGCTACTGTCCGGCCCTGGCTAGGTCTCCAGGCATTCGGTAGCCTGTTTCTCGACAACCTAAACGTGCTGTCGAACAAAAGGATAAATATTTTACCGCTTTTCTCAACAGCACCAGTTGGCTCTAACAAACCAAGCAATAAATCTATTTCAACTTTCACTTTTGAAGTTTTTGGAACTTCCCTTTAGGACTGGCTTTTCGGACTAGCACTTACTCTATTTTTGGCGATATCATCAGACTGATTTATACCTTACCTGGTAGGTATACATTGCCTTTGAACGGGCCTAGCCTCATATAGATCTAATGTAAAGTTATTAGGCAGGCTCTCAGTCCAAATGGAACCACCTAGCACACAATGTGAGCTAATTTCTTCCTTTGGGACTGCGGGCACAGACCAAAAACTGGTACCCTTAGCTTTTCAAAGCACTCACTCACTCTCCATTTCAACTTTAACCTTTTAAGTTTCTGGAACTTCCCTTTAAGAATGGCTTTTCGGACAAGCACTTATCCTATTTTTTGGCGAAAGCATCAAAGCACGGATTTATACGTGGTAGGTGTGCCTTTGTCTTTGAACGGGCCTAGCCTCATATAGATCTAGTGTAAAGTTGATTGGTCGGCTCTCAGTCCAAATGGAACTACCCAGCACACAGTATGTGCTAAGTTCTTCCCTTGGGACTGCGGGCACAGACCAAAAATTGATCCCCTTAGCTTAACATTCACTACCACTATATCACAAAAAATAGGTCAAACGAGTTATGGTATCAAAACGGCGCTTTTTGGCGCTAATTGGGTTTCTTCGAAACAGTTGTTCTGCGAAACCGTCATTTTACATACCTACCTACCTACCTGATCGTCATTGTTTTGTCCTTGCAATGACAACAAATTTAATGTCAAATGACACAATGACAAATGTCGACTGTTTTTGCATTTTGGACAAAAATGACAGACTTGTGTCATTCGCGTAACTGTAGCTATTGGAGGGGACCTACAATTTTACGTCGAAATCCGAACGACTAAGGTTCATGACTATGATACTCTTGGAGAATTTCCTCGCAAGAGGCAGTTCCCCTGAAAAAAAACATTAGATGTTATCGATGCTGGAAGCTGGGCTTGAACCCAGACTTCCGGCGTGATAGTCCCACACACTAACCACTACCCCACGGGGCAAAACAATAAGTCAAGATCGAGCTTTATTTCTAGAACTTGCAATATTCCAATCCTTTCCGGATTTAAGGAAATAATATAAATACAGCTATTGAAAATGTCTATTAAATGCTACACGAGAATTAAGTCGATATAGACCTGTAAGTGGTTTTAGATACGGTAAAAAATACGGTACTTACTTGGCTGCCGAGGTACCTTATCATTAGGTTTAGGTATACAGCTTGAAATCTTCGGCTAATTTTTTATAAATAATTAAAGTTTCCAGAAAAAAAAAAACACAATTTCCACATATTTATTTATTTGTTTCATCGTTTATTTAAATTCATCATACTGACTTTTTTCAGTTTGTGTAAAAATATTAACAAATTTTTACAAGAATCAATTTTTGTATAGGTATGAAGCTCCATACCAGTTTTATGTATAATAATGATTGTTTATAAATGTACATTCAAAAAGTCATAAATTACATAGCAATGTAAAGAGCTATATATTTTTTTAAAGATACAAAACATTTGTAAAAAATTAATATTTCAATTCATTTGCGGCTTTCATTACTTTTAATTAAAAGTACAAAGATGTATAAATTGCTGCATTTTATTTTACCTCTTTCGGTTTATAGCTTATTATTAAAATTTGTGTACAAATTTCTCACAAAATATTTTTTTTTTTAAGTAAATTGCAACATTTTAGTATTTATTTAATTAACTACTAAGTATTTTATTTACATAAACATTATTGTTTTTCAGTCATTTATTTAATAATTTTTGTTTTGTTTTGTGGTACTTATTTAAATAATGTATTCACAATTATTTTAAACACTCAATTGCTGGGAATAATTTATTGTTACGTATTACAAAAACAATATGAATAACTACAATTTAAAAGATTATTCATTTATAATATTAATAATCGATTTGGAAAGGAATTCTACTTTATTTTTCATAAAAATATGTCCATCAAAATTGAAATTCTGTTACATTATATCGAAAACACTATCTCCAGAACCGTCCCAATGTTCAAATTATTACAGACGGATACTTTGTGATACTGTTCAATTCAATTACGATTACGATAACCCAGCAGTTTGTTCCACCCAACATTTTATATTCTCATGTGAAGGAGGTTGAGTTAGATAGCATACTGGTGAAATTTACCTTTTTTTTTGTTCTCTTCTCTACAATAGTGTTCTTTTATTTTAAAGAAAATGCGAATATTTTTTAAATTAAAAAACGTTGTAATAGAATTGAATTGGGCTTTATATATTCTATAATTTTGTTACAGAACATTTGTTCTGTATATTTATTTGTTTTTTATGTTTCTGTATATGTATCTAAAAACTTATGATTATTTTTATTATGAAAAAGACTCACTCCTTCTAATGAAAAAAATAAATTAATTGGGGTGACAAAACCCAATGCGAGTTAACGCAATGGACTACTTTATTGTTAAAGTAAAATCGAATTTCCTTTTGAATTTACTTTATATATAAATAGAAGGTATACACCCATTTCCCAGATTATTTTTATATATGTTTTTACACAGTGTCGAATAATTAACTATCGGAGAATTCAGGGAGGACATTACATAATTATATTACATAGATAAGATACTTTATGTTATGTAAAAATTCTATTCCATATATCTTGGGTTTATTTGTTTACAAATATTTATTATGTTTATGATTATACTGATTTCATAAAGGCACATAGTTTTTTTTTTTTTGTTTATTTTATCTTTTGAAATAAGTTTTATATTTTTTTTATAAGGATAGAAATAGAACATATTTAATATGAAATAAATATTGAAGTTACAGAGACTAAATAGGTTGTTAAAGGGGTTGCTTATGATCTGATAAACATGTTTGCCCGACTTTTAAAATTAGTTTTTTTTTTAACTTAAGGATCTTTCACTTGAAAACATTACAGTAGAAATGTTTGAATAATCAGTTGTTATTCTAGCAAACGACTTTGTGAGTTCTTAAAGTTAACAGTACTAGTAGGTACTAGATGTGGTCTTCTCGTAAAATGTTAAATTCTTTTCATTGTAGTCGAACACGCTTATAGGCAACTTCGTTACTACGCTTGAGTCATGGGTAGGGTTTTCGCATGGCTGGTGCTGGTGCCTATGTGAACAGTTTTTTTTTTGGTTAACATATATATATCTGGTGGGCAACTCTGTTGTGGAAAGTAGTTGGTTCAATTTGTATATCGCTCTTGCAATTTCTTTTTAATTTAATAAATAAAATTTACAATAATACTTTTAAAAATATAAATATCCAAGTGTTTATATCTGGAAAAGGGTCTTCCACAAATGTACTTTAAAGTTGCATGCAGACTACATTGTTAAGGTGTTGTCACATCATGATGACCGACTGACAAAACGAATGGCACTTTATGAGCTAAGGAACGAGGACTATTGGTGGGTGTAGAAATGAAAAGATTTGGGAAACACTCGTGGTGAAGTAGTAACGTTGTATTGAATCAACATATTTTGAAGCAAGTAAGAGATGAACTCTATAAAATAATACAATAATATAAAAATTCGGAACGTGATTAATTAATACAAGAGGCTTGAAAATCCGAAAGTAGACTTCTATACTCACAACTTGAATTAAACATTATGGAGTCAAACTACTTTACTGATGATTCTTTAAGTTACAGAGAAATATCTTTGATTTTCAAAACAAGATGTGAAGTCTTTGGACTTAACGGATTTCCATACAACGAAAGTTTTAACCAATTTTGTACAAAAGAGGACTGTTTCCACTTCATGAGTATATCATTCTTCGGAAAAAAAAACTATGACGATGAAGGAAACAATCGCAGTGCTGAACGATTATGATTGTAAAACGCTATATAACTTCTTAAGGGTTGCTATTAGGTGTGTATTGAGTTTCTATTGGGTTCGTATTGGGTCGTTTTCATCAGTTCACACTCATGAGGCAGAAGCGAATAGAAACCTAATAGCGACCTAGTCTATTAAAACCCCATAAGTGTGAAACAAGCCTATAAGAGTCATTTGTAAATATAGGATGTTACTTATAACAGAATTTGCTTAAATATTTCATGTTAAATATTCACTATTTCCGAACATACAATGTAGATAATTTGCTAACCGAGCTGACGGCAATTCCATAGCTATAAATTCATAAGAATTGTAAATATTGTAGCATTAAAAAACGAAATAATAAATTAATTCTTAATAAATCTAAAATCTATATCTGGATGTCCTGGTGCACTGTATCAAGAAATTTTAAACTCTTTGTCTGTAGTCATATCAAATCAGGCAACTCCAGTGCTCCGCTTAAGGGATTAATTCTATCTATAGGTATACCAATAAAGCTTTCAGCTAAGCTTTAGCGAATGAACCTACCAGTTATTTAATTTTGCCGAAGAATTTTCAAAGGTTTGCTTTCATTAGTTTACATTTTAAAGTCGACTTAAGTGCTTTTGGCGTTAATTCACGGCAACGATAAAACTAGATTATTTTTTTTTGATAATATTTCCAAAAAACTTAAGATTTACACTCAGAATAAGTTCCTATAAAAACCGAGATAACAATCAAAGAAAATATTGCGATTATTGAGTTGGAAAACATGCGGAAAATGTTCCCAGCTTCGCTTGTCACCATGCCATCACCAATTGCTTTTTAAAAAATGATTTTTAATATAATTCAAAAAAATATCGATAGTAACATAGTTATGACTAGCTTTCTAGGTCTTTCAACTAAATAATTTAGCTTAAAACCGATAGAGCCATTCACGTGAAAGTTCAAGAAAAAGACGGTTTTTTCATAGATATCACATAGAAATGTAGGTTTGGAGCACTCTTGACAAAACTTGTTTCTTTTTAAAAAATACAATTAGAAACTATATCCATACTTTTTTTTTTAAACAAAAACCGTTTTAGAGGATTTCAAGAAAACAAAACTTATAAATTTTTTTATTTTTTCCATCAAAATATCCAATTTTGCAACTTTTTCTTAAACAAATATAAAAAAAAATTATTTTACAAAGAGGAGCACCAGGATTTCGGAAAATTGACCTTAGCTTAGCTTAGTTTTTCCTATGGTTCAAATTTTCTTGATATCTATTTTGTTCTTTGACTTCACTATCTTCACTTTGAAGTACAGTGTACTCTCTACTTAAGGGCACCTCTCATAATCCGACAGATTTAAAAGAACGAAAATAAATACCTGGAGTCAGATTTTGTATGAAAAAACGATTGAACGTTTTCGTCTGTGCGAACGATTTTCTGACCAGTTGCTATGTAAATCGTTCACACAAACGAAAACGTTTGATCGTTTTTTTTAATACAGAATCTGACCCCTGATTTTTCAAATAATTATCTCTCTCATAAGCAGACTCTCCCGTAACCGGACGCGTGCCAATTTTCATAACCGCCTATAACATTAATCTCTCTTAAGCGGACAAAAAACACCTGGGGTGGCTAAGATGATTGGTGATAAGTTACAATCAAAATCTATACTTTCGGTCTGCGTAAGGTGATCATCACAGTGATAGGTAAAAACCAATCACAAAAATATTGTGACTGTCACCTGCAACTCTATACAAAATTTTCAACTTTTTTCTCAATTTTAATCACCATATCAACAAAAACAATATATTGTTCACACTACAATAATAACAATCTTAATGAATTTATTTATAGCTGAAAATGTGACTACGACAAGTCGACAACAATGCTTTACACAAAATTAATGTCACTGACAAATTGAATAAATTTGAATTGAGTTGAATTAGTTGATGTGATCACATTACACAGACGCAAGTGATGATAAAAAATGTGATAATCAACTTTCATATTACCCGATTCCACCCTTAAATAACGCTTTTAACATTGTGTCTACTGTACAGTACATACATAACATACTGTACTCTTTTTATTTTTTGTTTTCTTTGCGTTTGGCGTAGAAGCGCAAATATATAAACACACATAAATAATAATCTTTCTTTTAAGAATTTCGGGTACTCGGGTACGTACCCGGGCGGTTTTTCGGGTACCTACCCGGGTTTCCAGAGCTCTACTCCTAACGCAAAAATGGCAATGATCCTTTCAAAGTTGTTTTTTCGAAAACTTATTGATTTTGCCTTTGTTAGAAACCAATATGAATCTTTTTTACATACACCAACCTCGTAAAAGAATGCAATCTTTCTTGAATTAAATTTTTAAAAAATCATTCAATGAATTCAATTTAAATATTGCATTCATTTACTTTACTTTCAAGACTTCAATTTAAAAATTCACAATCACCATTCTTTTGACACCAAAAAGACTGCAATCATTTCATTTTGCAAAAATCAATTGAATGCAGTCATTAGGGAAATCATGCATTCTTTTGCATTCCTTGCATACTTTTGCATTGCCTAGGTACTTAAATGTAAAAGAATGCAAGGAATGCAAAGTAAGGACGTCAGGTTATGACCTTTAGTAGGTAAGTTAACTCCTAGCACTCTGAACCAGCTTAATTCAAAAACTTGCTTATCTAAAAATTATTATTTATTCCCTTTTTTTTTTTTAGTAAATTTCAGACGAATAAGTCCGAACCCGAAAGCTTTACTGAAACCCGCTTAAGTGAAAACTCCGGTTAACTGAAACTAAATATATGTAAGTAATGTAATATTTTAAGGACTTATGTATGTATTTTTTTAAAAGAAAATTAATATTTTCTACATAATTTTTTTTAAGGTTTTTTTTTGTCAAATTAACTGTTTCTTTAGATTTAGACGATATTTTGATGAAAAATATGGAGAAACCATTTTTTTGTAAGTTTTCTCCTTTGCGATGCATGTAGCTAGTTAACGGTTGAGAATTGGGAAAACATGAACATAACAAAAGCTGTAGAAAAAAGATGTTTTAAGAATTTTTGTTTAGCATGCAGCATTTCCGTGGAATAAGCGCAAGCCCTAAAACGGCTCACTCTCACCCCTCAGACGTCAGAATTTTAAGTATGCAAACAACTTTAGGCAACCTGAACAATATTCCGCTCGGAATGGCTCACGCACTCTACAACCCTTTTATTGACTGGACTCAGTTAACAAAAAATGAGCTTTTTGTTTGTTCGGCATAAATGAATATTACTTGATTGAGTGAGCTCAATTCGATAGGCCTTGTAAAATACAAACACATGATTGTGTTATTTTTATAGATTTCGATTGAAATCAGATGATTAGAAATATAATTTTCTCCTTCAAAAAACCTTTTTAAAAATTAAAATTAAAAATACTTTTGCTGCTGATTCGACGACACCAGTAATTTTGCACTTCTACCGGTGTGTCACCTATTGATTTGTAGATCGCTACCAAACTCACTACGAAACAACTTCATCATTCCTAAAAAGATTGATTTTTCTTCTTCTTAACTATCGATCATTGACGTTCTTTTTTTTGCAAAGCGTAGGAAACTCCTATACGAAATACATTTTTACTCAGATATACTAATACAAGTTGTCAAATCAAAATTTACGCTGAAATAGTGTATAATTTGTAATTTTATGCCTGAAAGGTGTTCGCTACTGTAGCATACATATGTAGGTATTTTTTGTCTTCTGGAAAAAATGAATATTTTAAAAAATCGATACATAACATTTGTGTTACTCAAAAATTCGTGTTTAAATAATATTTAAACAGTCCTTAACCTAACGCATGCTCTTGCTTTATATGACCAAATTCTATTTATTTTTTTTAACAAAATCCTTATCATAAATAAGTAAACAAACAACTAACAAAATTGATTCCTAAAATTGCAAAAGCGAACCTTACACGGTCAATCAAACGACGTCACTTATCGTCATATCGCCCATTGTACACATAATAATCTGTCATCTTGTAGAATCAAGTGTTTTGATTTTCCTTCAAACAAATGCACAAATTACATAAAGCATTATTTTAACAAACACTATATTATAGATTGATGTCAAATCCAAATGACTGACCATGTAAGGTTCGCTTAAGAGAGAAATATTATTAAAAAATATTGCCATTTTTTAAATTAATTTAAAATTTCTACAAAAACAAATCAAATAACAAAACAAAAACAACATTTACGAAATTAAATTTATATTTATCAATATTATTTATTGCATTGTGTTTTAAATATATTTAAACAAAAAAATATTTAAAATAAAAACATTATTTTATATATGTAGAAAATAAACTCGAATTTTGATTATTTGTAAAAAAACACAACAAAAATTCTATAAACTAAAATAAGAAAAATAATATATTTGTATATATAAATCATGTAAATAAAAATAAATATTTACTAAATGTTCAAAAAAAAAAAAAAACATAACGCCATTAATTCCTTTTTAAGGCTACGGACGAAATTCTGATTTCAATTTAAATCTAATATTTAAAATTAAGGAAAATATAATTAAAGCAAATTAATAACCAATTGTGGAAAGTACATACTTACAATCTAAATTCTTTTTATATTATTATAGATATTTTGCATTTTTTTTTTTAAAGAACATTTGCACAAAAAGTAAAAAAAAATATGTTTTTCTTAGCTATCACTGGAATTAGTGGGGTTTTGATTTAATGTTTGTATTAGTTTTGTTCAAATACGTATAAATCTGCATTATTAGCTTATAATTAATTACAGTTTACAGTCATGCAAGATTTTATTCAGCCCAAACACAAATTCAATCGCAGTAAAAATATGTTTAGTTTCCCGATTAAACTATCTCATTTCTAGTGTATTCGGAGTGAACATCTTACTAGGATTTTTGAAATTTGTTAAAATTGCATTCACTGAAATTGAATATAAAAAGTAATGGATCAATGAAACTCAAGTTCAATGTCAAGGATGTCAAGTGTCGTTAAGTTTTGCTTACGAACGTAAATAGCGCTCTAGTAGGATAATTAGATAGCTGACTAATTATCCTACTGAAAGGTACGTGGCTTTTTCTTCTGTTTATTGTGTTTCCATGCTTATTAAATAAATAATATACGATTACACCGTTGCTTATTTGCTTTTTGCCATTCCGCCCATTATGGGTAACGTATTCATTTAATCATTTTCGTTCGGTTCTGACATTAGCTTCCGTTTGCTCCGCCAATTATAATTGGCCCTTGGAGTTTTCTAAAGTTTTTAATTTCATGATTTTTTTGTTTTTAGCTGATATTTTTTTAAATAAATGAATTGAAAACAGCAGCGCCAAAATGCCGTTTTGTAATTTTCACTACGTTCTGATACTAAACAGATGTTTTAAATGCAATATTCTTTTTGATTCTACACAGTTTTTATGAGGACAATATAATAGTCGAAAGCAAACGGAAGCTACTGCCAAATTATAATTCGTCTAGTTACCTTAATTGTCGTCAATTTTTAAAGTCGCCCGTAAAATTCGAATGCGAACGCTAGATAATTTTACATAATATTTGGCCGAATGTCGAATTTACGTACATAAAACTGCGCTCTTTACGTATGAAAGTAAAAGATAATGAACGAATCTGAGCTATCTGCCGTTATGGGTGAGATAAATAATTTACATGTATTCGGATACGGATAGTTTCTTAAGACTTCTATAATAGCTGAGTTTTAAGAATAGCTTTTCATGCAGAAATATTTTTCCGATGGAATTTGTGATAAGGCTGAATATTTTAAAGTCTTTATGTTAAAAACAAAATTATCGATTGAATTTTAAATATATAAAACTTATTTTTTGTTTTGTAATTGTTCAATTTTAGGCACGTTAATATTAATTTTAATTTTTTTTTTTTTTGCATACAATTTTCAATTCCATATGAAAAAAAAAACTATGAAGGTGGTTGTTTTGATGTTTACACCATATTTAATAATGGTGACGGCGGGATTTAATTTTATGCATGGTACCTCAAGGGTTGCTTGAGTTTTTGTCAATGTTCTCCGCGAAGAAGTTCCATAAGTAAATTGAAATCACCACCATCACGAGATTTTATGGTAAGCATCTCTTTGCCAAGCTAAAAAATAAAATAACACACAGTTAATGAAACAATTTTTTTTTTCTTAAATAATATGAAAGCATTACCTGACATGTTCTTTGTAGTTCTGGAATTCTTAAGAGCAATTCACCGAATTTTGATGGCATATCGGGATAAAAGGCTAAGGTGTATGCTTGAAGAGATTGCAAAGCTTTCTCTTGACACTCACGAACTTTAACTGGTTCAGTTAATTCTGATGTATCTGTAGGGAAAACATAGTCACATAGTATTAATATTACAATTTAGATATTTTAAAGAAATTAATTGTACCTGATTGAAGTAAAACGATCACTTTCATGGCAACATATTCATATCGATCGACTCGTAATCGTCGTAAATGGTCTGTCAGATTGAGCATTCGTTCAATGCAAGACTGTAAACAAAACAACATCAAAAAACGGAATGTGTAATAATTAAGCAAACTAAAACCTAGTGATTAAAAAAAGAAAGATCTCACAACATTTTTAAATAGTTTTCCAAAAGGCTGAATTAAAACTACATAAACATAAAATACATACAGTAGAATACTGGAAAGATGAACAGTTTAAAAAAGATGAACGAAATATGTTTTTTCATTACATGCAAAAGATTAGTGACTATAGCAGGTCAAAATATTTTTGACCTATAATTTCATATCAATGAACTTAAAGGTCAACATTTATTAAAATTAGAGTTTTTTCAGTAAAAAAAACTTCGGAATAAGTTTTTTTGTGCTTGCTTATTTAAACTTTTAATTTTTCGTTACGTTTTCTATTTTTTTATGTTCTCTTCTTTTGTTTAATGTAAGACTACATCTTCTTCTTTAACCAAATTTCGATCCTCGAAAAGACTATCAACTATGTAGGCTTTAATTTGTGTAATTACTCTCAGTGTAATATTCATATCTATAGCACTATTGTTTTTATTATCACCGTATTATGTATCAAATATATCAATTCTTTATATATCTTATGATTTACAACATGACTTTATGTAAGTATATTTATTATATAATATCGTATCATTTCATTACATTATGTATTAAATATACCAACTATCGTATGATCATGATCATGTACATGTGCAACTGCTTAATGTTTTAACATGTAAATTGAGAAATAAAGAGTCAGTTATTGTCGACCACTCAATGAATCACCTCGTCTTTTAATCACTCGCTTTGCCACGTCAATATAGATTCTACAACTAATAAATAATAATTAAACTACTTTTAAAACAAATATTACAATTAAAATGGGAAGCTTATGAGTAGTTAAAGTTAAAGGGAATTTCTCAGAGGGGATGTGCTGGTATGAAAATTAAGGGTATTCTGGGATTTGTAAGCTCTATTATCATTGAGAATTTTACTAGGAATACTTAGAAGAGAAATAAATGTTCATGTCATCAGTATAACATCGACTATAATAAAGCTTTTTTGTTTTTTTTTATTTAAATAGCACTTTTTGCTTACTTTTTATACCAACAGACAAAACAAAATATTTTGATACTTGCAACGATATAGTAAATATATTATACTTATTTCTTGGAAATCATCAAAATTAATAATAATAATTCACATCTTGCTTTTCGACTCTCGTTCGAGTATCGAATTTAATTATTGTTGCTACATTTTTAGATATTGGTAAGAATGTTATTCTCATTGACGTATTAGGTATAGACCGCCAGTAGCCAACTTCACGCGTGTTCCAACATAACTAGGGGCGCTATCAACTACTAGCAGGGAATCTGCGTAGCATTGATATGATTTCTTTAATTAATTATTTACTATTGAAATATTTTGGTGGAAATTATTATCCAAATACTTTTATTTTACAAAACACATCCACTCCTTAACCATGAGTTACTTACAGATGAATATATTATCGTTTTCATTTAAATTCTAATGGCGAAATTAGTACAAGTATTTAACACTAAAAGATGATGGCGTTTTTAGACTGTTTTAAGCTGGAACAACTTTTCTTGGCTGTTTGTATGAAAATTTCAACCGACTGGCGGTCCATATCTAGTACGTCAATGGTTATTCTCTTGTACACATTTTGGAGTGAAGGGGTATGTTCGTAAAGTTTCAATATCTCCTTTTGAAGGAAAATAAAGGGTTTTTGGAAAAAGTATGTAATGTATGTATGTATGTAGGTTTAGGTAGGTATAGACAAACTTAATTTTTGTTCAGAATATAAGTGGAATAACTCCACCAAAGATAAATTTTAGATTTTTGGAGTTTAATGGAAAGACATCAAGAAAAAGGTCTACCATGGAAGAGCAAACAGCATTCGGACTCAAATCGCCAAAATTGCCACGGTATAATGCTCGAAAGATTGCACGAAAACTTACGAAATAGGCTTCAACGGTGTTTTAAATTTGAGGGCGGCATTTTTAAGAGGATGTAAATAGTAATTTCACACGTTACATAAATAGGAAAAACAAATAAAATTTGTTGAGTTTTTATTAGTTTGTACTTTATTCCAATTTTTAATCTATCCGTCTGCAATGCTTTACCCTGATAAGAAAAAGAAAATAGGGATTGAACTTTGAACCCAATTTTAAACTCAAATGTTTGATATTTGAAGAAATTTGGATTTGGAATAAGTCAATTTCTTCATTTGACTCGCGGTATTCTTCTGTGATTTTAAATTTTAATGAAATTTCGATAGAAATGATAATACATTAATATCGGTGTGATGAAGACAAAATGTCCATAATAACTTTTTTGCTTCTTAACAATCCTTCATGTAGGATAAAGTTTATGTTGATACATATTTAACAGATTTTGTAAAGATTTCCAAGACCTCCAAGATCCCTTTAACTTTATTCAAAGCTGTATCGGGATCTAATGCCTTCTTAAATTGAAATAGCGAACATTGTTTTCGTTGAAACAAACTGAAAGCATCCTATGTAAAGCTTTTGCTGAGGCTACAATCACAAATTTGTCTCTTCCTGTTTAAGCCTTTTTCAAACCAAAAGTATTTAAAAACTCTTCATGGTGTGATTAATTTCATCTTAATTTCAGTAAAACCTGCAATGTTTTTGCAGTTTAAAAAAAAAAACAAGAAGGTATTCAGAATTCTAAAATCACTCATACTTTACTTGCAGAATCAAATCAGCTGTCTTTATTTTTTCGCTTGGAGTCATGGACCGGAGAGTTCTTCTGGATTAACAGACGAAAACGACATTAGTTTTGCAAAATGGAAACATATTTTGGCGCTATTTGAAATTTATCAATTAATAATTTATCTTGACTATGAAGTAGAAGTCTTGATATACGGACAGTAAAAATTTATAAATAAAAAACTCCATTTTGTGGGTTTATTGAATTTTAATCTACGACTTAAATACTAATAAGAGTCTAGTATAGGGAACGCTTTTCTGAAATCAAATAGCAACATCACCGGCATATACAGTCAAATTATAATCCTCGATTATGTGTATCAACAGCGAATCAGCAGTTTATTGACCAGCGCAGCTTTTAGATAAAATTCAAACTTCGATTAATAATAATAATACATACTTCTATTTCATAAAAAAGACTTTTATAAGAACATTAAGATCAAACGTGGGTAATAGCTGTAGACAAATATTATAATACAAACATAATTTAAATACTTAGATAGACGAAAATATTAAACCTCAAGTAATGTCAATGAACTTTAAAAGCCAAAATCTATTCAGATCTATTTCCAATCAACACCTTAATAAAATTTAAATAAAAAAAAATTATTTGCTTTTCTCACCTGCAAACCACTCGACTTCGCCCGAGCCAAGTTTATTGACTTTCCTTGTGAGATCTTGATCTCACCTGGTGAATCAATCGATCGGAAACAACATGAAAACAATAAAAGTTCACACCACGAATTGATAAGCAGGCAAATTTGATCATCAATCTGAAAGAAAAAAAAAAACAAATAGAATACAACAACAATGATGTCACCCACTCACTAAATACCAAAACTTACAGAAATATTTTTAAAAAGTGGTAAACTTTTGCACCATTTAACGATTTTGAACAATCGATGATCAGCAACTGTGCACAGGTTGGCGATTAAGTCTGGATTTGCATTCTCTCCATTCGATGAGAGACCAGCGCTGGCCAGCAGCGGATTTGACGCAATATTACCAGACGGCGCCGATGTCGACGCCGCCGTTGAAGACGAACAAGACGCCGACAACGGTTGATTCAGTCGTGCCAACTCAGTTGCATTGTACTGCCACAGATGTTCAACGTTCATTATCTCTTGTAGCAGGGTGGGGATTTCGTGACTTGTGGAACGCTGATAGTTACTACTTCCTGGTGTTGGAGTAGATGTTCCACCCGTGCTGCTGTCTGGTTGTTCTGTTTTGATGACAAAGCCATTAATTCCCATGCGAGAAGAGCCACCTTGTTGCTGCTGTTGTTGTTGTTGCTGCTGACTTGACTGGTCGTTGTTAAGCAATGGACTTAACATAGAATTGGGCAGTGTGTACGAACACTGATACGTAGAGCGTCCACCGCGAGTCCTGTCTTCGCGAATCGCCTCGAGTTTCATGCCTTTTTGCAGACACTTATCAAAGCGACATGCCGGACATTTTTTGCGGGTGGAGATGGTCACTGGACATGGTCCACCACGTACACAAACATAATTCTTGCGATTTTGTACAGTCCGTTTGAAAAAGCCTTTACAGGACTCGCATGAAAAAATTCCATAGTGAAAGCCAGAGATTTTGTCACCACAAATGGGACACGGTGAGTTAATTAGTTGCTGTCGGGAGATGCCCGCCGATGGGATCGCTTCACTGTCGAAGAGCAATTCTTCGGTTTTCAGCCCAGGTGGAGTGGCACCATTTACCGAAATTGATGTAGACGAGGCTGCGGCCAGCGCAGACGCCGCCGCTGCCACAACAGCGGCTTGTGATTGTGAAAGATTTTGTGGATCCGAAGATGAGCAACTGGCAGCACTGCTGCCGCTGTCAGAAATGGAAGGACGATACAAAACGGAATGATGAAGTGAGCCACTGTAGTTGCCGTACATATTGTGGCGGCCAGCGATGGGCGAGTGTGTTGGACTGAATTCCGAGCTATAGGAATAACAACTGCTATGCGATGCATCACTGTTATTGCGACTCAGTGAGGGAGTGTAGGGGGCGTGTCGGGATGTTAGAGGTGACTCACTTGGTGAACTGTGCGTATACGCGGAATGAATGGCAGAATCGGGGCTAGGATTGGCAGGCAACAAATTGGTTTGCGTCTTGGAACGTGCAAGCAATGGCGAGTTACTAGTGCCGGTGGGGTCAGCCAGAAGTCCTGGCTCATACTTAAGGTTAATAGGATCACTCTGTGGCTTCTTGCTAATGTAATGCGATGAATTTATCTCGAGGCATATCTGATCGAGCATCGGCTTACGGTCTGGATCATTTTTGATCACAGTCACTGGAGCGCTGGAAAAGTTCTTGTCGCAACTGGTCGAATTTTCAGTATCCATTGGATCTAGTTCGTTATCGGAAAGTTCTCCTTCCCACGACATTGGTCGCGGACCATTTTTAACAGAATGACTCACCGACCGTCGATTGACCTTGAGATTTTCAATGTGCGTCAGTTCACTCTCAGAATCAGATTCTTCTCTTTTACTAACTGGAATCCGAATGGATCCAGTGCCTTGATTGTAATAGGATGTTGTTACAATAGATGATGGATGTGTTGTCCGAAGTGGACTGCTACTATTTCGATCTTCTTCACATTTGATGTTAGTCACCGATACATTGTTACGAATGATAGATGATGTTGTCGATGATGATTGTTGGACTCCAACGATGTTAGTGATGGTGCTGCCGTGGGCCGCATTATATGCGGATGAATCGCTTTTTATTGATGATGACATGGTTTTTGTGTTTGGTTTTCTTTTGTGTGGTGGGCGTATGTGTGCGTATGTGTTTGCAAAAATCCTTTGCAAATTGTATTGATGAGAAACGTGTTCTAAAGAGACATGCTATTAGAACATCGAATCTCCTTGAGTAGTCGTACGTCAATCGCCATTCCTGAAAAGAAAAATTATTTAATTAGAATATATATGTATATATAATATACAATACAAACATCTGTTAGAGAAAAGAGGGAAAAAAGCTCGCTAACAACTACAATCAAAGGAGAATATGTGTTTTATTTGTTTCTTATTTCATTATAAAGTTTTGATTTTACTTGTAAGTTCAGCTTACATATTTATTTTAAAGTGCAATATAAATGTAACATTTGTAAGTCTTCTTCTTTTTTATGTTAAATATATTGTGAATTGTAAGTAATAATTATGTATACAAATATAGATTGCACATCTTTCCTGATGATGTCCATATTCATGGACGAAACGTCGAACACAAATTAACTTTGTTTCATTTTTTGACCTGAAGCCCACTTACTAATTCAAAAAGTTGATAAACCAAAGGTCACATCATATACATAATATATATAATATGTATATTATGTAATATATTTTATATTAAATGTTCAAGTGTAAAATTGTTTTATATTACACGAAAATAAGGCAAAATTAATTTCTTTTAAGGAATAGACAAAGTAATGTCATCGCTATTTTAAGGTACAGTGAGCGTTTGCTGTAAAGAACAGTGTAGAATATTGCCAGTGCTTATAAACTTTAAACTGGGTAAGCAAGCGGTAATAGATATGTAAATATTGGATGAATTTCCACAGTTTGTTTGAATGTAATTGCGGAAAGTCTAACGAGTACATGAGGACTACAATGGTAGCGAAAATGAGCTAAAGATTGACTCAATAAATTGACTCCTTGTTGACTACAATCAAATAAGATTGTAGTCAATAAGGATTTAAATAGGATTTAAATCAAGATTTAAGCGAAACAATTTTTTTTTTTAATTTTGATTTTTTTTTTTTTTTTTTTTTTTTGATAATATTTTGGAACGTGTTAGTTATTTTTGTGATCTCGGTGTTATTTTAGATACTTAGCTAACTTTCAAAAATCACTGCGACTATTTAATTAATAATGCAAATCGTTAGCTAGGGTGCATACGACGCACGGCGGGCAACTGATTTCAATGACCCACATATCCTCAAAATTCTTTATTGTGCGCTTTGGTTAAGGTCCGGCAATTGGGGAGGCTAAGACATAGTATCAATCTTATGCTCTTCAAGCCATCCTTTTACTGTACGAGAGGTACCTATATGTTCTGGATCATTGTCGTGCATAAACTGCAATCTTAGGGGCATTCCCCCCTCAGTATATAGATACATGACTTCTTCTAAGATTTTGGCATACAAATGTATGATATGTTTTCTTTAATTCAAAAAATTGAGCCTTTTCCTAATCAAGAAAAACAGTGCAGTTGCTCAGATTATATATTTATGTAGGTCTAAATTAAAACATTTTTCTTATTATAGAGTATAGACATACCCAACCAAACAAAGGTAAAGTTACCTACATAGGTACTTTTACCTATAAAGAATTAAATCAAATCCCAAGATCAAACAAGTGCGTGCAACAAATAAACAAAAGACGTCATCAAGGCGCATCGTTTCCCATCCCCTAACGTAAATAGTTCTTACTTAACCGATGATGGTGCTTTCATACATACTTACATACCTGCATACATATTTCTAATATTTTATATTGTATATTTTTGTCATATAAATAGATGTATGTATTATCCACACGTTCACTTAGCTATAGCAGTATTATAAAAAAACATATATTACACCGTTATTTTTCCACTATACCCACAATGTCAATAACCCATATCAGGCAAGCTATCAAATGAACTCAACTTCAGTTTCAGCCCCCACAAGTCACAACCATTTCATTTTCCTCTCAAAGGTACTACAATATCTGTATATACCCTTCCCATTCATCTCTGTCAATCACCCCTAACTTTGATAAACACAAAAAGAATCCCCCTCGATGCACCCCCACAGTTATGTGTACTGCTGTGCTCTATGACTCATTGAACCGAAATCATTTCCCTACTCTTTCCCAAGAAAGTCAGACAAGAAGGGGGTACCGGAATAATTTTATATCCAAAAATAAAACTCATCCGAACTGTACTCAATTTTTATTATCGACCTCATCTTTTTGTTCATAAAATA
Organism: Baccha elongata; assembly: GCA_951217065.1. NCBI lineage: Eukaryota > Metazoa > Arthropoda > Insecta > Diptera > Syrphidae > Baccha > Baccha elongata. The sequence continues at coordinate 93,159,247 of OX578272.1, forward strand.
AAATGATTGTTGGAAATATTAATTTTGTCACAATCACAAACAGCTACATAAGTCATCCCCATCGCAGCGCTGCTTGAGAGCATCATATGCATTGTCACTTAACTCTAAGCGCGTCACGTGATTTAAAGGACGACCTTCAGGCAATGATTGAGTTTGTTCTCAAACGACCTTGCTCGTGCGTCGTCATTTCGTCACATTGATAAATGTGTTGGTGTTGGGAGCAATGATACAAAAAAATACATACACAGATACAAATTCACCCTCTATCTAAAAACAACCACTTAAACAATGAAAGTATATAAGAATATTTCGACAGAAAGAGATGGCTCTCTATAACAAATTTCATCTTTATGTTAACTTTGTATTTGTGGAAACAAACACTTAGAAGAAGGTAAAGTGATTTATATTTATTTTTTGTTTTAGATAAAAAAAAAAAAACTGATTTGATAAAAGAAATAAATATATTCAATATCTTGGAAGAAAACAGTGCAAGGTAAAACAAACAAAAAGAATTAGAATCCAAAGAAGAACAAACAAGTTAACTCTCAAAGCAAACGCCTTCGTATCGTGTAGTCGAAGTGTCTTTTCGTCGTCGTCACATTTTTACTTGCTTTTTGGAGCAATGGCTATATTTGCTATAATGGAGTTGAATGATGATGGTGGTAAAGTTATGCGACAACGTTGACGGTTCTAGATCGACATTTAGACGTCTTTGTTGTTTTTAAAAACTTAGGTATTGTGTGGGATGTTTTGGAGAAGAAAAAGGCATAAAGAAGTTGACACAAGATAGATCTGACAATGGGAAGGTTATTTAATTCGTTTTATTGTACCTATACATTTGAAAATTACATTGGTTGCTAAAGAAGATGAATTTGATGTTTTTAATCGATCCAAGCTTACTTTTTCTAAATCTACAAGTCTAGATGTCTCTTTTTGTCTCAAGTAATAAGACTAACCAGCTAGCTTGATTTTAAGCCTTCTTTTTCCAGTAAAGTTTGGTTAAGGTCAACGCCCTCTATAGTGTTTGACCGTGTTCCATAATTCAAATAATAGGTACGTTAAATTGGATGGTAGTTTTCTTTTAAACAAAACTTCATTTAGTGAGACATCTTTAATCAAACTAACCTTCTTAGTTAACTGCAGTATTTACCAGCTATAATCCAGCTATAATTCAAGCCCTTCGTCGCTGTCCGTGAAAATGTGCAGGAGAACACCAGGTAACCAAGTTAAATTGTCGTAGGTATATGGAATGTCGCCAACCCACACGACATGAGGTTTAACAGGTGGTACTGTCATCTACAAAAACTGATTGTTTCGGTCAAATTTTTGGTCATCGGTTCGAGAGTTAGTGCTGGTATTTTATTCAAATACGAGCGCTGTAGACAAATGAAAAGCGATTGAATGATAATAATATACAAGACTTGTATTTTTAGCAGGACGTTACTACGTGTTTCTGAATTCAAAGCCTTATTGCCTTATTTTTAAGATAAAAAAAAATTGATAGTGGGTATCGAATTATATTTTTATTTTTTTTCAGAATCGGACCCAACGTGAAGTTTCTTTCGATGGAAGATTTGCTAGGTCCATGAGCAGATCTGTAGT